>CM031681.1:23230885-23255885 GCA_006182925.3 Reinhardtius hippoglossoides | reverse complement strand
TTTATATGCAGTATTATTGTTATCCCTTCTTAGTCGGCCTGATACTCCTCTCTCTCTCTCTGCCTCTCTCTCTCTCTCTCTCTCTCTCTCTCTCTCTCTCTCTCTCTCTCTCTCTCTCTCTCTCTCTCTCTCTCTCTTTTCTTACTTCTCAGTTTGTCTCTCTCTCATTTCACATTTGTTCATCTCTCTCTCTCGCTCTCTTTATCCAGATTCACAGTATTATGAGGAGCTAAGCTGGAATAAAGCGCCCCAGCATCAAATGTTCATATTGTTCTCTTCTGACTGTCATAATCTTCTCTCTCTCTCTCTCTCTCTCTCTCTCTCTCTCTCTCTCTCTCTCTCTCTCTCTCTCCTCTCCTCTCTCTCTCACTCACCAACCCTTTGGAATTCTTTATGTCTCGTCTCCTCTTTCTTTGCTCCTCCACTCATGCTCCTCAGTCATTACGTACTGCCTCATCTCCTTCTTCTCTGCTCTCTCTCGCTTCCTCTTATGTCTCTCTTCACCTCCTTTCTTTCTCCCTCACTCATGCTCCTCATGATCATTTTACTGTACTGCCTCCTCTCCTTCTTCCTCTCCTCTCCTCTCCTCTCCTCTCCTCTCCTCTCCTCTCCCTCTCTCCTCTCCTCTCCTCTCCTCTCCTCTCCCCTCCTCCCCTCCTCTCCTTCTTCCTCTCCCCTCCCCTCCTCTCCTTCTTCCTCCTCTCTCTCCTCTCCTTCTTCCCTCCTCCCCTCCTCTCCTCCTCCTCCTCCTCGTCGTCGCCTGTTTAATCTTCCGCTGCTCTGTTTGTTATCAATTAGGAAGCCTCACTCATATCTAATTGAGGGGCCATGTCCCTGTTCACGGCGGCTGAATTAGCCTCCTCAGTGCTTGTAGCCGATTTAGCTTCTTTTGAGGCCATTTTGTTGTCGGCCATTTTCACATTTCCCCCTAACTCCTCGCCACAGAGGGCAGGCACCACACTATAATTACCCAATCTGTTCCCATTCATACTCCTCAATTTCAGCACCTCACCCGCTCCCTCTCATTCTTTTTCACTCCCCCCCCCTCTCTGCTCCAGCCCCTCTCTGCTCCCCACCTCTTCTGGAAACCAGCACCCTCCTCCTTTTCCCCTTTTCCCTCTGGGGGTACAAAAGCTGGGTTACAATATGGGGGTATTAAGGCCCGGTGCAGGCTCAGCTGGGGGTTGGCTTTAGCCAGCTGAGGGTTATCCACGGCGAGGCCCGAGTTACGGCACTGATGTCCTGTGATGTCGCTGAGGCGGAAGACTTTCCTTAACACGCTGCAGCCTTTGATGGGCCCTCAGGCCCTGCACTCGGCTCCGGGAAACCCTGCGACCCTGAGTAGCCCCTCGTTGGGTGCCAGGACGCGGGTTTGATTCCCTCTCAGTCAGTTCAGGAGGTCGAATGTTTCATCGTTTAGTCCACGTGTAACGACATATCATTTTTTAATTGTTCCCTCTTTGAGTATTGTGTGTTTTCGTATCTTCTGAGCAACAGTCCTGATTTTGTAATATCCTAAGATTGTGTGTCTTAATTTAAGTCACCTATATTTTGTGAGGCTGTTCCTCAAACTGCTTCTCCTCTATCAATAATTAATTTGTTGATATGAGAGACCCAATAAATGTAAGTCATTTAGTTGTTTGCCGTGCAACTCGATAAACATTTACACCATATTTGAAGTTTGTAAAGTAAGGTTCAGAAGAGGATTGTAAAGATCTACATAATGTTTCAAATATCTACTACAACCCGAAATAGTATATGACAGTGTTTTAGCTGATTTGAGTAAAGATGTTTTATTTTAGATATGTTGAGAGTTGCGTCACAACGTTATTCTACTGGTTTAAAAAATAGTGATGTAAAAATGTCCGAACAATTTAATTACATTAAAGCTAAAAAGAAAATATTTAAAGTAAGATAGTTCTCTATTACTAAGCATCTTGTCTGAGAATAATGTAAACCACAAACTCAAAAAGGATTTTAGTATCCATCAGAGTATTTAATTGAGTCTATTGTCCAGTGTGAATATACTACACACTCACACCCTGCTTATAATTAGCACATTACAAGTCCCTCACAGTCCAATAAAGATTTGAGTTTAATTTAATCAAATTTATTAAGAGTACAATTTGAGAATTTCAAGTTTTCCGGTATTTAATCTGTAGTAATACTCCGAGCGATGCAGCGTGGTTACTAATGAATAATGTGGCAGCGTATTGAGCTTTAAATCAGCCGCACTCAGACGTCCTGTACCAGTATTATCTCTTTATGGCGGCGCGAGACGCAAACAGAGCGATACAGAGGATACACGCTGCTTCCAATATTGTCACGGGCTGATATAGTAATATGCTCGGCTGGATATGTTTCTCTGTAAAGAGACAGAACACCAGCGTTTCTGAAAGGTGAACAGTCCCTCGCCTTCTCTCCCACTTTTGAAATATGACAGATAACATCCTCCCTGGTTCAAACCCGGAGAGACGAGGGTGTGGGAGAGAGAGGGGGGGGGGTTACAAGCAGGCTGATTTCAAAGTTTTTTGAGGAACCGGCATTTCATCCAACCGGTGCTCTCTCTGATGTTGGGCTTCAAACGACGACTCCAATATTTTTTTTCTTTCTTTTCTTGTCATTTCATCTGTTTCTTCCTTCACCGCCTCCACCCCTCCAAAAAAAAAAAAAAAATCCCTATTGTGATCGGAGCTTAGATTCATTTTAGATTAACGTTCACAATTCTTTCTTTCTTGCATTACCTTCAAAGGACCTCCATTATGTCGCCGGTGATAAGGGCGAGCTGGTGCTCGCGGACGTGGCCAAGAGGAAAGCTAATGAAATCGAGGCCCAGGCCGACGCGGGCGGCGGTAAGAAACATAATCATAAACCTCCAACTGAAAAATGTGATCGTTTATATGTCTCCTTCCTCGCATTTGAAGAGGTGGATACTTGTTAACCTCGGTAACTCACCCACTCCTTGGATTGCACCGAGGAGATTGAATCACATGACAGGAATATCCACATAAAACTAAAACCATGTGAATCGTCCTCTTCAGGGACTTTGGAAGGTTTTGATGACATGTTTGTAAAATCACATTAAAATCCAAAAAGAAAGTGAAACTAAGCTTCACATAATTACTCCCTGCACAAAATAACGTTGTGTGTTTTATGAATGCACGTGGTTCCAGGTGAATGGAAAGTGTTGTGACGTGTAAACACTTGATGTTTCCTCAAGTTGTTGGAGGGGAGGAAACCCAGAGAAGGCCCAGTTGTTGTGTTGTTCCTTCAGGCTGCGCTGCTGCCCTTTGACAAACATTCCCCAGAGCACATACCAGAGGGGATCAAGCAGAGTTCCTCATTACACACGCACACACGCACACACGCAACACAGACACACACACACACACACACACAAGTCCTCACAATTCCTCACAGAGGCTTTAAGGCCCAACGGGTGAGCAGAAACCATTCAAATTTGTGAGGGAACTAGATGAACATGTCTGATGAGTCCTTCATTGGTGCTTAAAACACACCAGAAGGCTGTTTGTGTGTCTGTCTGTGTGTGTGTGTGAGAGAGAGAGAGAGTGTGTGTACGACCACATGAGACAAGAGAGGTATTTAACTCCACTGTATAAGGTCAAACCCCCGAGGCTGAGTGTCTTGTGTGTTTGTCAGTGAATGAAAATGAGCATTTGTGTAACTGTGGGGCCTGTTTGCATGTAATTTCTTTTTTTTTTTTTTTCTAATGTGATGCGTAACACGCACACGCCTCCTCATAAGCCTCTTAATTATGTCCTCGATGATTTACCTCCATCACCTGCAGCGTGTCCTATCCTTGGACAGCAGCAGAGGAGAGGAGGATGGAGGAAGGGACAGAGGAGAGGAAGGAGGGATGAGAGAGGGGGGGGGAGGACGAATATGAAGAAATCAAATGAAGGACGGCGAAATTAAAAGATAAGAGGATAAAACAGATGAATTGGAAAAGGACGGAAGTGAAGGAAAGAAAAATAAATGAATTAAAGAAAAGGAAAAATTAACAGAGAATATGAACGAGTAGAGAAAAGTTAAGGATGCGTGGACATCCCAGGTTTTTTTACAATCTTTGTTCCATTTGTAGGTTTTGTCTCCAAACTTCAAGTTGGCATTTCAGATATTACACTTCAAGTTCCATAAGTCGTCTTTATTGAACACAGATACTGGAGCGTTAGGGTTAGCCTGACGTTTCTATGGTGACACAACACGTCACTAAACCAGCTGATATTTGGTCTGTTAACACAAACGCTGATATTTAAATATGAGATCAAATACACATATTGACCTCAATGTGTAATATATGTTTTAAGTATTATATATTTGTTATGAACGCGTGATAAACCATCAAATAACATGATATTCTGATCCAGGCAGGGGTGTGAACACAAGTGTGTTGCACGACATGTGTGTTTGTGTTACAGTTGTGTGTCAGGATTCATATTAACAGAGCAGAAAAGCCGAGTTATAAATAATGAGTGATTGGCTTCAAGCAGAGAACAGTGAACAGGTGTCTCTCTTTACACACAGACACACACACAGACACAGACACACACACAGACACAGACACACACACACAGACAGACACAGCCAATGGCATGGTCGTTGCACACCACCAGGATCATCTGTGGCTCACAGGGCACACACGTGTACAAACATGTCAAGTTATGCAAACACGATGTATTTACTGGTTTCCTTCTCTTGTTATCAGATATGTTCCAGCACACGTATGTTCACGAAACAGGAGATTCAGCGTGTGAAGAGTTTTTATGACACTGTCCCTAAGTTTCTGTTCTGCTAGGAGTGATGTAAAGTATATCTTTAGTACAAATATTTCCATTTCTGCTTCTCTAAATTTTAACTCCACTACATACATGTTTATTTCCCTTTTTAAAAAGATCAAATTGTATTTTTCCTGTTTAGATTTGAGATAACAACCCCACATCATTCCTGGTCCAGGATTAAACCAGTGCTTCCCACCTCTTTGGCTGGCGACGTCTCGCAGCTGGAGCTCCATGTCACATTTCATAAATCTGTAAACACAACCTGTTCAAGGCAGGAATGTTGTTCCGCCTTTATTCGGCCTCGCCGCTCGGTATGAAAGGTATCGACATGGAATGGTGGGGGGGTTATTGTTCATCTGCCTTTATGCTGGCAGCAGAGGAAGTCACAGAGCCGAATCCACTTGTGTGTAGAAGGGAGAACCGGAACGGTGGAACAGACGCCGACGCTTGTGTTACACGTCACGCCTCTGATTCCAGAACACCGGCATTTTATTCACAACCACACGCGGGGGCGGCGATACGCTGCCTCGGTTGGTTCAGGGTGTAATCTGCGGGGCTGTGGAACTCAACTGGCTTCCCAATAATATCAGGAACCCGTCCCAGTACAGCCCAGTAGAGCTTCAACTACAGGACTCATTTTGAAACGTGTGTGAACACCTCGTGTTCTTTCACACGCGATAGAAGTTCCCACAGTGCCGCGACACGAAGCCGCAGCCTACACCAACAAATATCTGTTAGAACACACAAGTGAGTCTGAAAAGTGTTTGCTCTCCGTCGTAGTCACACACAACGCAGACCACACTCAGAATGGCCCTCGGACATGCATGCGTTTGTGTAAATATGTGAACTGTGTGCCGGTCGCACTGTTTCCTGCGTGAACCAACATCATCACCTGTCAAACAGAGACGTGAAGGCAGCTTGTTGAGCTCGTGCAGACGTTCCCTGCAGCGACACGACGCTCGTCTCATCGCAGTGGGAACACGTCTACAACGCTAAACGGTCCCAGCACCAGAGCGAATGAGAAGTTCTATGTGATTAACTAATGATGATGATGATAACTGATCTTGCCGACCTGATTAATTGACACTGCTGCTCAACCGCCACGTCCCCAAACAGCTGAGGCTTTCCTCACATTACGACACGACACCGAACTCACAGTAATTCACCCTGTTATAAAATCCAAACAGGAATCAGCCTGACACCCTAGAAGGTGTGTGTGTCTGTGTGTGTGTGGTGTGTGTGTGTGTGTGTGTGTAGGCTCCTCTGTGAGGCTTTGCCACCAATCACACCATTTCACTGCCATATTCACAGAAGCATAATTCCATCTTACATCAATAGGTGAGGAGGCCACACAGCGGTGGGAGCGTGGAGCTGATCAGGATCCCTCCTGCAAGACGACAGTAAACATCCCACCGTGTTATTCACCGTTTAGATCTGGAGGACGTCTGGGCTGCCCCCCCCCCCCCCCCAACACGCGGGTGTGGGGGTTTTACAGAATACACTAACGGGATATAACGTGTTAATTGGTGAAATTCCGAGATAGAAACTTTTTCTTAAACTCCTGAGCAGCAGCAGAAGGAACAAACCGATCTAGGCCATCGCCACCCGTCGGTTCATCTCACTTCACTTTGTGAAAACTGCGGAAATGAGCTGATTTGCATTTGAAAGGAGAAACACTGGAAAGAGGAGAACATCTCCTGATATTGTCTCAACGATGTTTTCACTTATTTTCAAAAGAAATAAACAAAAAACACGACTGAATCCCAGACGGAGTGATTCTGTAACGTGGACGTCTTTTTACCAGCGTCAGTCTCGGACTCGGAATCAGGTTGGGCAGCGCCACCGTGTTTCTGTGCACCTCTGCTCATGTTCATGTGCATCCATTGTAAACGCTGATAAACAGAGACACACACACACACACACACACACACACACACACCACACACACACACACACACACCACACAATAGAGAACACACATTTCAGCTTAGAAATGGTTCCTTTTATAACGGCATTGGAAATCGCTTGTAGCTGTCTGGCTGACAAGTGTGTTGATCTGGATAGATACGGCATTGTGAGAGGCAGAGTAGCGAACAAGTGCGAGGGAAGGCCTCTTTCTCTTCCTCTCCATCTCCTTTTCTTCGGAGAAGCGTCCTGCCAAGAGGAGAAGCCAAGTTGGGTGCCTGATCGTTCCGTCTCCCCCTCACAAAGGAGGATGTGACTGTGGGGCCTTTCAACGGGCAAGGAGACAAGAGCTTTATCTGAAGATCCACTTCTCCACCTCCTCACGCTCCCTCTTTTCTTAGTGGTTCTGATAAAAGCCTGTTAGCTCCGCTGGGTGTTGGAGAAACGCGGCGTTTGTTTTGGGCTCTCGCTCTCAGCTCTCTGCCGATCGCTTTGTTGACTCATCCTCCATTAGGGTTTGAGTCCTCGTATCAGTTCGGAAGCTCGACTGGAAAAACATGTTTGTCGCAAGCGAGACTGTCAAGTTGTCAAAAACCTACACCGGCTGTTTACAGAACCAAACGGAGATGATGGAGGACAGAACTTAGAGGTGTTCTACAGACAGGAATCTGACAAAATATCAAATACATTTAAAACATTAGTTTAGCTGCTAATGAAGTTAGCATCCGGACCAGCTCCTGTCCACTGTGGTGTCCAGTCTGCCCAGAGGAAGCAGTGACCATCGCCTGCTCCCAGTGACAAACTTTACAAGTTACACTTTTTAAAAAGCAGATGACTTGAGGTCTTTTAATCGACTCCATTGTAAACACACACTTTAACAGTCGGTGGAGTCAGTTTTCCAGAGTCTTCACCTTGAAGAAAGGAAACAGCCTGAAGTTGTGTTTGTGTGATTCAGTGTCAGATAAATGTCAACCTTTGTGTTCTTATTCCTCCTCGTTGTGTGTGTGTGTGTGTGTGTGTGTGTGTGTGTGTGTGTGTGTGTGTGTGTGTGTGTGTGTGTGTGTGTGTGTGTGTGTGTGTGTGTGTGTGTGTGTGTGTGTGTGTGTGTGTGTGTGTGTGTGTGTGTGTGTTAGAAGATGTGTTGGGTTCGAGCCACGGTGACCGACAGAGGGATCGGAACCAAAGTGCAATAGGACCTTCGTGCTCATGGACACCCACAACACGGTGAGTTGCATGTAGTGTGTGTTTGTGTGTGTGTGTGTGTGTGTGTGTGTGTGTGTCTACTGTGTCTGTTGTCATGTTGTTATTATTACTGACTCACATCCCCACGTCTGTGTTTCTTCTTCAGTGATTTCAAATCTGCAATAACTGTTTAATACTTGGAAGCAGCAGAAACTGATTGTGAACATTGACATATTATCACTTTTTGAGTTGATATAATGAAGTTGTTTGCAAACATCTGAGTATTTACACATTGAAATCATACAGAGCGACGTTAAGAGTCATTTTCAACCATGTTTCTGACCAATTGGAAAATGGAAATCAAATATTCACTCTCTTTTATTATCTCGATTATTGGTAATTATATTGCTCTTTAGTCAGAGGATCAGGTTCAGCTCATTTCCTCTGTTCACATTGTTTCCACATTGTCATTTGATTTTGTCATTTCAACTGTATGTCATTTTAATCGCATAGATTAATAAAACAACATTCAGTTCAGCCCAGTATGAATAAAGCCTCCTCCACTGTCGTGTGGAGGATTCACTTCTCCTCTCTCGGGCCTGCACTCGTTCTCCTCCACCACAATCCATCATTGTCTGTGTATGAATTGTGTTTGAGTGTCTGCGGCCAAATGACCCAGCGACAGCCTGAGAGCCTCCGTTTCCCTGTGTCATTTCAAAATGTCAGAGCCACATCCGTTCTGGCTCTTTATCCCACCGGCGAGAAAACACACGGAGCCACATTTAAAATGCCACCGGAGTCCGTTCTTCTCCACGCTTCAGTCTCTGGTGTCGGGAAAAAACCCCAAAGTCACTGCTTCGGAGGGGTTGTTTAACACACTGGTCACTTGAATGATGTGTGGAACGAGTGTGACTAAAAGACGCAGGGAGAGCATCCCTCCCTTTGTCCCTGACACATATCTCACACACACACAAATAAAGTCATCCACGTCTCAGTTACTGTAGAACGGGTGGCGGTGGCGGTGGTGGAGGGGCATTCCTTGTCATACCCCAACTAACATATTGGGAGTATTTATGTGGGATTTGTGTGCATTAGATAAAAATAGGGCGCTCTTGTTCTGGTTTCATGGTTGTTTGACTGTAACACTGATGACTCTCTGCACCTCCGCCCCTCCACTCTGCGTCTCTCTAAGCCCCCTCCATCCATCCCAAATCCCTTCCTATCGGCCAATTTAAACAAGCTGGGGTCCAGAGAGAGAGAGAGAGAGGGGGAGGGAGGGGGGGGGGGGGGGGGGAGGAGAGAGATGCTCTGGCCTAAGCTCTTTTTAAAACACAGTAAAAGGAAGGAGAGGAGGAGAAAGGAGTGGTAAAGAGGGTTAGGGCGCCTTGGCAGCCAGGCGCCTGCTCGCTCTTCCCCGGGTCTGAGACGGCAGATCCCCGACCCTCCCCTCAGATAATGGCCACAGAGAGAAAGAGACAAAAGCTGCTGCCTTTTTTTATTGCACAATTCACCCCCCCCTTCCTTTACAACAATTTTTATATTGATGCCCCCCCCTCTCTTTTATAATCTGGTCTCCGATGAAGTTTCATTGTTTCTCATGTGAAGCCAATGACAGCTTAGCCGTGGTGGAGTAGCGGAGGCATTATAGCGCGGGCGTTCTCCCGTTTGGCTCGCTGAGAAAAGAGCAGAGGAAGAAGAGGGGGAGGCGAGCACAATGGCGGGTTTTGGGGGGGGGCTCCTCGCCGGTTTTCCCGCATTCCCCCCCCCCAAATCCGACTCTGCCGCGCGGAGGAATGAAGAGAGAGAGAGGCCGAGCCGAGAATCTGGGAAACGTCCCAACGTTCCTTTGACGGCTGTTGGCCTCGCTCGCTCGTCACGTGGTGGAGGGGAGAAGAATGGAGGCTATTTCTATTTCTCAGCTTCGGCGGGAGGCCTTTACTTAATGTGCAGCTAGTTCAGAGTGACAGGGAGCCAAGGATCTACATCTGACAATTGAATTATCAGTTTGTGTACAGTTATGACACTTCAGCTGCTGGAGGCCCGAACAGAAACACTGAGGTTTAAACTAAGAAGCACAGAGGATGTAAATCACACTTTCAAGTATCTGAGACAAATACGTTTCTGTACATCAAGTTTGCCTCATATGACAGAAGCTGCATCACAGTTTATGTTCGTACATAATATAGACTTATTGAACTTGTTTATGGTTATGATAGATTGTGGTCTGGTTGATTTTACTGATGTAAAGAAACAAGAACTTAGAGAAGCAGCGAACGTCACAAACTGATGATGTGACAGAGAAACTGTGTGTGGTTCCTCTGCAAAGTAAATGTTGTATTTCATTTATGCATCTCAACATTTAATATCTGTTTTCTCTGTTCTTCAGTGTTGATGGACGATTGGGTCCAAGGAGACCAGAAGCAGAGAGTCCACACGTGACTGTGAGTCCAGACGTGTTCAGGACACTGACACAACCAGGTCTGTCTGTCGCTCCCTGTCTGTGTCTGTGTGTCTGTGGTACAGTAAATCACATAATGTTCAGCAGGCACATTTCAGGGCCACGTTTTACGACCCGCGATAATTCTCCCGTGTTCGATTCTCTAAACGTGGCCTGAGTGCTCTTGGTCTCAGACGTCTGCGGTGACTAACGGGTCATTCAGGAAAAACATCCATTAAGAAAACATGACTTCTTCTTCGTCCTCCTCTTCTTCTTCACTCCTTCCCGCTCTCTCCATTTTAATAGTTCCATTTTTGGGGGTTATTAGCAATTGTCTCGCTACCAAATCGCTCTGTCATTTGGTAATCTGGGCTGTAGGCTACTGAGGGGAATTTGCATCAGCGTTTTAAATATCTGTATAAGGCACGCTGGGGTTTTAATGTCAATCATAACCTTATTAACACAGCGCTCAGAGCGAGAGAGAGAGAGAGGGGGGGGGGGGGGAGAGAGAGGGAGATCGCCATGAGTGACAACGGTTTACTACATTTGTTAAAAGCCCGAAAAGGCAACGTGTCCGACCTACTGAGCGAGCATGTAACCTGTTCAGGCGTTCTGCTGTGTGTGTGTGTTCATGTGTGAGTGTGTGTCAGTCAGCGTTGTGTTGCCGTGGGGCTGTTGTGTGTGATTACGCATGTCTAATGTCGGGCTGTTGTACTTTGTTTAATGTGTCGCGGCTGGTTTCCCGGAACGTCGTCCAACACACGCTGCGGCTCCTCTCGTTCTGCAGGAAGCGCCGACGCCGACAGAGACGTGAGTTGATTGACTGAGCGTTGATTTTTTTTTTAATTTTCCCATCTCCGTCGACAGAATTCACGAGGTTCCGTCTCTGTCTCGATGTGAACGGGATGAAAACGTGATCACAAATCATAACCCTATGATATTAGGGACTAAAGAATTTCTAATACCGATATATCGGTTGATAAATATAGAAAATACTAGATTCCTTGGGTCGTCCTTATCAAACCTGTGAGAAAAAAGAAATGTAATTCAGGTTTAAAGCTTCAAAGTGAAGCATAAACTTTATTAGAAGTAACCATAAATAATAAGAAAGCACAAATACATCTGTACTGTTTTGTTTATTCTGTAAAATAAAGGTTTTCATATCAGCAAACAGATCAATATATATTTTAATGGAACAGTATCGGCCTCTCTGACATGTCGAAGCAGGAAAAGGTGACTGACGACACGATGACAGGAACAGTTTGAAGTTTGGAGCTGCAGCGATTAGAGCAAACTATTTTGAATATCGAGCAATAATTTCAAATATGAGGATTCATGTCTTGTTTCTATTGAATAGGATAATAAATAAAAATGTCTGTTGATTGTATAAAACAGTAGAAGTTTAACGACGTCCCTTTGATTTCAATACCTTTAAATGTTTCACAGACAAACGATTGATTTATTAATCAAAAAATCACCAATTAATCACTAGTTGCAGTTTTAATTCCGTTAATTGTCTTATTGTCATATTCCTGAAGTTTGTAACGTTAGATATTAAACAGTATATTCTATGAAAAGCAGTTTAACCCTTCAATTCCTTGAAGCATGTAAAGTGAAGAGCCGATAATAAAACACAATTGCGTCACTCACCGACTGTGACTCTGTGACTCTGTGACTCTCTGACTCTGAGACTCTGTGACTCGGTGACTCTGTGACTCTGTGACTCTGTGACTCTGTGACTCTCTGACTCTCTGACTCTGTGACTAAAACCCACCCTCTCTGTGTGTGGTCTCTGCTCGAGAGGAAGACGAGCCGGGACCTGACCGTGTCCATTTAGGAGACCGTTTTGAAAAAACTTGTGTGTGATACACGATTCGAGAGGTTCTTCATTAAAGCTGAGTGGGAAACTGAAGAAGCACAACAACACCTCCTCAGTAACACACTGTTTTGTGTATATATATATGTGTTTTATATGCAAACTAGTTTCTCACTTACGTAATGTGTGTGTAGCAGAAGCCTTTATTGTTCTTACATCCTCATCCTCAGTGTGTTGAACGTCACAAGCACAGAACGGATCCAGGTTATTTTCTGTCTTCATTGAAAAAAGACGACAAAAAGTGTTTTCAACCTTGTCATTAATCAGCCTGAAAAATAAAGACTTCTATTATACTTCCCCTCACCGCTGATATTGAATGTTCCCGGCTGCCTCTTGTGTGTGTGTGTGTGTGTTGTGTAGAGTGTGTGTGTGTCTGTGTGTGTGTTGGCCGTGAGATTACGGGCCACAGTTTTATTCATGAATAGGAGCCAACCAGGGACTTTAAAGCGTCGCGCGGAGCCCGTTTCCTGAACAGCAGCCATGGCCGTGTCAGAGCTGTCGACGCGCCGCGCTCAGCGACTAATCTGACAGCGCCGCGCGAGCCCTAATCCCTCACTGTATCCTAATCTATTTACTTTGCATTCTAAGAGGATTTCCAACCAAAACATATACAAGAAGCGACGTTGGAAACGGACAGAAGATCAGCGAGGATGCTTTTCTGCTGCCTTTTTTTGGGTTTTGTTTGCTTCTTTTAAAAAAAAAAATCATTGTGTGTTTTTTGGGGAGTCAATCCCCTGCGAGAGGGAAAGGGTGAAAGGAATTACATTTCTGACTGATACTAATACTTCTCTTATGTAAACATCAAAATGTTATATTGCCCCCTCCGATGATACGGTCACTCCGCGGAGCCGCGGCAGATAAGTGGCATCTGTCGCTGCCTTTAGTGCATCTCTTGACACGTTTATAATTTACAAACCAAGGCTGCATTATCTCCCGATTGTTGGATTTGACAGCTCGAATAAAAGCTGCAAAATTGCTTAACAGGCGAGCACGAGTTCCTCCCGTGTCCCCGATGGCCTCCGCACGGCAGCCCCCTTTCTCACCAGCACTGAAATCTCCTCTTTCATAACACAACAAAACAAAGTACGAGACCAAACGCTCTCTCCTCACTTACCCTTTGAGCAATTATGTCAGCTTTGTGAAATCATAAATACTTATGCTTCATTTAAATTGTGCCCAGCAGCTCAAACCTCCGCCGTCCGAGATGACTCGCAGAGATATGCTTATTAGTGGTATTAACATACTGCGCCGCGTGCTGGAGCTGTGAAATGGCCTTGTTAACATTTGGAAATGAATCCAGCCTCCAGCACTTGCTATTATCCAGGTTATCTGTTGTTTTTGTGTATTTCCCCCTCCGTGCAACAGCTGTGCAGTGTTTCTGCAGAGGCCTTATCCCGTCTAATGATGCTGCAGCTCTGATTGGACGGATAGCGTTTCCCCTCAGGGGCCTGTTGTGTGTCTTAAAGGTTTGTTTGACTCATCTCCACGAGTCAGAGCCTCAGACGGCTGCAGACGAATGTGTCGGGACCATTACACACAACTGGGAACTGACAGTAACTGGAAGAACCAACTTCACAGGAAAGAAAGTTTCTCTTCTTGGGTTCAATGAACGAGACGAAGCATCAAACTGATTCAACAAGAAAACACTTTAATTACAGTTCAACGTATCTGTGTTTAGCCTCAAGGAGAAAAATCATTAACACAAAGTGGACAACGATATACAATATCTGTGAGAAATTGAGGATTTCATAAACCGTAATGTTCTGTTTGGCCTCAGCCTCGTTTTCACCAGTAGAATTTCTTTGACACGTGATTTTAAAGCCACGACATGTTAGAGACGTCGTGTGTGAATCAAAAGCTGGAGATTTAGTTTGTGTCCTCGGAGAGCTTCATTATTTCTGTTATTGAAGTCTTATAAAAGGTGTAAGAGCGAGTTAATCCTGTCTGGAGACTAATTATCTGCACAAATACGTGA
The DNA here is from genome assembly GCA_006182925.3 of Reinhardtius hippoglossoides. Classification (NCBI taxonomy): domain Eukaryota; kingdom Metazoa; phylum Chordata; class Actinopteri; order Pleuronectiformes; family Pleuronectidae; genus Reinhardtius; species Reinhardtius hippoglossoides. Next base: position 23,241,711 of record CM031681.1, on the reverse strand, counting down.
CATCACGAAAACCAAATGAAAGAACCATGTATTTGTTCCTGTGTGACATATATAGCCCCCCCTGTCTCTGAAGAACAAACTTAATGGAACAAGGAAACGTGGCCAACGAGTCAGACGGCAAACGTGTTGACATGCGGAGACGTCGTCGTCGTCGGTGGGAAGGTCTAAAGCCTGCAGGTCAACAAGTCTCCATTAAGCTTCCCCGGGTCTGAAGGGCTGCGGGGGGGGGGGAAGACAAGTCGTGACTCGGGCGCGAGGAGCCGCTGCATCTTTTCCAGATGAGATAATACGAGCCCTCTTCAAATAGCTCTGCACCCTGTCCCTTATCACCACAGCTTCACCGGGAGGGAAACAGGAAACGTCAGCAGAAAGACAAATAACAAATATTGCTCACAGGAAGTTAAATATGAGTGTGAACTGAAACCAGTCCGGTCACGTGTGAGTTACTATGTCCTCACACGAGGAAAGGGAGGAAGACACTCACGTGAAGCTGAGCTCGGTTTACAGGAGTTCTAACATCGCGACTGATTCTGAAATCAAGTTGCATCTCGCAGGAGACGAGAAGCTTCTCTGAGATTCTTCTTCTCTCGTGTCTAACGAGCGACGAGTCACTTCTCTGACGTCCTTCATCTTAACGTTAAAGATTATTACCGTTGGCCTCTAGCTACTGTTATTGACATTATATAAGCTAGCTAACATCTGGCACGTCCCCAGCTAAGGGGCGTGTTCCACCGAGCTCTTCTCTTTGGTTGAGATGTGTCTTGGACGACTTGGGTTCATGCCACATATCCACGAGCGTTTCCTCCAACTCAGCTGCTCACTGCACTCGTACAGCGGCTGGACTCGTCTCTCTCATCGGTTCTGGAATCAGAAAGTACGAACAGAATCGTCCTTAATATGAAACATGGAGATCAGGAGGTTTGAGGACGGATGATCTGGGCTGAACATCGGTTCTCCTGGTCTTGTTCTTCCCGTGGTCTGAGCTGAAGAAGAAGTGTCTTAATCTTTAAATTAATGGTTACGAACTTTTTTAGACTTTTGGGAAACGTTTCAGTGCTTTAGCTTCAAAAGTTACTGAACTTAATAATCAATAATCAAACTATCTGTTGTAGTGACGTTAGCATTTAGCTCTGAAGCTTATCTACAGATCCACAAACCTGCAAACCGCCTCCTCCTCTTAGTGTTTGAGATGTTTCCTCAGTTCTTCTGTCACTGAAAGAATTATTATCTGTTTCCTTTCATATTCTCTATGTTCACAAGGTTGTCAAGTGTAGAAGAAAAACATAAAATCAACCGACCGTCTTCGTCTTGTCTCACTTGCAAGTTGTGTTTGTGTTTGTGTTTGTGTTTGTGTTTGTGTTGTCAGTGGCCAAATGTCAGTGTTGACTTGTGTAAGAAAAGGAATTGAGACGTAGCAGCGAGCTCTGAGTCGTTCTGTTTCCTCAGCTAAACCCACGGCGTCCAAACCCGGGAGGAATTTCATGAATGCTCTCTGGGCCTGGTGTCACGTGGGGCTAAGCCGCTCGCACTGCACCCGCCCGACTGTGTCGCCCGCCCGGACTCGACTGTGAAATCCCCCGACAGAAGCCAACGTTGCCTCTCGCCTCCTCTGAGTGTGGACGACGGCTTCCAGAGGTCGCCGGCGGCGGCGTTTAGTGGGTTTTTGAGGCGAAACCCGTTCGTGTCGGAGCTGGAAACGTAACAGGAAGCGCCAGCGCGGCCTCTCGAGTTTCCAGACTCGACATTAAACAAAAACAAGATGCACAAATAAAAAAAGGAAACAAAGGCCCTTTCCTGACAAAGCGGAGAAACCGGAGACGCTGGCCCGGACTACACCCACGTCTCTGTACAGTTGACCCCAGATTAACCTCCCAGGTAAATTTAATCCTCCTGTGTATCACCTCTCACTCCTCGTACCGGCCTATAAACACACCGGGATGCCAAGGTCTGCTGACAGCTGACAGCCAATGAAAGACGAGTGTGTGTGTGTGTGTGTGTTTTCTGTCCTGCATGGAGCTGAAAGACAAAAACAGCGTCCCAGCATGCAGGCTGCTATCGGTGCATCTCCTGGTCCCGTCACATCACTTTCTGTCTCACACACACACACACAGACACACACAGACACACACACACCCTCCAGACTCATCGAGGCCGTGTGAGTTCTCACAAACCAAACCCTGGAGGATCAGGCCCGCCGTCTCACGCCCCGTCTTTATCTGCCTCGTCTTTCCTCTTCCCACAGATACAATCGCAGCCGCTCATGCAAACAAGCGGTCCGGCGCGGTTCCAGTTCACTTCCTGGACGAGTGTGAACCAAATGTCAGTTTCCAGTCCGCCCACATTCAGACGCCTGCACCGACCGGGAGAGAGCGGGCGAGAGGCCGAAAGGTCAACGGCTGACAACAGGCGGCGGCGGCGGTGCCATCGATCGTCCCTATTGAGCCGAGTATGAAGGTGTCAGGCCCTGAGCTCAGGTTCAACCACACAACCACACACACACACACACACACACACACACACACACACACACACACACACAGTTACAGTGACAAACCGGTTCAATAAAGCCCCACTTTTCATTAAATATCACATTTCACTACTTTACTTGGATGCAGCTGCAAGAAAACAGCTGGAGAATCATGTGACCTTATGGATTTTGTATTGTTTTTATTCGTGGATGCAGATGTTAAGACTTCAGCGTTTTTACACACGTTTAAATCTTTGCAGCAACATTTTTAATAAAAGAAATGATCAGGTGTAATTTAACTAATATGGTAATTGCAGATCCTCAGTTGTGGTTATGAATCACGTTAGATTTATGCCGAGTGAACCTCGAGTCGACCTGAGCCGATTCTTAAAACACTCACAGAACTCAGGCTGATCAGAAACAGATCAAATAAAGAGATTAACTGTTTGACCAGATTACATCACGTCATTCAGCCCCCCCCCCCCCCCCCCCCCACGAACATGAGGCCAAACCTCAGCCCACCTTAGAAATAGTTTCACATTAATAGTTGTTGTTTTTTTAGCTTTAATGTTCATACATTTAAAAACAGATTTACGACGAATGTCTGCGATAACTTTAACAAATCTGTATCTTTGTTTTTTAATGATAAAACGATAACGCTGATCCCTCCTGGTTTTGATAATCGCTTCCATCTCAGTTATGTATTTTGTCTGCACAAGACAAGTCAGGTTCAAGAGTTTAACTCCAAGTTCTCAGTCAGGTTTGGTTCAGGGATCATTTAAAGGTCAGAGGAGTGAGATTCATATTTTCATACATTCATATTTTAATGCTAATTCTGTTTAGAAGTCAATCAAACTAATGTAATAATATTTGGTTGTTTAACTACATTAATCAAACTATTAAGCAAATGCAGAATTATATTAAAAAACTCTTAATACATTCGTTCATTTTTTGAATTAGTTTTTCTATTTCTAAACATGTTATTTTTATGATAACATGAATTTAAGAGTTTGTTTTTACTGTAATTTAAATTAAATCGAACCTTTTACTTTTCATTTCAATGTGTATTTTTATTAAATGCATGTTAATTGAATTAAGGTAAATATGCTTAATTTGCTCAACGTTGTATTTGAAACATAATAAATAAATAGAAAGAATTAAAAGTTAAAACTACAAACATCTGAAACTCGGGAATTAAAATGATATTCAGAAGAAACTCGGACTTTTGGTGGATTTTTGTCTGATGACAAAAAACATTTGAATCTTCTGACAAGAGGAAAATATCTGCAGATTTTTCTCCGCATCACTTTTCACACAAATATTTTTGGGGAAAACAAAACTATAAAAAAGTCCAGAATCATTTTTCAAACTCTGGTAAATTGTTTTCTGGAGGATTCGAGTTGAGGCCTCGACGTCTTCGCTCCTTTATCTTTTATCCAAACGTCTTCAAATGCAATAAATTCACCAGGATCCAGAATCTTTTATTTAATTTAATACTTGTATTTATTATAATTCGCACATTTCCTCTGAAGCCTCACGTTAAATATCTGATCTCCTCCTCCTCCTTTCTGCGGGTGTTTGAAGGTGACCACCACCTCTCTCTCTCTCTCTCTCTCTCTCTCCCTCTCTCTCTCTCTGTGTCTCTCTATGTCTCTCTCTCTCTCCCTCCCCCCCCCCCCCCCATCTCTCCTTAAACAATCCCGCAAGATTCGGTCTCAGCAGTAAATGTTTGTTTGATGCAAATCCGGACAAATCCTCCGCGGCCGGCGGACACTCGCTGCGCTGCTTGTGCGTCTTGGCGCAAACAATGTTTAATGTCCCGCTCTGTGGATATTTATTCAGCTGCTGTGAGATTCATTTACATAAAGACTGAGAGAGGGGGGGGGGGGGGGGGAGAGAGGGGGGAGGAGGAGAGAGAGAGAGGGGGGGGGGGGGGGAGCTGCAGCTGAAACACGATATGATCGATCAGCTTCGTTTGAGAGATTATCGGTGGATTTCTTTAGGACAAGGTTTCCAAACATCAGCTTCTTTCACGTGGGTGATTTAGAAATGTAAAACTACATAAATCCACAAAAAAATAAATCAATAAAAACGATTCATGCAAAGGAAACAGTAAATCAGGCAGCGGCTGAATTCATCGATCAGGGATCTGATCGGTTTCTTATTGAGGGATTTACAGGTTAAACTACATCTGGACATAAATCAAAAGAAAAGTAATATTGTGCAGCAGTTTTTCATATAAATGCATTATTATTATTTTATTATTATTATTATCTCAAATAGTGCAGTGTTACATATCTATTTTTAGGAGCAGTAGATATTTAAATCTCCACAGGTTTCGATTGAATAGTTTTAGATCTGAAGGGATTAAATTTACTGATATTTAAATATATTCTTTAAAATGTAAAAACATCTCGTTCTTTTATCCTGAAGAAAAGTCAGTTTCTTCTTTTCCTTATTTTAATGAACAGGTGAAAAACAATCCACTGACGATGATAATTATGGAAACTGATGATCTGAACATGTAACTCAGGGAAACTGGATTAAAACGTTTTGACCTTTTTTTTATCCAAACGAAAAATGAAAAAATGATTTAAGAAAAATAATCAGAAGATTCACTTAAATAAAAAAAAATATCCTTCAGTTGCAAATATAAGAACAATCTGTGGATATAAATCAGAATTCCATGTGTGACTGGAATCAGACAGAACCAGAACCTCCCGCGGCTCGGCGCCTTTACGCGTGACTCCTTGGCACAATAAGGATTTACGTTTGTTTTAATGCGGGGTCATAATTAGCATTTTGCTCTAAGTGCGGCCTTCACCGTGCACACACACACACACACACACACACACACACACACACACACACACACACACACACGCGCGTCCAAAACAACCTTGCCAGAGAACTGACGCAATAACACTTCCCTCCTCTTCTCTTCTTTAATGCTTCATGTTTATGCCCGCGAGCGTTAACACACACACACCACACACACGCACACACGCACGCACGCACACGCACACACTCGTACATCTGACCCTCTAACCTGGCCCCACCTACGTAATTACTGCATCAGAGGCGCTGGAATTCCTGCAGGTTATTTTGGAGAAAGCGACTCAGGAGTAATTATCGCACCATTACAGCGCTGCATTCAATTAGGCTTCGATCAGATGTCCCCCGGCTCCGGGTTCGGGGCTGCTCCGCGTGGCGGGTCGGAACCAGCCGGTGCCCCCCCCCCCCCCCCCCCCCCCCCCGCGAGGTTCGTGTCTCCATTTAAAAACACAGCGAGGATTAAAACCCGCGCGCTCTCGAATGGAAATCCGGCCTATACGCGCGTTCACGGCGCTTGTATATTAATTATGCACTAATCTGCATTTACCCCCGTTATAATAATTAATAAAACAAGCCTTTGAATAAAAGTGTGACTAGTGGAACGAGAGAAGACAGGAGCTGCGTGGAGCTGCTGGTTCTGCGGCTAAGAGAGAGAGAGAGGAAAGGTTCGAGTCCCGGGTGGGAGATCCAGCAGAGACAGAATGAATTGTGGGGAAATAAAAATAAATATGACTTAACGGATCTTTATTGGATGAACATGTACGTAAGGGTGGTCGCCTCAAAGATACATTCAACATCTCACTGCCATGTTGGAGTTTTTATAAATCCACATTTCCTCTGCAACAAAAAACAAAAAATAGTTTTAAAAAGAAAAAAGCTTTGACTCCAGTGATCAAGCCAAGTGCTGCGGGTTCGAACATCACGACAGAGCCCCAGAGAGGATGGGCAGGAGGAGGTCAGAACCATCAGAACCATCAGAACCAGCAGAACCATCAGAACATCAGAACCTGGACTCCAGAACAGATCTGCTTCCTCCTCAGACATTTCAAAACAGCCCCAACATTTCCTCTCCGAGTCAAACGATGAATATAAAAACTGAACTTTATGGCCAATTTGTTCTCTTTGGAATATTTGGAAAGATTTACATACACTTTTTTTTTTTTGACTTTTTTTTTCTCCCAAAGTTGTAATAAACAATTTAAAATCCAGAAAAAAAACACCAACTAAACATGGTCACTGCAACTGACCCAAATACATATTTACAGATTTCAGCTCCTCAACGCAGCTGACTAAAAATCTCTGTCGTTCCTAAAATAACAAATTTTTCTCCAGAAATAAAAACTGTACAGGGTTCGATTGGGTCGGAGGGAGCGAGGGGGGGGGGGGGGGGGGGGGGGGGGGGGGGAAGTATCCAGAGAGCTGCTGGTTCAAATGACTTCTTCTGTTTTTAATGTGGAGGAGAAGAGTTTAAGCTGATCCAAGAGGGGGCTCGTGAAAACCCCTCCACTCCTCACGGGCAGGAAACAGCTCCTGGGCTCTTCTCTTCAGGGAGGGGGGGGGGGGGGGCTGCTCTTCTTTCTTTTTTTTATTTATTATATTTTTCATTTTTAAAAAGACGTGGAGGACGAGAGGGAGGAGGAGAAATAAAACAAAGTCCCGGGTTTTGCTGAGCGTTCCTGCTGCCGTCTCGTCGTCTTATGGTTCATAAACTCTTTTTTGTCTTTAAAAAAAAAAAACGAGCAGTTCGCTTAAATCTGGAGAGTGAAGGAGGGAGCAGGCGAGCAGGGGGGGGGGGGGGGAGGAGGTGGAGGAGGTGGAGAGGGAGGCAAAAACACAAGATCACAAGACTTGGAACCTCCAGGAGGCCTGGTCTTTGTAGTCCAAGCAGTCTGTGGCGTTAAAGTTGAGCTTCCACGAGGAGGCTGCAGTCTGCTCTTTGTAATCCAGGCAGTCGGACGAGTTGAAGGCCAGGCCGGAGCCGCCATAGGCCTGGTGGTGGTGGTGGTGGTGGTGGTGGCCCGACGACTGGCTGATGTGGTGGTGAGGGTGGCCCGACATGGAGGAGGCCGTCATGGGGCTGAGCTGGTGGGGGTGGTGGTGAGAGTGCATGGGGGCCAGGTAGGATCCGCAGTCCACGCCGCTGAAGTAAGAGCCGGACGGGGCGGGGTAGCCCTGGCCGTAGCCCGGCGTCTGGTTGTAGGACATGGGGTAGGAGGTGGCGGCGGCGGCGGAGCCCGACATGGAGCGCTGCATGCAGGACGCGTTGGACGGGGGTCCGGGCTCGGGCAGCGGGGCCACGGCGGGAGCAGGAGCGTTCCCGGGGGAGATGGCGGGGCTCCAGATGGAGGAGACGGTGCTGATGGAGGTAGAGGTGCTGCTGAGCGCCACCGGGCCCGTGTGGTTGGTGGTGGAGGACGAGGAGGAGGACGAGCCGGTGCTGGAGACGGCCGGAGGCGTGAACTGGCCGCTGCTCTCGGACCCGGTGCTCTCCCGGGCCGGGGAGGACTTCTTCTTGGCCGGCCGGGCCTTGGCACTGCTGCCGCTCTGCTGCTGCTGGCGACACTTGGCCCTCCGGTTCTTGAACCACACCTACAACAGAGGACACCAGCCAGGAGTTAGCAACCGTTCACACCAACGAGGAAGAAAAACACATGCTGAGATACATTATGGAGGAAAATTGGGGGTTATTAGGCAGCGAGGTTCATTTCCACGCGGCCCCTTGGCTCGGACCTGCCAGGGGTCCAATTTCATAGCTGGTAGACGGCTCTAAGATAACAGGCTATTGGGTTTCACCACACACTGAGGTAACTCTAGAGCACCGGGAGGGTCGGAGCATGTAGAGCGTTTTGTTTCACACACGCATTCTGAGAATAACTCAAATTGTGAGAGCGAGGCCGGTCCCTGCTTTCCCCTCTAGTGCCTCCGAAGAGCCGGCTCTGTTCAGCGCCGGCCGACGGGTTTTCTGTGGATTCACAGGAAGAGTCCGACTCTTCGTGGCTGATCCGACGGTTTCAGGTCAGATTACAGAGCGTTCGGCGAGGAGGCGTCGAATAATCCCGTGAATCTGATGGAAACGTCCTCTGAGATAACGTCGTGTTCACGTGTGGACAAACAGTTTGTTCTGCTGGGACAGAACCTGAGAAGTCCGGGTTCAGTCAGAGGTGGAAACAAGGAGTCAGGACGAGGATCCATCCAGAAGAATAGGATTATTACTGTTATTATTATAATAATAGAGGATTAAACACTGAAATCAATGAGATACTTTCTTAAATTACTTTATAATTAACTATTCTCTTTATTCCTCAAAAGGTTAATGACCTTTTAAATGACTCTTAAATAAAGTCTTTTAATATTTACTGCTAAATTAAAGTTAACAAGTTATAAACACTGACGTCAGCAAAGGTCAGTTTGATTTAATGAAGTAAATAAAAGGATGAAACCAGCAGATGAGTTTTTTATGAGTTGAAGATGAGTGAAGGGTTAATTCAGGTAAAGGAATATGTAATAATAATTTCCTTAAAAACGTTTCTGCTTTTAAAATAACTTTTCAAATAAAAAAAGACAATTCAGCTTCGTGACGTTTCTGATATTTAAGTTTGATGTTTAACGTGTTTCCAATGAATTCATAAGAAGTGTTTTTATCTTGAACCATTTTCCTCAGACTGAGCAGAAACATCCTCTGAGATACAGTGTTTTTTGTGTGTTTGTGTTTTGTGTGTTTGTGTGTGTGTGTGTGATCTTGTGTGTGTGTGTGTGTGTGTGTCCGTGGTGTACCTGCACGCGGGACTCCGGCAGGTTGATCTTCAGCGCCACCTCCTCCCGCATGAAGATGTCCGGGTACCGGGTCTTCGCGAAGAGCGACTCCAGGATGTCGAGCTGCGAGCGGGTGAAGGTGGTTCGCTCCCGCCGCTGCTTCCGGGGCGTCGCTGCGGGGGGGGGGGGAGAGGGGACCAGAGGACCGTCAATCAACCGAACCGAACCCGAATCAAATCAACCGAATCAAACCCGAATCAAATCTGAATTAAATGTGAATAAACTGTAAATCTGCCATAACAATGATCGAGGTTTCCATCGACTAGTTTGGTCTAAATCTGGTGAAATGTTTAAGCCTCATTTTGTTTATTTTACTTTTCTTCATAACACTTGTGTGAATTTTTTTTTTTAAACTTCTTTATTTTCTCATAATTCGAGCAAACGAGTAAAAGAAAACTTTTCTGCTGCTGAATGTTTTCATTCTTTATTTAAACTCATTGAGAAATAAAAAATTTTAAAATAATTCAACCATGTTCTCGGTTTTATTATTATTATAATAAAATACAGCTAGTTCTGTTGGTGTGTGAGCAGTGAGGAATAAACCCTGTTAAATAACACACACACACACTCACACCACACACACACACACACTCACAATAATCTGGTTTAAACACTAATGACACACATCTCACTTTAAAAGATGTTATAATTAGATTAATTAATTATTTTGCAGGATGTAAACTCTTTAAGATTAATGCTCTAAACGTTTTGCATCTTTACAGACTATTATTATTATTATTATCATCAGATATGTTTCGTCCTTCTCTTCGTGACTGGATCTGATGTGTTCACCGTAAGTGTGTGTGAGCGTGTATCAATTCGTATTAACGTGTATCAGTGTGTGTGTGTGTGTATCAGTGTGTGTGTGTGTGTCCGTGGGAATCGAACCTGGGTAGCCCACTGACGGGTGCAGCAGGTCCATGGCCGCGCCGCTGAGCCCGAGGCCGTTGACTCCGTACGGGGGCTGCTTGAGGTAGGACATCATGCTGCAGGCGGTCACTGCTCCACCCAGCTCCGGCCACTGGTTCGGTTTCCCCCGATGCTGCAGCTTGACGGGTCAGGGGACCGATCCAAGAACTGGGGACCAGAACCAGAGGGGGGGGGTTATGCACAATATATAACATAACGATTCATAATATACAAGGATATTTAGTTCGGTCTCGTGTTTTCATTTATATTCAATAGACGATTCAATTCGCAGCCGGTTATTAGTATTAATTCTTTTTTATTTTATCCGAGAAGAGAAATAAACAAAAGAGTCAAAAGCTTCGAACTTTAGCAGCAGATCAAAGTTATGAAGTTATGATTCTGCCGAAGTTAAACCAGAGTCGATCTTTAAAATCGCTTCAGGAGATATTTTCACGTGAGAAGAGTTTCAACTGTTTTTAAGAAAATATAATAATCAGGTTATAAATAGATGTAAACAATCCTCTGATCACATGATCTATATATTTATTCATCATCATTATTATTATTCATTATTTACTATGAACCATTTCCTACCTGCAGAATTTCCCATGTTAAAAACACACACACACATTTCTTCCATCACACTTTATAACATGATGTGAAATATGTAAACTTAAACTTTCTACAATAAAAATCCAAATAATAAAGAATTAAATCAAAGATAATATTGACTCAGTTATGAAAACACGTTGAGGTCAGTCAGTGAAATAAATGAAAGAAAACTAATTTACAGAATTAGTTT
>CM031681.1:23200885-23225885 GCA_006182925.3 Reinhardtius hippoglossoides | reverse complement strand
CGGGCCCCCCCCCCCCCACCCGTCCACCAGCGGCCTCACGGAACCAACATCTGCTCGGGACTAAGTGATTCGTCTGATGCTCCTCGGAGGAGGAGAAGCTGCTCCGCGTCCGACCTCGAACACAAAAACACCTCTTCGACAATTTTTCATTTCCAAACACGCACAAGTCGCAGGGGAGCGTGCGCGAGGCGGAACACGGTGACACGAGGGCCACGAATGTGCCAGAGGCGCGCGTGCATTTCAATAAGTTGTTGGCATGAGCAAAAGAAATAAAGAAAAGAAAATGGAGGAGTGACGTGCGTGTGTGTGTGTGTGTGTGTGTGAGAGTGATTGCAGGTAAAATATTGTTATAGAAGAGAAAAGCAGGATCACAACTTTTTAAAAACCTCAGTGTAATTATACAAAAAAAATAGAAACTAAATAATAAAACACATTAATATCCACAGATTCCATTTAAATTCATGGCTCGAGATGTGAGGAGATGAAAATCTGCTGCTGCTTTTTTAATCCAGACGATTTAAAACACGCCACACTGCGCCTGTGGAATATGAAATCATAAGGACTTTTTATTATTGAAGACTTGGGTTATGACACTGGAATAAATAAAAATAAAAAATAAAAACAGGTAAAATGGAACAAACGGCAGCCGTGGAGCTCGACAGAGACACGCACGTGGAAACATAAGTTCTATTCTTCAGGATACAATAAATAGAAACCAACAAAAAGTTTGTGCAGACAAAACGCACAGGAGACCGTGATGGTAGGTTCAGGTACAAGCAGCTTATAAGACAATAAATAATAATATAGATTCTGTGTGTGTGTGTGTGTGTGTGTGTGTGTGTGTGTGTGTGTGTGTGTGTGTGTGTGTGTGTGTGTTCGACTGCATGATTTCTGACAGAGAGTAAAAGAGGATCTGCAGCTGCTGGTCGGAGCAGCGAGGGAAATATACAACAATGTGTTTTTATTGTTTTTTTTTTAAACATCATCTTTTCTTTTGGTAAACTGCTTTCAAGCCAAGACGATTAAAAAAAAAGCAATAGGAAAAAAGTTAAGATTTTATGAACGTTATGTGCTCCCCCCCCCCCCCCACCCCACCCCCCCGCCCTTTAAGATATTTTACAAGTAGAAATAATTAAAAGATACAGTCAAGTAATGAAGTAGCTTGAAAAATTGTTTTTTTTTTTCCTTTTTAAAAGTCCGACTGAGACGTCAGCCCCCTCGTCTTGAAAAAAAAAATAAAAAAGATAAAAGAAAACCCCCCCCCCCCCATTAATCCCAGTTGTGCTGTACCTCGGTCCCACTGCTCTCCACACACACACTGCTCACATGTCTGCGCTCGTCTCAAACACATTCATATTACACACAAGTACCGTGTCTTGGTAGAAGAGGGACAAGGAGGAATAAAAACACGGTGGACACACGTGGGACAGTTTGTAGAAAGTTGGTGCGACGGCGTCGTCGCAGGCCGAGTCTCCGCGGGACAGCGACCACGCGAGGGGTCACACGTCTAGAAGCTGCTATCAAATCATAATTACAATAACAAGAATGACGACGATACATTTCTTTCATCGGCTACATTTGTTGGTTGTGTTTTTTTCTGAAATGAAACAATCACTGGAGGACACACTTCTCCTCCTTCTTGGCCATCTTGCCTTTGTTCTGCTCCAGCGTCCTCTCCAGGTGCTCGTCCTCCTCCTCGGCCCTGCGGAGGGCAAAGGTTAAAAGGTCAGATGTGTCGGTGGGAGCGGGGAGGAGGCGGGTGCACACACACACACACACACACTATCACAGTTGGCGCTACGGGAGCCGTCGCCCTGCCACCTGTGGCGTGGCCTAGCGCCAGGGGCCGAGCCGCGACCTTTCACCCGCCTGGCACCCGGCCTGGCACCCTGTTGACGGACAGCGGTGCCAATCTGGAAAGGATCCCGCCCGTGCAGGTGTGTGGCTGCTGCCGCTGCCGCTGCCGCTGCCGCGCAGGAGGACGGCCGGCCGGCTGGAATGCAACCGGCCCGGCATCGACATCCACCACGACTAGTTTCTAGAGGAGCTGACGTGTTCAGATAGGAACTGACTCACCAGAGCGAAGTGAGAGATTCTCAGACTGAGGGAAAAAGCTCTGAGCGGCTGTGGTGTGTGTCTGTGTGTGTGTGTGTGTGTGTTTTATTATTTAGTCTTTACTGCTGTTGTGTCTTGACTGTGGGCCACTCACTGTTTCTCCTGGGCGTCCAGGTCCCGGACCAGCGCGTCCCGTTTGTTGACCAGTATGACCAGCTCGTCCAGCAGCAGCTGCTCCCGTCTCTTCTGGGCCTCGGTCTTCTGCCAGTCTGCAACACAACGGAAGAAGAAAGTCGGGTCAGAGCCGGAGACACCGAGGACGCTCTCATGGAGGAACGGTCTTTTATCCAACCTCCCGGGACCATGAACACACGTTGACCTGTCACATGACTCGGAGACATCTCTGCAAAAAGCTGAATCAGCTCAGATCCTCGTGGAACAGAGAAGTGAGACGTGGACGATCCTGAGCTCGTGATCGCTCAGTGGACGATGGACATGATTTATTAATCTGCCGGACTAATCTGTAGAGACGGAGATTAGCTTCACATGCGGACCCGTGTGTAAATGTGACGTGTAAACACACTCCGTCAGGTTGTGCATGTGTGTGTGTGCACAGCGACGACGTGTTGACCCAAGCAAACACACTTGAAGGACATTGTCATGCTAATGTGGAGCTCGTGGATATGAGAAGAATCTGATTCCCACAGGAAGACGCCGCTCATCCCGTCTTCAATCATCACGTTAACAAGACAAATGTTTGTGTGTTTGCAAAAGGAAATTCTCAGGAGTCATAATTTATAGGAAATCCCTTCAGCACGGCACGTGGGTCATATCATCAGCTTTTAAAAACGCATTTTAAGAAGCAGAAATGTTTTCCTTCAGTGTTTCCTGTTTGATGCTTTATTAAACGTATGAAAAGTTTCAAGCTTATTTAATTTGTCCTAAAAAAAATTGATTCTATTTAAATGTGAGTCTATTTTAAGGTGAAAGTAAAGATAATTTTTAAATATAAAAAACCCTTAAACACTGAGGAGCTGTTGGTTGTAAACAAACAGGTGAGCCGCTGACCCCCCCCCCCCCTCGCGGTTCTCCAGGGTCTTTTGCAGGAAGGGGCCCCACAGGGTCCAGGTGGGACCCCGATCCAAATCCCCTCAGCCTCTCCCTGGAGGGGGGGGGGGGCGGCCCACAGGGGAGAGCTCACTCCCCCCCCGGGGCTCAAATATCCGCCTGGTGCCCGGAGCTCCACACTCACCCAACAACAGCAGCCCCCCCCCCCCAAAAAAACTCACCCACAAACCAAATATAACAAGATCCACAGAGTAACCCCCCCCCCCCCCCCCCACAACAACCAGTGAACTTTCCTGTGGCTGCGACTGGGAGCAGGTCAGGATGTGAGAAACAAACCAGGTCTCCGGTTGTTTCCGTGCAGATTCACTGAGCCGCAGCTAAACGCCGGCAGGAGACCGGGTTGAGGACGTGAGGACGTGAGGACGTGAGGACGCGAGGACGTGAGGACGTGAGGACGCGAGGACGCGAGGACGCGAGGACGCGAGGACGCGAGGACGCGTCCCCTCAGAACACGACCGTCCTCTCGGCTCCGTCCCAGAGAGAATTCAAACACAGCCGAGCCGTGTGCAGCGTCACCGCCTCTATCAATATTTAACCGGCTATTGATTCCACAATAAAAGGGATGTTGTAAAATGTCAGTCCCCAAAATAAGTGTGGCTTTATTAAAAATAAATATCCCCCCCCCCCCCCCTCTCATTGAGTCAAATTGCAGCAGTCAGGCTGTGTGAGTGTGTGTGTGTGTGTGTGTGTGTGGTGTGTGTGTGTGTGAGTGTGTGTGTGTGAGTGTGTGTGAGTGTGTGAGTGTGTGTGAGTGTGTGTGTGTGTGTGTGTGTGTGAGTGTGTGAGTGTGTGTCACGCTGGGCTCAGTGTGTTTGTCCTGAAAGGTCTGCGCTCTCTCCCCATTGGCCCCGCTCGTCCCTTTGAAGTCGACCACAGAGCGAAATGAACACAGTCCCAATATTTGGCTCTCTACGTTCTTCTCTTCCTTTCTCCCCCCCCCCCCCCCCCCCCCCCTTGTTCTTTTCTTTCCTCAGGGAAGCAAATTTACTCTCCCTGGCTTTGTGGTGGGGGGTGGTGGGGGGTGGTGGGGGGGGACAAACTTCAAAAACGAACCAAATCTGTGCAAACGTGGATCTGAGGAGCGTTTCTGTTTCAACGAGAGACGAAGACCAACTGTGTCGAGTGCAGAGAGACGGGGAGAGAGAGCGAAGAAGCGGAGTCATCATGTGAGTCATCATGTGAGTCATCATCTCCAGATAACTACGGGACAGGAATGTGCGCGTCCAGTTCCGCCATAACTCCCACAATCCTCTCTGATCAAGGCCGGCCCACTGGAGGCGGGTTCAAGGAGGCAGAAATAAAAACACAGCGAGCGATGTGGGAAAAAAAAGGAAAAAGCGTCCTCCTGCTCCTTCAGAATACATCTCAACCAAAAAGCCAAAGTCCTGGTTGACCCAGCGAGGGGAGGAGGGGGAGGGGGGGCTATGGGGCGAGCACACTGCTGTCAATCACATGTCACAGAGTCCCGCCCCCCTCATTAGGAAGGTAAACAATAAAGAGGGCTGATGAGAGACGTGACCAGGCAACACCAGAGTGGGGCAGGCTGGGTAACTAGACACCCGAGAACAAACAAAACACCCTGCAGCCACTCGGAGACCCCCCCCCCCCCCCCCCCCCCCCTTCTGTGTAAGCACCACCTCCCCCATGTGGGAGAGAGAGGGAGAAGAGAGAGAGAGAGGAGTGTGTACAACTCACACGGTGGGTGTGTATTCAGATAAGCCTCGTCGTGCACACCGATGGTAACCATGTGAGTCTGCACAAGGCACACAAGAATGCGCTGGTTCAAATCCCCATGAACCCCTCCCTGCCCCGCGCTCCTCCAACGCTAAATTTATTCAAGGGAGCAAACTGGTCCAGGGTCTCGTTCTCTCAAAGCGAGGAGGACCCGGTCCCTCGAATCCGCCGCTCGCTCACGTCCTGCAGCAAGAGCAATGCCAGCTCGGAAGTCAGGACGTCTGAATCGGCAACGCCACGACGAGGATCTGTTCCGGTAAGTCTCGGGACGTCCTGTACTCGGTTAGACGGCCCAAAGAGGATTGTCACGGGTTCTGTATCGACAATCGCCAGTGTTTGGTTAAAGGAAAAAGATGATTTGTAAGCTGACGGTGCAAAAGTAAAAGAACAAATGCAATTTTAAATTATTAAAACTGAGGGGATTTAGTGTGTTTGTTACTTGGAATAACAAACTATTTCAAAAATTCTGCACTGAGTGCATGTTTGTGTTTCTCTCTGTAACAAACATTACGAGTCATCCACTGCACCGTCTGAGGCTGAAAGCTCATAGGAACCACACGAGTCAGTCTCAATCCCGCCTGCAAGTAGACCTCATGAAGACGGCATATTAATTCCAGCAGAGTAGATCCAAATAAGACAAATTAATTATCACTACTTTATTCAAAGACACTTCGGTTTCTGTTCTATAAACGACATTCTTTAATATTCTTGAAGCTGCAGATGCATCTGGTTGTTTTGTTCGTTTACCTGAATCCAATTAAAACCTGTGTGTCTGTGTCCGAGAGCAGGAAACACACACACTTAACTTTTCAAAACAAAAGCCTGTCGGGGGGGGGGGGGGGGGGGGAAAGTCAATGATCCACAAACCGAAGCATGAATCTAAACAAGCGTCTGTGCTTCCATATGTTACAATAAGCAGCTTTAATATGTCAGCTTCACTAGAGGAGGCACTTGCTTCATTATGCTGGACAACACATGACGTTACCATGTG
Source organism: Reinhardtius hippoglossoides (assembly GCA_006182925.3). Taxonomy (NCBI): domain Eukaryota; kingdom Metazoa; phylum Chordata; class Actinopteri; order Pleuronectiformes; family Pleuronectidae; genus Reinhardtius; species Reinhardtius hippoglossoides. The sequence continues at coordinate 23,219,977 of CM031681.1, read as the reverse complement.
AGCAGGATGTTCTATCTCTGTCTCCAGCTTTTGTGTAAACTTAAAAGTTCACGTGGCAAAAATAAATAAATAAATAAAAGACACTAATTTCCTAAATTCCCTCAAACTAAAGTCGGACACCTCGTGGAACGAAGTTACTCGCTATCAGCGGTTCCAGTCAACTAGCGATCCTGAAAGAGTTGGCAACATCATCAAAAGTCGCCCATGTGATAGGATTCCACAGTGCACCTAATCAATCAGGGTCTGTGGCGTGCCGCCCCGATGTGTTACAAAGCCCAAATAGATTTACAAATGGAAAGTGTGTGAGTGAGTGTGTGTGTGTGTGTGTGTGTGTGTGTGTGTGTGTGTGTGTGTGTGTGTGTCAGGGGTGTGGAGAGGGATAAGCTCCTGCATAGGATTACATATTGATTTTAAACATATAAAAAAGCTTATCATATAAAACCGTAACAGGAAAAACTCTAGGACCCGGCTATGCATAAATCCCTTTTAGATGGCGAGAGGGCGTCCACTTTAAAACATGCACACGCACACACACACACACACACACCACACAGACACACACAGAGGCCCCTTGGATGCAGCCAAGACACAGCCCTGTGTGTGTGCGTACATAGGTGTGAACGAGTCCGCAGATAAAGAGGGCAGAGTGGATCAATTTTGTGCTGGTGAGATGAGAGCGTGGCATACAGATGGCATTTCCCTCCCTGGCATCGCACCAGCAAGGTACAAGGACGTGGTTATCACATCCACGCCTCCACCCGCCCCCCCGACCCCTTTCATTCTGCAACGTTTCATCAGACTGTAAATCTGTTTTTAATGTTTTAAGAACGAACGCGTTGGAGGGAAACACAGTTATTTACATGTAAATCATAAACTTCTTCTTTTTCGTTATATCCCCGACTGTTATTCTGGATTAATTTGTGCACATTTAACAACTGGTTTATCTTCTACGTGTATAAACTGTTGGGTGGTTGATCTATAATAAAGAATATTTATTAAATCTGCAAAAAGAGGTTATATTTGAACCCGTTAGTTTGTTTCTCAGCAAAATTACGCAAAAACTTCCGCAAAATGTTGGCATGGATCTGCAGAAGGGGGCAGATTTCCCCAATTTCCCAGGTTATTATAATTAATCTTAAGTGGACTGATATCTCTGAGTGTGTGCAGGGTTTCTGCAGATTCCAACAAGTTCAATTTAAGACATTTAAAAACCATAATGAATGAAATTTAAGACCATTGAATACGAATATATGAAGGAAATCTGGGTCATGGAATTTTCCCACCAAAACATAGTAGTACAAGCTCAAAATTCATATTTAAGTTAGTTTTAGACTTTTTAGACCCTGTAGAAACCATGTGTGCAATCTGACTGATTGGATTTAATAATGAGCCTTTGTGGAGGTTGTGAAATTTTACTTTGTACAGCAACTAGTGGCTGAAACTTATATCTTATTGCTTATATTCCTGCTTCAACGTGTTTGAAACTTGTTTTATCGCTTTACTAAAAAACAAGACACAAGATGCCTGTGAGGATCCGACTGTGAAAAATCTAATAAAAGTTTGTCCTAAAAGTTTGTCCCCCCGACTCCTCTCTTCCACCTCAAAGCATCTTTCCTCCTCTCATGTGTCCGAGTGTCACGCAGCTCGACTCAGATGAACAACGTCAGGAGTCGTTCTCCCTTCTCCTGGTCCGCAGCTTCTTATTGATGCTTTCTACTCATCAATAAGATCTAAAAATGTCTTCGTTACCATAGCGACGAGTCCGATGGTTGATTTCAGCAGATATTCAGAATCATATAGTTCAGTCTGAACTGTTTGTATTGAAGGAAACAGCTGAAGCAGACTTTGACCTGGACAGAGTCTGTGTGTCTGAACATAATGAAGACTGTGGTTCAATATGTGACCGAGAGAAGAGATAGAGGGTGTGTGTGTGTGTGTGTGTGTGTGTGCGTGTGCGTGTTGTGTGTGTCAGGGCAGGTGTATCTCAGTGATGTGTTTTCTCTCTCTGCTCTGACTCATGGTGCATCTCTCTCTCTCTCTCTCTGTGTCATCGACTGGCCAACCAAATCAGCAATTACTCGCACGCCCGACCATCGCTCAATGGACCTGCCCAAGCACCAAATAAGAGCTGGGGAGATGGACAGCAAAAAAAAATAAAACACACACACACACACGCGCGCGCACAAACAAGATGGAGGTGGAAATATAAACACACCTGTGAGATTTGAACACATAGATGCAGACAAACAGACACCAACAGATCCTCTCTCTTTAACACACTCACTCACACACGTGCACACTCACACACACACGTGCACACTCACACACACACACGTGCACACTCACACACGTCTCTTCCCAGCAGCTCAGAACTATCTGTGGCCGCTACAGAAAGGTAGAGCCTGTGAATGTTAAGTGCCTCCCTTAGGGAGGGAAATAAGGCCGGCTGATAAGTTAGTCAGCTGCAAATCCAACAAGTCCACATGAAGGCAGAGAGGAGCGAGGTGACACGACACACACCAGCTCTCCACCTCACATCACACACTATCTCTGCTCCCTCACTTCCACCAACACACACACACACACACACACACACACACACACACACACTACCACACACACACATACACACAACAAACACAACACACCACACACACACACACACACACACACACACACACAACAGGAGCAGTGAGCAGACACATGATACACATTCGATACAGAAAGAAAAAGGCTCCCAGAGAAGCACCAGAAAACACACAGACACACAAACGCAGAAGAAAAGACCAAAGCAAACACACACTCTCGCACTCAGACAATACAAACACGGCACATACAAAGTGCAGATATACGAACACACACACACATCGAACACGCGAACCAGAAAAAGTTCATGTGACAAAGCTGCAGCTCGATAGATAAAAATAAATAAACGTCTAAACGAAAACAGAGGAAATCAACCCGGACGCAGGCGGCGTCCGCAGCTCCTTGCTACATGTTGACTCCCCCCCCCCTCGCCGACCCACTCTTTTAAAATGTTTATGGACCAGGTAGCTTATCAGGTGCCCGGTGAAATTACAATGGGTGTCTGAAGGCTGTAAGGAGAGGGGGAGGTGGGGAGGGGGGGGGGGGGGGGGGGGGCTGCTGTGGTCAATGTCGAATGGTAAAATCAATTAGCATTGATTGGCAAAAGGTTCATTTTGCCAAAGAGGACGCAGTCGAAGGGGATTAAACTTCCCTGGCCCCCTGACAACTTTGATACAACACAATGGCTGCTTTTCTGGCTGCGGTATAGTTAACAAGCTTTCAATAATATAATTGCATTTTTTTTTTTCAACCTCACAAACCATCTCACAATGTGGCTGTGGCTAGATTTCAAATCAGGCTTCAACTAGTCGGGTCTAGCAAGGAAACAGATAGCATTGATCACGTAGCGGCGAGTGAAATCCCTTCGCACGCTCGCATCTTAATCCTTATCGAGGAGCCGACGCAGAATTCAAATCATCCTGCTTCGGGCTCTCGGTGGCGGCTGGACAACGGCTGGACAAGATGCAGGAAGACGTCCGTGACAAGCGGAGGAGGAGGAGCCGCGAGGAGGAGAGACGAGTCACTCGCTGGAACTCCAACAACTCGGAGATTTACCTGAAATAAAACTTCTATTGCTGCTTGTGTTCCTAAACATGTTTTAACGTACGTTTGGTTATTTTTCATCCACAGCTTTACGTGGAATATTTATCAATTCATCCCTCGTCGATCAAACCTCGTTACTTTCAGGTGGATCTGTGGTTTGAAATACAAATATATAACTCCTCCTGCCTGAAACCTGCAGATATTAACTCCTCAGTGAGCGTGTGCGTGTGCACGTGTGCGTGTGCACGTGTGAGCGTGTGCGTGTGCACGTGTGCACGTCTTACCCTCGATGGCCAGCATGGCTCTCAGCTCTCGGTTCAGCAGTTCGAAGCGTCTCTCCAGATCGTGCTCTTTCTCCCTGTGGCAGGAAAAAAAGAGAAAAACACACACACACAACAAAGTTCATCAATATGTTAATGACTAAATCATTAAGCACTTAAAGAAACCTGCAATAAACATTGATTCAGCTACTCGCCCGAACCTTCTCCGGCTTCGCATTAATCTACTGCACATAACTGATACACAGCCCTGGGTGGATGTGTGTGTCTGTGTGCGAGGAGAGGAGAGAGGTGGAGGACTGGGAAACATCAAGAAACAAACGCATATCTATGGACATGCCACGAGTGTGTGTGTGTGTGTGGCCCTGTGAGCACGGGTACATGTGTGTGTGTGTGTGAGTGTGTGTGTGTGTGTGCGCGCCGCACAAATTGAATTCTTTCCTCTTTCAGCCATATTAAAAAATGAGCTAATTCAGTCCCTAATAGAATTTGTCCTTCACAGGCGTCTTTTCTCTTGGCTTCCACAAAGAGAGAACAGAAAGGGCTAATAATCAGTCCTTCTGTCAATTGGCCACTTTGAAAGCCTCCGCGTTCCCACGATATAATGTGATTATGAATACTTCAATCTCTCCACTTTGAAATCCCAACAGCTGCGAATGGAGAAAAAAGGGGCAGCCTGCGCGTGCGTGTGTGTGTGCGTGTGTGTGTGTGCGTGCGTGTGTCCACCTGTCGCAGCTGACCACATACAAAGAGACTAGCGATAGAGTGATGATCGCCACATTTCTATTGATTTCATATTCCGTCCACATGTAAATCAATGAGTGGATAGACACAGGGAGGCGAATGGAGTGGGGAGTTCATTCCCTCCCCGTGCAGGTTCAATGATTTGGATCTGACGCCACAACACAACTGGGACGTTTCCAGGTTCTTAAAAGATTTAAATACCGAAAACCAAATATACACATTGACGATGTTTAGGTTTGAGTGTAAGAAGAAGAGGATGTGAGGACACGTACAGCAGAGAGAGCTGGTTCTGTCTCCGGATGAGGGCGTTCTTCTTGTTGACCAGCATGAACCACTCCTGCATCATGGCTTCCTCCTCCTCTTTATTGTTTCCTGGAGAAACAAACAGAAAAACAACGAGAGTTAAACAAATGACGGTAAAACCTGTTTTCCTCGGACCCTTTAAAATCTGAGACAGGTTTTCATTTTTGTTTGTTCAAGGCCCAGTTAAAGGAAAACATCATGTACGATATAGATGTTGACAGATAACAGCTCATTTTCTACCATTGAACGTCTGTGAATACCAGAATTGGAGCGTTCAGTGGATACGAGCATGAAAGAGATGAGGCAGATAAATGTCCCACTCGCCTTTTTGCCACTGAAGCATCAGTATAGTAGTCCACCAGATGTGTGTGTGTGTGTGTGTGTGTGTGTGTGTGTGAGACGCAGCGCTCACTCATATTCCCTGTGTAAACATTCACACACTTCACACCGTGTCTTCACAACGTCAATACGACTTCAACCGGGGCGGGATTAACTCAGCGATTACTGCCGAGCGCCTTTACAGAGTGGAGCCTCTCACTGTAGGGCAATACATATCCCACCAATCACTCAGCGGGCCTTCAGAAACAGACGTCTCCGGGACGATGCTTAGTGTAATACCTGCTCGGCGCACAGGGGAGCTAGCAAGGCTCAGATGCATGGCTAATGTAAGCTTCGCCCACGCCTGGGGCTCCGGCTCGGTGCTGTAACTCACTTACAATGGGAAGCGCACAACTGATACGGACGAGGCACGTCGGGTGGAAACCTCCAGACGTGCGACACATGGCAGCAACAGGAAGAGGATCCACCGGTCGCTTGGGAACCGGCACTTTGATAACTGGTCGTCTGCTGCGTATCTCAGACTTAGGATCTCATCACAGTAATTTAGATTTTAATTTCAGTGACTTAAAGAGATATTTAAAATGTAGATCACTGCAGTTATGATCAATTTGCAAATATAACGGTTCACCAACAAAAAGTGGAACCTCCAGGGGATTTAAATTGAGACGAGCAAGTGAAAAAACAACGAAACTGAAGCCATTAAATTTGAATTCTCTGCGGCTGCTTCTATAAAACATTGGTATGATTGATAAAGGCATAAAAACGTTTTATATGTATTTGTTTTGTTAAATTTGTACAGTTAAAAATGTCCACTTTGTATTAAGACAAAAATATTCACTGATATATTTTAATTGATATCAAATAAATGTTTAAATAACAAGAATGGGGCTTTGTGTCTATTAATGTTATTAATATTTGACCCTAATCCTTGTACAGATTGTTAAACCCTATGAGGCGAATTGTGATTTGTGAATATGGGCTATAACAATAAAATGTGATTGATTGATTATTAACAGTCAAATCTACAAAACCAACAGAATATTACACTTGATAAATGATCAGTGGAGTTTTTTCCAGATCAAACATGAATTACATTTTATTTTTGAGATTATCAGGACGACCAGAAGAGAAATTAGTGCTGTAAATCAAATTTGTCATGTAGATTAAAATAATATTACAATAAAACATATTCCGTTTGGCTCTGAAACACCACTTCCTTTGAGGGGCTCATGTTGTTGTGCTCGTGCCGGCCGGCGCGGTCCGTTCACTTAGCGCTGTTTATGTCTAGATTTGGGAAATAAGCTTCGTGGCACTGGAGGCCGGTTACACAGCCGCAGCATTAATCTGACACTCAGTGCGTCTGCGAGGAGAAGAAATGGATGAAAACAGAGGACGGAAGATGAAAGATTGTCTTAAGGCTTATGTTATTATCTCTCGCCGGGGTTTTTTAAATTTTTTTTTTTTACTGCCATTCTCAAGAGGAAGGTTTAATAGCCGCGAAGCTACGACAGGCCTCATAACAGAATTAACACTAAGATGACATTTCATACCGCTCATTAACTGGCGCTCCTCTAAATAATCGGGAAAAGGCGCCGCTGAGCTGCACAGGGGGAGAAAAAAAAAAACACGTGTGCCAGATGTTGATAATGCACGTTTTTCATATGTTTTTAATATGAAGAAAAATGATTCCCTGGCTTCTACACTTGTTCTTTCTGATGGATTTAAAATATCTATGATGATGGTTTTAAGCTCATTATACCGATGCTTTTATTGTGACACTTTCTGGATGCGACTGTCAAACACACACACACACACGCAGGAAAAAAAATAAACGACAGACTCTGTGGCTTTTTGAGCGGCTGAACATGATCGCAATCTGAGAGAGAAATTAATGAGGAAAGAAAGGGAAAGGTGTATTTGTCTGTCAAACACACACACACACACACACAGAGACAGACACACACACACACACGGCGGAGGAGACGGAGCATTGGGCCACTGCGTCATTGGCGACAAAAGGCAGGCGCGTGGATGTGTACGCTGACACCGGTGAGTGTGTGGACATTTGTGATACTCTGAGCCGGCAGATGTATGTAATTTCATTTAGGAGGGTGGAGCGGGGCGGAGGACGGAGAGCGAGGGGAGGAGAAAAAAAAAGAGAATGTGCGAATGAAAGAAAGCTTCAGGATTTAGTGGAATCAGGGGCTCGTGGATTACTGTAGTCAACTTTGAAATGGACGACACTCGGAGGGGGGATAAAGCCGGCGCTGACAGGTCATTGTGCTGCCTCGAAGTCAAATAAAACAAGCAAATAATAATGGCAAATATTAAGCTCCTGTGACATTGTGGCGAGGCGGGCTAGAAGACGAGGAGGGATTATAAAGCTCTATCCCCCACCGCTAGCCAGCCAGCAGCCACCAGCCAACCACCGGCCACATTCTATGAAAGGAGAGAGGGGAGAATAGGAGGAGAGGGAATGGAAAGGCAGGAAGGTCATAGGGAAGGTAGGAGAGGAAGGATAGAGGACGGGAGGGAGGAGGAGAGAATGGAAGTTAGGAGAGAGGGGGGGAGGGGGGGGGGGAGATGAACAGGAGATGGACAGAGGGGGGAAATGGGAAAACTGGAGGAGGGAATAAGGGCAAGCAGGTGAGCGATTTAAAAGCTGAGAAGGAGAAGAGGAAGGAGGGATGGAGGCAGGATGAGTGACGCAGGACGCGTGACAGCTGCTCAGCATCCTCCTCCTCCCCTCCACTGCAGCGCTCCTGACCTCTGACCTCCAGATACTACCTGGCTGCGTCGGGAGAATCAGTTCAACATTTATTTATCTACGATTCGGAGCCACGACTCTTTACTACACAATCAAATTTAAATGAAACTGATTTTTTACAGTTGACAATCAGCAAAGATGAGGATCTGGAGACAGTGCATTTAAATTCAATGTGGCTTTTTAAAAAGAAAATTAAATACTGGTAAATATCGAGAAATAACGCATTAAATTTGAAACAATAAAAAAAAAAATGTACTTAAATTGCAATCGAAACAATAATTATAATAATAAATAAAGTTATAGCACAAAGCAATAAAACAAATTCAACACTAATAACTCCATCATTGAATCAGCTCATTGGCTTTACTCCCAATACACACCATAGGTTCTTTAGAGCTGTATCAATTAAGGCTCTAATGTAGTGTTGGGTGTTTGATTCTCACTGGGACGACGCAGTGTCCCATCAACGCATTGTGATGGTAAATGACATGAGCTGTGAGTGACAACAACAGAGAAGTGCTGAACACGGTTTTGTATGAAGACAAATGGTGTAAATATCCTCTGGCACGCGGCACCGACACTGTGTCTGAATCCAGCCTTGGCTCCGCGACACCGCGGATCCATGCTGGCTCTCGGGGGGCCATCTTGGATCAAAGCATCTGGCGGGTTTGGCAGGTTGCATTCTGGGTCTCGCTGCTTTGCCTTACACGTTCGTTTCTCGGTGCTCGACACAGAGTAGGGCAGAGCGGGAGAACGGGGCCAAAATCTACAGAGACCGGAGCAGCGAATTTGGCACGAGTACAATGTTTGATCAGGACATCAGAAGGATTAGTGAAATATGTCTGATGGAGATACACTGGGCTTCCCTACCTGCAGGAAACCTTATCGTCATTAATATCATGTTTAGTGCTACCTCAGCTATCAATGTGGCTGCACTGGTGAGAAACACAAGATGCAATCAACCCACACACCACACACACACACACACAAGATACAAGTGATACACACATCCCGACAACCCCTCAATCAGATTGCCTTCTCTTATTTCACTCTCTCCGTCTCACACACAAACACAAGCAGGACTCAGTGACGTGCACCGAGGTGCGTGGACGGAGGCTGTTATTCCTTAAAACTGCTCTGGATTGGTCAATCTGTGTTTTTCTATACATCCAGAGAGAAGAGAGGAAAAAAAATATAAAGAAATAAAACAGAGTGAACCCTTTGTAGCCCAATAAGATTAAGATAGTTATCACGGCCACTGCTCCATACGGTGCAGATAGGAATAATGAAACGCACCCTGAGGTGGTCAAACTGCTGCTGCTGGTCCCTGCACTGGGTTTTAATTAAGTGTGTACTGTTGCTATGCTCGGTCTAAAAACATGGAAGGTGCAGCTGCTAAATATTGATTGATATGACTGTGTTTTCAATTGACTGATTGAGAAAAATTCCCATCGTAATCTCCCACGCGTGTTAATTGGTTCTGTCGGAGCAACAGTTCAAACCAAAGGTAGTTAATTCACAAAGAAACAGAGAAAAATCATCATAATCGAAAATGAAAAATAGATATAAACTATGTTCTCAATGGATTTCCGGTCATTAAGCTAATTGCTAAATCTACCCAAGTGCTTCAGCGCCAAGTTGCAGGTGCTTTGATCATCTGAACATTAGTCAAAGACCATCTGGCTCTTTCAAACTACATTCGTTCCCTTATTGTGAAATCTGATAACTGGATTTGCAGGAAACGTTTGTTTTCCCCAGAGAAACTTCTCCTGTTGTTGTCTCGATGGGACGAGTTTGGAAAACAGGGCAAAGCGAACGAGACAGACAGAGAAACACATTAAAAGCTGCGATCGCATTCATCTCATTTCTGATCCCACCATTTTGCCATTTAATCCAATAGCTGCTAATCCAATTTGTCTATCAGACATGTTAAAAAAGACGAGGGGGAGGAGAGAGGAGAGGGGGAGGGAGAGGGAGGAGATAGAGCCCAACTTCTCTTCTTCACTTTCTGAATTGCAGTTTATTTAGGGACCAGCCGCACTTGTGCCTCTCCCATCGCTCTCTCTCTCTCTCGCTCTCTCTCTCCCATCGCTCTCTCTCTCTCTCCTCTCTCTCCTCTCTCTCTCTCTCTCTCTCCCTCTCCCATCGCTCTCTCTCTCCCTCTCCCATCGCTCTCTCTCTCTCCTCTCTCTCTCTCCCTCTCCCTCTCTCTCTCTCCCTCTCCCATCGCTCTCTCTCTCTCCTCCCTCTCTCTCCATCCGACCGTCAAGCCCCGTCTGATATCAGCAGGGATCAGGGAAGATGAAAGCCAAAGACGCATGAAAGGAAATGAGAAAAGAAGGAATAAAAAGAACAGGATGAACATTGTTTCCTGTGATTAGGTAAGAGCTTGTTAAAAGGCTGTCACTGCGGCGACGTGAATATGCATGACAGGGGCCGGCCTAATCAGAGGGGTCTATGGCGAGGACTGGAGGGGGGGAATTGTGCGTAAGTAACCTACTGAAGACTTGATTTAATTAATGTGAGTAGAGGAGTGTCTCGTTAGGAAGGAGGCAGAGAGAGACCGAGTGTGTGGCTTGTGGAAAGGAAAGGTTGGACTTCCATAATCTAAAACCTGCAGGATACTTTCATTCATGCTAAAAATCAGTTCAACCAAATTTCCCCCTCGTTCCAAAAAAACCCCCAGAATCACATTTTTGCAGTCACGGCTCTTATTCAGAGAAATGTCGACTCAATTCCCAACTCGGCAACATTACAACACCTGTGATATTTGTAAGAATCAAACCCCCAACCTCAAACGGCCCCAATCTTTACTCAACACTGCACATGCGAGTTCTCCTGCGCTCTCCCTCTTCTATTGGTCTCTCTCCTGGAGTGGTGCTGAGGGCTGTTTCTCTCCAGGGAGGCTCGTACGAGGCCTTTTTAGCTGCTCTCAATGGCACAATGGTCCCAGCATATAGAGCAGATTCCTGCTTTATTGAACCTGTGTATAATGTCCGCTGAATGGAACACATTAACCGATTCACACTCACCTCTCTCCCTCCCCCTGGACGGCAGGAGAATAAAAGTAAAATAAGAAGAAAGAAAGAAAGGAGAGAGGGAGAAACTCTCCTCTCTCTCACACTGAGGGCATAATGACTGGCTTTTCCACCGGTGTCATTTGTCAACCACTGCTTGCTTTGCCACTTACAAAGAGGTGGAGGTACGGGAGTGAGCAGGGGAAGCAGGAGTGGGCTGAGACTCGGAGTTTGGCGGCAAAGGGGGGGGGGGGGACGGGTCTTTTCCATGAACATGGGGGGGGTGCATAATTATTTGTTTCTAATTACTGAGCTCCATCTTTCTGTCTGTGTGTTGACAGGAAACGAAACAGCACAACATGCAGAGCTGCACAATCAATTATGTATGATTCTGTATAATGAGTTTGGTTTCCACAGTCGACCAGAGCAGAGAGCAGAACTTCACCAGGGCCAGACATTCCTAAATAAGTCTGATTATTTACATTACATAACGTGGAGATCGTAGATGTAATAATAATAGTCGTCCAGGATTCCCCGGTCTCATCTCTGCACCACGTGGGAGATCAAGAGGCTCAGGGTGTTTGAACAGACATGAGTGATTTACGTCCGTGGTGGAGGTGATAATCAAAGCTTTTCTATTTGTTCAAGTATAGTGGCTGTAAAAAAAACCTCCCTCCCTCTGTAATAACACTTCAACCTACAGCATCCGGTTTTGTATTTGGATCCGCACCAAACCGCAAACAATCAACGACATCGGTCCCATCAACACGCCCGACGGTTCAGCCCATCGGGAACATTTACAGCTCGTGATCACGTCACTGTTTGAACATTTGTGTTCAGAGACCATGATCAGTTTGGCGTGCCGTGTCCTCGTTGCTTTTAAAACACACACGAACACACACACCTCAATCTCCACCGTACACACGTACACACACACACCCTGGGTAAACACATTTGACCTCGGAGCTAACAGTAGACGAACATCCCGACACTTCTCATTCCTCCTCTGCAGAGGTTAAGGGGGGGGGGGGGGGGGGGGCTCGGGCAAACAGAGTTCACATAATAGACTGACTGTGCAGATGAAATGTTCATATTAGGGCTTCGCTCTGCACAAACACACTTTCTGCTGCACGTACAGAGAGAGATGAAGAGTGTATTTGCATTGGAGAAGTCGTTTATGCAGCTCTCTCTCTCTCTCTCTCTCTCTCTCTCTCTCTCTCTCTCTCTCCTCTCTCTCTCTCTCTCTCTCCTCTCTCTTCTCTCTCTCTCTCTCTCTCTCTCTCTCTCTCTCTCTCATTACAAGGCGACTGCCTCCGTCACATTCATCCTTCCTCTCCCAACTCGCAGCAAAGCTCTGACGGGTGTCTTCATGTAAAACACTACTTTCTGACAATCTGCACTCAGTGGATTTTCTCTTGTGTAACTGCAGTTGTGGCATCAGGCTGATGTGGTGATGCTGCTTCACAATCAACACAGTACACGGAGAGAAAGACTTATTAAAGGCATTAACTTTCCTCTTCAGCTTCGAATTATCTACAAAATAAAAAGCTTTTGTGTCAGTTTACATTTCAAAGACGTTTAAAATCAATTATAGAATAAAAGCCTTTGCTTCTTCTACTCGTTTCACAACCAGGACATTTTGTCCATGAAGCAGAGAGCTCTTAACAAACAGAGGAAGAACATTTCAGTTCAGGTAATTAATAAACTCCTTAAACACGTAGCTTGTAAATGATGTTTGATGAGTCCGGTGTAGTGTTCACGTGATCCGGTGTCACCACCTCGGCCCATCTCGAGCCGGTGAAAATCCCGTTTCTCATTGTGTGTGTTTTGATTCTTTAATTGACTATTATATAAACTGGGGTCAGATGGAGAAAAACAAACACCGTTCCTGGAGTGTTTCTTCGTCTGGCAGAACCAGCCAAGCTGTGACAATCACACAAATACACCCCCCCCCCCCCCCCGCCTCTCTCTATCTCCCTCCACTGCCTCCCCCCCCCACTCCATCAAATTGTGTTTTTGCTCCAAATCAATAAACATTATCAGAGAGTGGCAGACTAAGGGCTGGTGGAGGCAGCCTCTGTCTGTTAAAGCCCAGACCGCCCTGTCTCTATCACAGCCTGGGTGAGAAGGCCAGGAGCAAACAGTCGCACACATAAGAGAATGCTAGACAACAGACACACACACACACACACACAAAATACATGTACCAGGGACTCATAAGATGGAAGCAGAATACACAGAGACACGCTGGATGATCAAAAAGCGAGTCTTTGATGCATGCACGGTCCTGCAGGGAGTGATTTCTCGCACCCGTACGGTACGTACAGAAACACAGAGAGTAGAAAACAATCAAAGCGACGGCAGCAGGCTGGAAAGAAAGAACAGCAGTGAAGCACCGAGGTGTTTAACTGTAATCCTGAGAGTTGCAGCACACACTGTTTGGACCACGCCACTTAACGTCAACGAGAAATTAAAAGAAAGAGGGAAAAATCACAGGCTATGACACTTTAAACACTCCCCAACCCATTAGGCCGCTGTATCATCGCTCCATGCTTGTCAGCTCGCTTTAGCTTTGGCGTCAGAAATCCCTGCTCTCGCTAACGCTCGACAAGAACCATTTAACTGAGCACTAAATAAGATGATTTTCAACCTGTCCCCACTTAGCTTGGGGCTGGAAAAGGAAAATCAGGGGGCCTGCCATGCACCATTTCTCAATTACCTTTCTCATTATTGTCACCCGTGTTCATTACTGCCATTATCATCTTCTCTTTTCTGTTGCCCCCCCCTCCTCCAACACACACACACACACACACACAACCTTTCGGCTTGCCGAGGCCGTTGTGGCTGTCGTGCTGGATGAAGGAGGAGAGCAGCAGAATTGAGAGCTTTTTGCGAAGCCAGAGCACTTCAGGTAATTAATATAGCGAGAGGGGGCAGATGAGGGGAGACAGAGAATATGTGAGCGTACGAACGCCTGTGTGTGTTTTTGCTGAAACGCCTGATTGGGGAGCTCACCTGCCGATACCCCCTAAAAGGTATTTCATTAGCGAGCCTTTTACCATACAAGCAGAGGAACAAAGCCCTGGTTACGCCTGTCTCCACTCCAGCTCAACGGGGCCCTCCAGGACGCCTGTAGCCGTGGAGCAAAGAAGAGTGGAGGAGCGGAGAGGAGAGGCGAGGAGAGGCTATCCCCGTTCATAATCTCATGACAAAAGGCAAAAAGGCATCATCCTATTAACAGCGTGATCTTCACCAGCTCATGCTAGCTCCTTTCTACAGGGGGCTCTCTTTTATTATTAAGGTGAGTGGGTGATAGGGAGCAGGAAAGGCGCCCGGTGCCTCCCTATTAGCTCTGGGACAAGAGGAGGTATGAAGGGGGAGAGGAGAGAGGAGAGACCCCATGCTAGGGTCCTGCTTGAAGGCTTTTTCTATTTTCCAGGATGAGAGCCTTTGCTTGGACCTTTGGGGGCTGGCTTCTATTACGCCTCAGTCTTCCAACACAAAGTGGGAGAGCGTCTTCAATCAATCACCTCAACACCAGCGGTGATGCTCACTGGGAAAACATCCTCGGCTCCACCTGTTAAAGCTCATCTGAAGACGACTCACCTTCCTCCTCTGCTCCCACTTTAACATTTAACATGTTAGGGATCAGCCATTAAGGGAGAGTTCGCTTTTAATACTGTGAAAGCTGCAGCAGGTAGAAATCTGAAACCTGCTCGAGATCCTAAATGACTGAGGCTACATCCATGCTAATATTTTAGCTCTGTATCGGTAATAATCTACGTTCATACTAACAAACCTGCGACGCTGATCACGAGACCGTTCACGTAGACCGGAGACGCTCGTGCTGGTGTTCACCAAATCCTCCTAAAAGCATTTCCTGTCACTGGTCACGCTAAAGTTGATCTTTTCACGAAACACACATAATTACAGCCGAACAGTGAATTGTATTACCACGATGAATTCCAACTATATGACCCGTTGAGACGGTGCAACAAGTTGCCACAAGGCCGTTAAATCAAACTTGACAGAAGCGACCACGTATTAAAATGGTGGACGTGTAAACCTGGGTCTCCAGCATCACTAGAACAGACAGGTTGTGTATGTGAGTGTGGGGGGGGGGGGGGGGGGGGGGGAGGCTGAGTGAGGAAAAGACAGATTCTGTTTTTCTGTTTGAGTGTTTTGTTTTCTGCTCAGCGGGGGGGGGGGCTTGCCTCTAGCCTCAGGTTACACAGGAGGATTGTGGGAAATAAAAGTAGCCTGAGTGTGTTTGTGAATGACAACAAGCAACAGGCTCGGTGTAAAACAAATAAATACTTCCACCTTAAAATTAATTCAGCTTTTAAAAGATCCATAAAGTTTTTATTGGCTGTCAGTGTCTCAACAGGCCCGACTGTGGTTCACTCTGGTTTCGGTTGTGCGGTGGCAGATGATTTTCCTTTGTGGCATCAATCAAGCCTGAGTTGTTTCATGAAACTGGTGGTAGAATAAATTCTTTATTATTTAGATTGTGAATCAAATAAGTGTTATTGATCATTAGTCCTTAGATTGTGCGATTAACTGTTTCTTCATAGTAACAAGTTAACATGAAAACGTCTCTATTCTCGCTTAAGAATATGAAACAAAAACCTAAATTTAAATAGGTTTAATTTACTTGTTTAAAGATTAAATGATAAATTAAATGAAAACATTATACTGAATGATATTCTACCAGAACAATTTACAAGAATGAAGTTTCATTGTGAGCAATTAACACAATCTCTTCTCTTTCTTAATAATTTTCTATACTTAAATATATTATACCTACACACACTGTTCCAATAGGAACACACTTAAAATAACAATTCATATAAATGTTGTCGGCTTCAGAGATTAAATAAAAAACATTTGTTTTGATTTACAACTTCAACGATCTGAGTAAAAAACCCAGACTCACTCGCATGAAAGTCAGTATTTTACTAATTCAGTGAGACAGAGGGAACTTCGAGGGAACTTCGAGGGAACTACGTCTAAAGTACAGACTACAGATATTTAAGAGATGCACCCCCTCGCTTACAACCCCCCCCACACACACCACAGAGAGACCTCCTCCTCCTCGTTCTCCATTCTCCTCTGCAGCCCAGTAAAAAGCCTATGATGACCTGGGTGTGTAGCTTATTAACCTCTTCATCAGTTCTTATCGGCCAATGAATAGCCAGTCATCTTCCTGAATCTGAGGGAGAAAAATTTCTCCCTCACGTCAGGGCTATAATTCAATCCACACAGAAATCATTTAAGGAGTGCACGCACACACACACACACAACACACACACACACACACAGAGACACACACACACAGACACAAAGGGATCACATTTTGTCAACCTTGGTCCAGGTTGGCTTCCGAGCCTGGACCAGATGTTACTAAAATTATCAACAGTTGGAGGAAACAAGAGAAGGGGCGTGTGTGTGTGTGTGTGTGATGTGTGTGTGCATGTGTGTGTGCATGTGCGTGCTCGTGAGAGGGCCAGAATAAATTAATGGCTGATTTCTCCCCTTGCTTTGATGGCATTAAGAGCCCTCTTCTTCTCAATGTGCCGCGTTAAATGCTTTTCTCTCTTTCCCTCCGTCTCTCCCTTCTTTTTTTTTTTTTTTTGACAAGCAGGGCCACCCAGCAGAAAGCAACTGATGCAAAACGCCAGAGTAATCCCCCCCTCCATCCACCACCACCACCACCCCCTCCTCCTCCCGCTATCTTTAGTCTTTGACACAGTGGCCATTATCTGTGGGATTTAGTTAAACCAAACCTTCATGTATTTGTTAGGCCCGGGGTTCGTTTTCTCCTCCGACTGCTTGAGTGTGGCCCGAGTGGAGGGGAGTGGGAGGGCGTTACATCACCAGTGCAGCTCGCTGGGAGCCCGTGAAGAGGGGGTCTGCATTGCCATCTAGCTGGATCCTGCTCAGGATGGTAAATATTGTATATTAAAGTCTGCGCAGAATTGTGTCACCTGATCGGCTCTGATTGCTGCAAAAACAATTTGCAAAATTTGAATTTAAAAGCTACAGAACAATAATCTAACAAAAACACCTCATGTGATTAGTCATTTCTCCCTCAGTAGCACAACAGTGTGTGTAGCGATATCAACAACAAGCCAAGAAAAAAAAACACACAACTCAACAATTCAGAAGTAAAATGAAATATGTAAAATTTGGTCAAATAGATTTACCAAAGCATCAAAGTTATGAATGTCCTGTCAACCTACATTTCCACAGTTATATGAAGAGTAACTGTTATAAATGAAAAACAACAGTAACAGAAGTTAACCCTGACAAATAAAAACAAAGTTATCACAATGTAGAAAATGATCCCGACTGGTCAACTGGTAATAAACAATACAGCCAACGAGAAACCTAAACAACGTGAGGAACAGTTTGTCTTATGCCGACTTCACATCACATCCAGATTGTGATTCACCATCTCAGATCTGTGAGTTCAGACCGAACTCCGTCTCCTTCCTCTGCCACATGCAGCTACAGAGCTAAAAGCTGTATTATGAAATCACTGTTGAAACTTGTAGATAAGCCCGGGCTCGGTGGGGCTAAGCTAAGGTTAAGCCAGGTGGTTTAGTTCCCTGAGTATGTGTTTACACACACACCGAGGTGTGAACCATTTGGGGGGCTTAGAGGGGCGGAGGAACACAAGTTGATTTAGTGGTAGTGTAAACCTCAGTACCTGTTGACAGTGTTAATGGAGGAACAGCTTAACACTAACATCTGATTTAATTTGCTGTAAGGGAATACACACTGGTACAGTAGAGATGGGATTCTGATTATTTTGCACTAATAATACTTTTTAAAACAAAAGACCAAGACTGTCAAGTCCCCAGAGCAGGAAATGAATGTGTGGTTAGTGGTAAATTAAATTAAATAAGATATTTCGATATTTAATTAAAATGTCAATTTCAAATGATCTTGTTGAGGTTTATTTATTGTTGAGATTCAGATCTTTTATTTTATTATTTAGCTTTTCTCTTATTGCTCTTTCACATTAGTTTCCTGACTTTATCCTTTTCTTCGACTTATCATATTTTAATTTGCTTCATATTTGCCCTCTAGTAAAATGTTTGTTTGAAGCAAATTCTTTTAAAAATTGACGATAAATCTGATTCTGATTAATATAGAATTCTGACTTTGTTAAATAATCTCAGTTCTGAACGGAGGAAAGAGAGTAAAGACATTTCTGAATGAAAAAGTGTGAGAATGTGAGAATGTGAGAGAGGGCGAGAGAGAGAGAGAGAGAGAGAGAGAGAGGAGAGGAGAGGAGAGAGAGAGAGAGAGAGGAGGGAGAGAGAGAGAGAGAGAGAGAGAGGAGAGAGAGAGAGAGAGAACTGATAACCCCCAGTGGAGGACCCCCCCTCAACCCGCTGACAGACAGCTGAAATCTTTTTAGCATGAGTGGCTCCGCCTGCTCCATTAGCAATGAGGAGAAGGAGGAGGGTGTGTGTGTGTGTGTGTGTGTGTGTGTGTGTGTGTGTGTGTGTGTGTGTGTGTGTGTGTGTGTGTGTGTGTGTGTGTGTGTGTGTGTGTGGGGGTGTGTGTGTGCGTGTGTGTGTGTGTGTGTGTGTGTGTGTGTGCGAGAGGGGGAGGTCGACCCCCCCTGGGGTAGATGTTAGAACAAATTTGAGGGGTGTCATATTACACGCCTTGTGACAGGAGGCCGAGGGGAGGTGAACGATGAATTTGCTTAATGAATTAATCTGCGGACCAGTAATGGCTCTGCTAACAACATTAGTCATCCTCCTTACATCTCCCTGTGCTGCCCCCCCCCCCCCCCCCCCCGGTCTCTCTCTCTCTGTTACACAATCATTTCATCCTTTCCATCTTCACCCGTTCTCCCTCTGTCTCTTCTTCTCAGAGGACAACAAGTCATCTTCACTTCACCAACATATCAACAACACGTCTTTATCTAATTAAAAAAAAAAAAGCAACTTCCTGTAATTATTCTAATCGGGACACAAATAACAAAGAATTAAGT
>CM031681.1:23010885-23195885 GCA_006182925.3 Reinhardtius hippoglossoides | reverse complement strand
AATTAACCACCCCAATTACTTTGGATTCATCTGGGGAGGGCCGTGGCGTAATAGAAAAATGCTGCAGAAAGCTGCATTGTGCCCAAACCAAGGGAGAGAGGGGGGCGGGTGGGAAAGTGGAGGGAGGCGAGGGAGAGCGAGGGGGAGAGAAGGGGGAGAGACGGAGAGATTCACAGGGATAAAAAGGGGAAAGAGGGGAAATAAAAAGAGATGCAGAGAAGCAGAGAGGATCGAGAAAGACACAGCGAGGCGTAAAAAGGGAAAGAGGAAACAAAAGTGAGGAGAGGAAAGTGGCGGGATAAGTTACTTAAAAGGAGGAGAATAAATACATAAGATGATTAAAGACCTGATTCCTTGAGGGAAACAAAGACCAGAGTAAATAGAGATGGGGGGGGGGGGAAGGAAAGGTTGCAAAAGCATGTGATATGAAAGAGAAGGCGTGTTGAGGACCAGCCGAGCACAGTGGATCTTCCCAGGCTTTCTGCTGGTGGAGCAGAGAGATGAACAATCAGCCACGGGTCAGTCGGTCTGTCTGTTCACATCGGGCCCATGAGTCCTGCAGCGCCGTGCACGACCACAGCGCCGCAGCACACTGAGCTCACCCAAACATACCTCAACAGGTCGGGATCATATGATCATATGCACCGCTACCACGACTCTGCACCTCGACCCGGCTCAGGAGAGTCTGCAGGTTCTGGGTCGGAGCTGCGCATTCGCTTTATTAAAAACATGGCTAAATCTGTTAATATGGGTCAGTGAAGCACACAAATCTAAAAATAAATTAAACCTCTTGAAGCTTATCTTATTATCTACATCTGAGATCACAGCGTTATTAAAAAACGATCCACTTGTAGATGTTCTCACGTCAAATAAGACAGTAGCTGTGTGAGAGGTTCTGAGTGTGTTTATTGTAACTTCACTCAGAAGTGATGACAGGCTGCTCTCTGAGAACTGTGCGTTTGTTTATGAACCAGGGCGCCAACAAAAAGAAGCCTGCGCGCTCAATCAAACTTCCTCTGACACGTCGTGGTTGTACGAGACAGACGGTGGAAGTGTCAGAACATCACAGTTGAGTTGAAACACGCCTGTTTTCTGCTGAATTGTGAAACTCGTAGACAAAGCAGCACCAGTTCTGAGAAGCAGGTAAGACTTCGGAGTCTCAAGTCTGTAAAATGACCTCTAGTCAACACGAGGATGGCAAAGTAAAGGGGAAGGAATAAATAGCTGGTGGTCATTTCCCACCATGTCCCCCAGTAAAGTCCAGGCACCAGTCAGATGTAATGGATCAATACTGGGACCAGCCAATCAGACACAACTTCAATCAGACATCCAGGGTTCAGAGGAAATAAATATCTCTCATCTATGACAGCGTACAGAAGGTGACCTCAGCCACGGAGGTGATAGAGGTTACTCCGGTGACCACCTGTCACCGGCACGTCTCGCTCCGACGCCCCAGACCTCGAGGCCTAAAGGCTCAATCCATAAAGTATCGGACGAGTCTCTGGGACAAGTGCTGCAAAGGAGATACAGGGAGACTTTCAGGAAGTGAGAGATGGGCTCGACATCACGAGGCACAAACCCTCAAGTTCCAGTTTGAGGGTTTTATAAATACTGATATTTAAGTGGTAAACACATTCAACACACACTATATAACCCACAAAGAATACATGTTATGCTACACAACCCAGAAGTCATTGTGTTGACATCTTCACAATTTCATTCCTCACTCCTTCACAACAAAAAGGACTGAGGTGAATGTCTTTTTGTGATATTGTGTATTTTGTCCTCACCTCCGCTGTTGTCACCCTCTTCCTTTTCAGGCGAATCACATTTTTCTTGGAACCACAGGTGTATAAATATATATATATATATATTTTGGGGAAGAGAAATCTTTCTGGTAGAAAGTGTTTGGAGGTAAATAGCCGGGCGTCTTGCTGGCTAGCACCGGCTTTATCAGCCCTTCAGATTGACACAATGCCATGTGCTCCGACAGGGGGAGAGGGCACAGAGGCAGGGAGGGAGGGAGGCAACAACAACAAAAAAAGAAAAAGCAGGAAAGCGAACACAACAAACAGAGGAGAGATAGTCT
Source organism: Reinhardtius hippoglossoides (assembly GCA_006182925.3). Taxonomy (NCBI): domain Eukaryota; kingdom Metazoa; phylum Chordata; class Actinopteri; order Pleuronectiformes; family Pleuronectidae; genus Reinhardtius; species Reinhardtius hippoglossoides. Next base: position 23,193,796 of record CM031681.1, on the reverse strand, counting down.
CGATATCAGCACCCAAATGGGATGGAGGAGGAGGTGAGCGCAAATCCCACCGCCCCAGTTCCCTTTTCTAAAAAAACCTCCATATCCTCCCCTGTGTTGCTCTTTCAGGGTTTTGGGGGATAAATCCGCTGATGTATCAGAACGAGCATGACAGCTGCGGCTAAATTACTACAGCAAATACCGCACCTACACTTTCGGGACATTTGCAAACATTTAACACTTCTTTGGGACCGTGGATTTTCTTTTTTTTTTTTTTGTCGACAGCATTCTTGGGTGAGGAACGGGACGCTATTCTCCAATTTCAGTTAGGGACTTAGCGGAGCCGAGGCCGCTCTCTTTTGGCTCGGCACTCTGTCTCATGTCTTAACAAGGCTTCACCCGCAGCCAAATCTTAAATAAAAACCTTCCGAATCCGGCTCTGTGCGCCAAAACCAGATTGCACTCTGTATGCACGGGTGTGTAAGCGTTTGTGTGTGTCTGTTGTGGATTCGTGAACTGTGTCAGCGCTCATGTTGTGTTGCCTCATTTTTTTTTATTTAAACATTTCTTTGCTTCTCCCTCTCCTCCCTTTAACTCACCCCCGTCTTTCCTTATACAGCATATCAATGAAGGCCAGATATGTACTAGGGGAAGGAGGGTGTGCGTGAGTGTGTGTGTGTGTGTGTGTGTGTGTGTGTGTAGCTGTGCATGGCTGAGCGCACTGTTCAATAGTGTGGAGGTTGGCTGGCTGGGGCCGCGGCTGGCAAACGGCTGCAGCGGAGACTTCAGCTGGGGCTCCGCTATCGCACCCAGTTATCGTTTCCCCCATGAAGGGCTCCCTTATCACCCCAGCCCAGAGAGGTCTCCCTTCTTCTCCCATCCCCGAGACACACTCCCCTCTACCACCCTCCCCACCCATCCTTCCCCTCCCTTCTCCACCTCCGCCTCCTCCCTTTACCACCCCCCCCCACCCTCCATCCCCTCCTTTCATATCCACCCAGCGCTCCGTCGCTCAACATTCAACCGAGAGGGAGGAAGGGAGCGAGAGAGAGGGGTAGGGGGGGGGGGGGGGGCTTCAAAGATTCTCTCTCTCCCTCCCTCCCTCTCTCTCTCACACAAACGCACACATAAACACGTACACACACAAACTCCCCAAGTGCACATGCGTGTGTATGTGCGTGCGTACGCTCAATTTGCCAAAACTGTTTTTCCAGTGTAATTGGGCTTGGGGTACCTGTGTCCATGAGATAGCGCAGCCTCTTCTCCACGCGAGCAGCTCGGGCGTCTATGTGCCTCTGCTCGCTCTCCAGTGCAGACAGCTCCCCAACCACATACTGACTGGTGTCTTTGAACGCCTTCTGTCAACCAGAGAGAGAGAGAGAGGGGGGGGGGGGGGAGAGGAGAGAGAGAGAGAACGGTTATGAGAGAAAAGGAGGAGTAGCGCGATATAGCATTAAAGGGATGGAGGGATGAAACAGAATTGGGAGAAGTTGGGAGAATAGAGGAATACGGAGATGGGACGTAAAGGGCGATGGAGGCACCGAAGAAATAGAAGGATGGAAAAACAAACGACAAGAGAAGAAGTGAAGCCAAAAGAGAAAAGAGTTTCATTTCAGGACGAGTGACAACAAACTGTTGCTGCCTCTTGTTTTCTCACATCTTCAAAAAAAACACTTTATAGCTTCATAGTGTTATTGTTTGTTTAAAGAGCAGCGAAGCTCTGAATCTGAGGAATGTGAATGGAGACATATACGAGTGAATATTCTCGAAAAAATTAAAACACCGGTTTCCTCCATCTCAGATAAATCCAGTTTGTATTTAAGAATGTGTATATTGATTTGTTGGTGTTTGCTGGTGTAATTAAGGAAATAAATAAATATGAATACTCCAATATTCATAATAATAATAACAATGAAAGGAGGGAAAGGTAAAAGATGCAGCAGCGACATCTGAACAAGTTACTTCACAGACATGAAGTGATCTCACTCACAGGACAGTCTCATCCCAATCGATTAATCACTGCTCAATAAGTTATGGTCCGAAGATCAGATTCATCTTATTGTCCATGTAAAACCTCAAATATTGAATCCAGAATCAATACGTATATTAACGGTTTCTCCATCACTCGTGCTGTGTGTGTTAAACGTCTCATTTAAGTGAGTCGTACATTCAGCCGCTCCATTACTCAACACACTTGGACCCACATCAGTCTTAATACACACTCCCTCTAGACCCCGGTCACCTCTGTGTCTCGGCTACTTGCTATTCCCCGGAGATGCTCCTGCGAGTGAGGAAAATGTTTATTCAAATTCACAACTGAGGATGCATCCGGAAAATATCTCCATTTTACTGCTGATGCACTTCGTTTTTTCTTAATGGGAAGAGGAACTAGTGAGCAGGGGAAAGTTTTTATTCCACCCAGGCCAGCACTTTCCCCTGTACTCTCTCCAGTGTGTGAGTGTGTGCATCTGTGCAACTCTGTGCACATGTGATTTGTGCAAGTGTGTGTATGTGTGCGCTGATTCCCAGCAGCCCCCCCCCCCAACTCCCTCCCCGTCCTCCCCCTCCTTGCGCGCTCTCGCTCTATCACCATATTTTTCCTTGGCAAATCAATTTTACACATGATCAGCCCACTCCCCTTGCCGCGCTCAGCCCAGCCGTAATTAAGAGGAGGGAAATTACCATATATATTATATTAATGCAAACATCATTCAGCAGGTAATTCTTGGCTGATCGGGATAATGGAAAGGTTGAACACCCATTAACCCTGGGGCCCAGGCACTGGGAGGAGGAGGGTGTGTGTGCGCATGGGACCGGGGTGGAGGGTGCAGGGTCGAGGGTAGGAGATGGCTGCCTGGGAAGAGAGAGATTCACCCCTTGGTCTCCAGCAGAACACACACTCACACACACCCTCACTGAAATAATAGCATTTATAGAGACACATGCTTTGTACGCACAAGTTCTAACATGGGCTGAGAAGAGGGTGTGAGTGTGTGTGAGTGTGTGTGTGCTTCAAGGACACGAAGGCACACAACTTACACACACACCTCTAAATGGCAGAGCAGCAGATATCTACCATTGTTATAATTAAAATGGCAGCCTGTTAGATCAATACTTAGATGTCTCTGCAGAGAAGAGACGGAGAGCGTGAGCGTGCGAGAGGTGGACAAGGTGAAGAGGAGGAGGAGGGAGACTTAAGAGTCGAGGGAACAGGGAGACGAGTTCCCTGACAGATTTATCTAAGACAAGACGGCGGAGACAGAGCGAGCTGACGGGCAGGAAATAAAAAAAGGCCAAGAAGGTGACGGGACCTTCTGACCCCTCCTAAACTCTCCTCGTTTATTTTTTGCCATTTTTCTAAGGACTTGATCATCTGTCAGTTACACAGGCTTCATTAGGCCGAGGCTTCACGGAAGGAGTTGTACTAGGATATCGAAGCAGAGACTTTGATGTCACATGTTGCAGTAGCCCCCCCCCCCCCCCCCCCCTTCTCCTGAACCAGTTGATACTGTGCTGGAAGTTGTCGATAGTGCTTCTGGGAAATCAGAGACTCATAAAGTGACTTTATACTTTGACATAATGATGTGGCTCTAGCTCAGGGGAAAGCAAACCGGTTGTTAAAAAGTTTTCCAGAACCATCTCCGAACCAGCATTAGCACCTCGGTTGAAAAAGGTTAATGTTTCAGGGACTTTGTTAAATAGGAAAAGAACAGAGCGAACCTCTTCTTCAAATGGTCTGCGAATATCAATCTCTGTCGGTGAACCTCTGTCCTCTTCAGCCTTCTTCAGATCCTCAGAAACAGACTTCTGCCTCTTCATCTCTGGAGGGATGAGAAGATGAACCAGTGTCAACAATCTCCTTCATAGTTTAAGGTAAAATGCACATAGATGTAAAGGAAGGAAAGTTGTCAGTGATCTGTTTTGCATATAAATGTTATTTAAATGAGAAAATTCTCCTGTTGCAAAGGAGGAGTTTCTTCCAGAAGCTGGTTCCCAAGCAGCAGCCGGTGAACAGGTAAATAATGATGTCGGCACACGTCTCCGGTGGGACCTGCATGTTGTGGGAGTGAAGAGTTGCTGTGTGCAAACAAACCTCCCTGGGTAAACAGTCTATGCATTGTTTATTCACTGCATACGTGTTTGTGTTGCATAGTCGCTCACCTGGTCTGCTCTCCACATACTGGCTGAAGGACTTCAGCTGGGTTTTGCGGACGGCAGAGTCCTTGTTGAAGACGACCGGGCTGCGCAGTCGTTCTGTCGCTCTGCGCAGCCGCTCTGCTCGCAGCTCCTCAGCGTTACTCTGTCAGGACACAGAGAGAAATGTGCATTCAGTCTCGACGAGCAATTATCTTTGGGTTCGTTCAACGACTGCTTGTGATCATATTGATCAAACTTCAAATTACTGACTTTAAAAAACAATGTCAGAGATCAGTTTGCTCTCATCTTTTTTATTCTGTGAGCTTCCAGCTGCCACTCAGATCTGCGCTCAAGCTTTTATTCAGAAGCTGATTCGGGGTTTCACAGCCGCTCTGGATTATTGTGACCACACACGCACAAACTAATGAAAATGTGTTGTGTGCAAACGCACCTACTGAAAGGCCGGAAGATAAATCTGGTAGAGGTTGATATATGAACACAGACACATAAGCATGTGTGTGTGCGCGCAGACACACACACACACACACACACACACACACACACACACACACACACGTTTGCTCATGAGAGAGACAAAAAGGAAGCAATTAACTTGACTTTCAACAAACCCAGAGCCAGAAAATATATTCAGATTATGCAAAAATGCACAAAAAAAAAACGCTATTGTTTTCAAAGTGAACATGTGTTAAAAAGCTCCACGCTCGCTTCTCTCACTATCAAAAACACACCCGGCGTGCAGGAATGTTTTATTACCAGGCCTCCAAATACGCCAAGCCGAGTGGAAAAGAAACCGACTCGGGCTGAGATTGACGCCGTGGCAACGCTAATAAGACGGCGAAACGTGTAATAAAGTCGACAATTAGGGGCAAACATGTTCCACTGCTCGAGACGGAGGGAGATAGTGAAGCAGAGCAGGGACGGCTAATAGAGACGGTGTGGCTGTGGAACCAGCTGTGGACGGGGGAGCTGTTAGTTTAGCTTCAGATTATTGACTTTCAAACACAACGTCAGCAATTAGTCTGTTCTCGACTTTGTTTAGTCTATTAGCCTGTGTCAGATTCCACCGGCCACTTAAAGCCTCGCGTCGAGTCAAATTCAGGCTAAATTATTTATGAGGTGTTGTGTACAAAATGCCCCAATTAGAAGATTTTTTAAATCATAAAGCGAGAGCTGGGATTTAGGAAAGCATTTCTGTTCGTCTGTGCGCCGCGCTGCCGGGTGACACACACACACACACACACACACACACACACACACACACACACACACACACACACACACACACACACAATGTGGAAGAGCAGAGGGTGAATTCAAAAGTCATTATTTAAAAGACGACTCGGTCACGTGATCATTGACCTCTGGAACCTTTCTAACATGTAGACTGTGACATGTATGAATCGGACGCTCTGCTTACGTCACGATGACATCACGACCTCGATGACAGAACTGGAAATGCATCAAATATCTCTCTGGCCTTAGTTTAACTTTTTATCTGTCACAGAGATTAAATGAAACTTCAGCGATGAGGGTTCACACTAACTTACGTCAACGTACCCACGTGTAAGTGGCTGATTTTATGAATATTTAGTTTGTTTGTTTGTAGGAAAAAGTGCGACAATCACTGATAATTGGATGTCAAAGGATTTATTGGATTAATGCTGCTGTTCTTGTCATATTTTCATGATAAGGATTTGGTATTTTTTTTTAATTTCTCAAGTTTATTGACTGGGAAGAACTGCAAACCTTTGCAATATCTACACTGTGAACTGTTAATTTGACACAAGCGTAAAATCCCTGAGGAGACTGATTAGGACGCGGAGGCTGTCGACCCAATTAGTGTTTATTGTTCAACTGTTGAGAATCTGACTCGTTCAATGGACGAGAGGTTAAACAGCCGCATCACAACTAGACTCTGATGAACACAACAGAATGAGGTTCACTTTCAACACTTTCTTAAAAACTAACTGTCTTTTCAAACATGCACCCCCCCCCCCCCCCACACCACACACACACACACACAGAACACCTGCCCTCTTGGCTCCCCTCCATCCCTCCTCCCATCTTACTCTCTTTCTCTTATCTCTGTTATCATCGCTGTGGTGAGCAATGGCAGCAGTGATTCAGCTGTGTGTGTGTGTGTGTGTGTGTGTGTGGTGTGTGTGTGTGTGTGTGTGTGTGTGTGTGACTGCGCATGCAGGGTGCTGCGTGACTAATGTTGCAGTCTGCTGAGCGTCGCATGCCCTTATCGTCCACCACCGAGGCTGCGCATACACACAATTGCTAATGAGAGGGAGTGTGTGTGTGTGTGTGTGTGTGTGTGTGTGTGTGTGTGTGTGTGTGTGTGGTGTGTGTGTGTGTGTGGTGTGCGTGTGCGTGTGATGTGGCTGCAGGTCGTTCCACCTGCCTGAAGGACTTTTAAGATGTCCAATCCTCCTGGGACAAGACGGTGTATGATTTTTTATTTAAAGTAAACTGACGTGGGCACACACAGAAACACATTCATGTTCATGTGCAGCCACTGACTGCAAAAAGCTTGTGACATAACTGATTTGTTTCAGGTGTGTTGTTTTGAGTATATTTTAATTTGGTGCATTTCCGCTAAGGTTTGAGACTTTTGTATTTTAGACATGACATGACACAAAAGTTGGACCTGTTGGACCTTCAGTTCTAAAGTAAAGCCTATCATGATGGTTAGCTTTGGACCAAGAGGGGATAATAAGTTGAGTATGATTAGATGATGTAGATCATTAACTAATAACGACCTTATTCTAAACAGAAAGCCAAACAGGTCTAAAACATTAAAGATATTAATATGTGGTGTGATAACCAAGACGTCTGTTGGGGTGAGATGTTAAACAGACACTGAGGTGACGGAGGACTGAAGGAAGGCGGCAGGTGGGGACACTGAATGTACACACTTCTGTGTGTACATCACCAAACGTCAATTCTATGTCTGTGAGGGTCAAGTGGTAACACGTGCACACATGCACACATGCACACGTGCACACGTACACACATGCACACGTACACACTCTTTCGGCCATAAAGGACTAAGCCCTTTAGGCTTTGAACACAAGAGGGTGTTTATGTGAATTGATGATCAAAGAGACCCTGTGCTGCCATAAGCACAGAGGGTTTCTGCTTGTACTGACAACCACACACACACACACACCACACACACACACACACACACACACACACACACACACACACACACACACACACACACACACAAACACTCACTTTACTCCACTTGACATTCAAAATCAATTAACCAGATGTTAAGACTGGCCGGCTGCGTTGTTGGCTCAATATTCACATCAGAAGGTATAGACACATGCAGCAGCCGTAACACCCCCCCCGCTCCCCCCCCGCTCCCCTCCGTCCCCCACCTACCCAGACACACGACAACTGTGTGAAAAGGTCACAGTCAATAGAGGGGACAGCTAGCACGTTATGTAGAGCGTCACGATGCCACTGTGTGTGTGTGTCGTCGTGGCTCTGGACCGACTCATATGGACACAAGAGGGATAAACTATAGCCTCGCATGAAGTGGTCCGACTAACTGATGTGTACACAGGGTCAGCCAGTTGACAGCAGGGTCAATCGGACCTGATTGATTGGACTGACCCTTTGATGGTGTGGAGGAGCGGAGGGGAGCGAGGGAGTGGGCGGGAGGGAGGTGGATAAAAGAAGAGAGGGATGCAGAGAGAAGGGGAAAGGAAGCTGTACAGTGCATGTTTTGAAGTGCGTGTGCGTATAGTGTGTGTACCTCCAGTCCTTCTGCAGGGCTGATTGTAGAGCTGGAGGAGGCAGAGGGTGAGGATGAGGAGGAGGTGGAGGACGGGGACGAAGGGGAGGTGACTGCTCTCGGGCTGACGTCCACCAGCTTCTTCAGCTTCAGGTCCACATGTCGACTGTTGGAACCTGGAGAGAGAGACGGATCAGGGGTAATGAGAACAGTCACTGTATAAACACTACTGTACAAAACACAGACATTTAAACTGAAGACAAACACACACAGACAAACATTTACAAAGTCAAAGAGGTGACAACTTACTTACTTTGCATTCATACACACAAACACAAACACACACCAAAGCCATTGATAAGGAATATACACAAACACACGAGTGGGAATGGATACACAGCATAGTACACTGAATATATATCGTTTGCTTTTCTTTTCTTACTTTAACATATTAAGATTTTTACAAATGTCCCAGGCAATAATTCATGGATCTTAATGACACAATTTAGGGGATTAATATCTATGAGTGTCTGCAAGTTGGTGCCGCTTGATTGATTTAAAGTGGATGTTTGGGCCTTGGCAGAAATAAGCACTCGACTAACCGACTCATCTGTTTAACCCAAATTCCTCTCTTCCATTTTTCTTTCTCCTTTCCTTTCCTCCACCCACTGCTCCATCAACCTCTCTCTCTCTCTCTCTCTCTCCAGTGGTTGTGTCCAGGTCTATTTTGCAGGGACTGGTAACCACAGCCCCCCTGCCAGGCCAGACCACTGCACTGAAGAAGATGAAAGAACGGGAGGGCAACCGTTTCATGTGCCATCTCCCACTAACACACACGCACGCACGCACGCACGCACGCACGCACGCACGCACGCACGCACGCACACACAACACAACACACACACACACACACACACACACCACACACACACACACACACACACACACACACACACACACACACACACACACAATGAATGCATACAGCTGCCAAACTGAGACAGAGACACACAAAGAAACAAACATACAGACTCACACGCTCAGGAACCAAACACACAGTGAACGAGTGAATGACCTGTGTTGCTGGAAAATTATGGCTAAAAAACCGAGCACGTGTGTAGAATCAAGTGCGGAATCAGCTTTACTTTCATGATGCAATCGCCACCATCCATTTCTTTCAAGACTAAATACAAAAATTAGCAGCAACAAAGAACAAACACGTGAACACGCGGCGCGAGAGAGAAAAGCACAAACAAATGGTGCAGAGATATTTCACTTCAAAGCCGGAGGAACCGTTTGTCTGTTTTCACGTGTTTTCTGTTCCTGCCGCTGCCGCACTGTACTGGCACCTATCTCACATCGGCAGGAAACTGAGGGACAAATAAAATAAATTAACCAGAAAACAAAGTAATTAGTTTACCTCTGAAGATTTGAGCAAATGCTTTCCTGAAGATATGATTTTATTTGTCTGGGGAGAGCACTTTTCAGAGTTTATTAATTACGACTTAAGGAACTTTGTAAAGAAGGAAAATTGTAAAAAACAGTAAACTAACTGGACTGTACTTGTTCCTCCAGCGTGTGAAGGACTGGCGGCCACAGAGCCGATAGGTCACAGAGGTCTGAGGGGAAGCGAGGAGATGATAATTCACGAACATGCACGGAAGATGTCAACGTGGATGATGGAAGAGAGAGTGAGAGAGAAGCAAAGTGAATAAGTGGAGCTTAGATCCGACTAAAAGCCTGTTCGCCTGCACTGAAGCTCCGTCCACACAACGAGGTTTTAGATTTAAACACATCCCTGTTGCTACGTTTACACGTCTGACCACACAACCAGAGAAATATGGAAAAATCCGTTTTAGTTATAAAACTTGCAGGCAGCGCTTCAGTGTGGACGGACATGAATTGAGACGTCAGAGAGACAGATATCGATTCATCTGCATTCAGTTCCTGATGGTTTCTCTCGACTACCGGAGTTGAAGGCACAAGGTTGAATCTGCTTCCTGTTTACAGCGTCGCAGACACACACTCGGTGCACGTGGAAGGTCGTGATATGCGTTTTTCAGGTGTGTGACTGAGATTAATATTGATACGGAGCTACAACACGCGTGTGGAAACTGGGTGGAGGAGAAAAACTCCATTAGATCTTTATCACACCTCAGTATTGCCCTGTCATCTGACCATGAGGGAGCGCGTCAGTGATTTAGGACAATTACATTCTGGTTTATTAGTAATTAGTGATGAAAGAGGGGAGAGAGAGAGAGTTTGTGTTATATGTGAAAGAAAAATGGAGAACTAATTATTGAACATGCAGTGAATATGTGAAGCAAGTGTTAAACAGTTGATTTGAGTTGATTGGAAGGAGACAAACACACGACAGTCGACCATGCAGCACCACACAGCGTCAGCCACAGACTTTACCCAGAGAGGTTAGCTCAGAGCCGGGGTTAGTAAGCTCCAGGGCCCCCCCCTGGGAGCTGGAAGTCGTTGGTAGCAGGGCCTCCAATGGCAGCGGGTTAGTAACCAGTGCAAAGGCAGATGTGGCAGCAGCAACAGTTTCATCATCACCACCACCACCATCATCATCACCAACATGGGGCTTCTCCTCCTCAGCCCTCCCCTCTTCCTCATCCTCACCCCTTTCACCATCATCCTCATGATGATGACCCCTCACTCCGTCCAAAACATCTGTGGGTACGGAGCGGGACAGAGGGAACGAGGAAGGAAAGGGAACGAGGAAGGAAAGGGAACGAGGAAGGGAGTGAGTCAGGGAGGCAAGAAATATAAAAAGAGGATTAGTAAAAAATGTGGATGTTGGAGGAATAAAAGGTCAAAATGAAGAGGAAAGAAAAGCTTGGTTAGTTTGTGTTAACAGAAATCTGAAAACATGATTCAATAATCACCTCCCCTGTACATCGGACAGCTGTTACCCTGTTCGCAGGTATATTTCTGCATTTACATTACACTTACTGTACTCGTGGTGACCTTTAGAAAAACACAACACCACTAACCAATCGAGTATTGTTGTTGTGAAGTTAAATATGACACCTAAAAAGAGGTGGGGCAAAAAGATCCTGTTCACACAGCCTGTCCTAAGCAGGAATGTTGTCCCTTTATCACACCTCGTCGTTCTGTGTAATCGGTATACAGACCGAATGGGGGGGGGGCTTTGTTGTTCTGCCTTGTATATTGCATAATATTGCATCTATGCCTGTGTACGGTAAGGGTTAGTTGAACCAGACACCAGTTCTATAAGTCTTGCCTCTGATTCTACAACACCAACATGTTCAGCTCAGTGTAAACAAGCAAACACAGCATAACGGTATAAATACAGCAGCGATATGTTGGGATCTCTATATGTTTCATGAGGTTTCCTGAGGAGCTGAGTAGATCTGTGTCTCCACATCGGGAACAAAAGAAGAAACCTGTTAGAATAAACCCAGACGGAGACCTGAGCGGCGCTCGCTGCTTGGATAACCCACCGCGGATTAAAAACAAAAACAATCAGTAAACAGCATCTGACACTCAGGCTCCCTTCTCTGCCATGTACGACTTGGTGGGGAGCGGGACGGAGAACAAAGAGCGGAGGCGAAGAATCATACTAACAGTATTTCCTGTTAGTTTATTTATTTTTTTTCCTAATTTGCTAGCTGCGACGTGGAGCGTGCTAGCAAGCGCCGTTCCTGCGTGGCTGGCTCGGGCCTAATTAATGGGAGGCCACGGTGATGGAGTTTGGAAAGTTTCTTTGCGGGCAGACACTTGGAGGGGGCAGCCTGAGCTGCATTAAAGGACCGTGAATGGTGTTGAGGGGAGAGAGGGAGCGAGGGAGAGAGAGGGAGAGAGGGAAGGAGAGAGAGAGGGAGGGAGTGTGGGGGCTAGGATTAGCCGTTCTGCTCGGGAGGCCTTGTGCATCACAGCCCACAGCATTTCTCTCTCTCCTCTCCACCTCCTCCTCCTCCCTCGTTCCCTTCTTTCCTCCAACTCCATTTTTAATGAGACCAACAATTAGTCCAATTCAGAAAAAGCTGAAAGAGCAACTAAATCAAGTGCTTCCCTCTGTGTGCCTCGCTGTCTCCCTTCTGTCCTTTCACCTAACAAGTCGCTGATCGCACTTCTGGCTTTTGGAGGCTTTGTTTGAGTTTTGGACTTTTCATTAAGCAACACAAGTTATTACCTGTAAGCCAAGGAGGTGACGTTTGTCACTAAACCTCCGTCAAGACAGATTATATTCGGCAGAGATCAGGACAAAGGGGATCCAGGAATGTTTGTCTTTAAAAAAAATCATATTTTCCCTGATTCTCATTGATTCTGGTTGTTAAAGTTCTGCTTTTCATTCAACTGTGGTTCCATAGGGGGGTGGTCTTTGTTGTAAGAGGTCGACTTTTACTTTACTGAACTGTAACGGGCATGCTTCGGTTTTCTTTCTGTAAAAATGTGTAACTTATACACGCAACTCACAGAACAAAAGGTCACGTCTCCGTGTTTGTCCATCTTTTCTTATTCGGTTATGGATACCGCTCACTTATTGCACTATTCATTTTTATCACTGCCTTTTCTACTTCTCACACTCTTTGTCCTCACCTGTCTACGCGCTCACCTTCCAGCAAACACCCGATCAAACCGAACAGCGCAACACAAAGAGAAGTGCAGTGTTGAGGAATCTGAATCAAATGACAAGAGAGGCCTAATAATAGCCATTATCGTAATAACCCCAATTTCAAGGAAATGGAAAGCAGTGGGAAACGCGCACGGCAGCGTTTGCTACCCCCGCAAGCCGTTATTAGAAGTGTTTGGTGTTTTGAACATAATTTGGCCGCACAATGTGTTGTGTTGATTAACAATTACTGGGTGAACAAGACAAGGGGGAAGTCACAGGGTAAACTGCTGTTCTGAATATGAGGGTGGTGCTTTTTAGACCCACGGCTGTTGTCAAATGACATTTTGTTTTTCTCTGAGGATTAGGCAGAACCCCTTTAGAGAGCATAATGGAAATGTGCGAGTCGTAGCATGTGTGCGTGAAGAAAGTGAGTATGTCAACAGCATGCTGGTGCGACTTTTCCTTTGTATCATAGTTAATGAGTATTAAGTGCTGGCGTGTGTGTGTGTGCTAATTGCGAAGCCTTTCACGATTCTGAAAGTATGTTACTGAGGAAAAACAAAGGGTGAACGGAGAGACGCTCGTTCCAAGTTTTAATGTTTGGGTTTGAAGTTATTGACTTCGAATGTGGCCCTGTTCAAACCTGGCAATCACAAGAGGATACCTCATGTGTGTGTGTGTGTGTGTGTGTGAGACAGTGTGTGAGTGTACCGACCTCCAGCCGGGTTGACCCTGCTCCCCTTCCCTCTGTCGGTGCTGGACGGGTCCAGCGAGCTCAGGTCAGACATCTTGACTCCGGACCGAGCCTCGGCGATCAGCTGCCTGGCTCGCTCTCTCAGCTGTCTCCGCCGCTCCACATCCCGCTCCTACGCACACAGACACACAAATAAACACAAAAAACATGAACAAAAGAAACAAAAGAATTTCACTCACCCCTGTTCAGGTGCGAGTAAATGTTATAAGATTCAGAGGAAGAAAAAAACATGCGCGCACACACACCGTTTACTACAAATATAAAAAAGTTTTGTTATCAAAATGGATGTACACACACACACACACACACACACACACACACACACACACACACACACACACACACACACACACACACACACACACACACACACACACACACACACACACACACACACACACCATATTGGCACTAGACAGATACAGTATTGAGCCGTCACCATCAGAGTAATGGCAGAAATGCCATTTTCAGGGCAATCCAATCTGATGGTGCTGATAGCACAGTCCAGCACACATACACTCGCCGAGCAACGGGAAAACCTTGATGATGTCAATTGACAAACACTTAACTGATAAATACCCCCACACACACACAAACACACACACACACACACAGACTCAGATGCACAAGATACACAAATATCCAAGAAAGGTACCTTAAAATAAAGTTTTTAACAAGACTGTCAGAATGTGACTTCCAGATAAAATAAGGGACACAAAACACGACACAGGAACAGAGAGAAAGTAAAGAGTAAACTGTAAAACTATTCATGAGTTGAGTCGAGTTGTGATGTTTCTGAGACAGTCAGAGCTGCAGCGGTCGAGGCCACTCGGAAAAACTGGTTCTGAATGTCGACCTGCGTGACAACCGAAGTTACGAGGGACACAAACTAACACAAACTCGTCTTACACAACGCAATCCAAGCACTAACAACACTCACACGCCGACAACTCCACCTTGCGCACACCCCCGCCTCTCCCAAATATACACAACCACATCCCACCCCAAGGGAGAGTGAAGCTGCATTTCTCTATCACCACTCTCCCTCCCTGTGGTTTTCTGTTAATCAGCCTTCTCCATATTGAGAAAGGGGTTTTAGGGCTGGCCTACTGAAGCCGCCCATTTATCCATTAACAAAACAAGCAGCGCCCGCTAATGAGCTACATCTCTCCATTTCCATGTCAATTGTTTGCTTGTAGCCATTGTTAGGGTGGGACAATGGGGCTGTTTTGTAAATGACAGCAACCCTAATGCACTTTGTGTATGTGTGCGTGTGTGTGTGTGTGTGTGTGTGTGTGTGAGAGAGAGAGCCCGAGGGGATGCCCACAGGGGAGGGGAACTCACCTTAGAGAGAAACTGGTAGAGACAGAGAGTGACAGAGCAGAGAGAGATAAAGAGTGAGGGGATGAGCGAGAGCCAGCTTGTAGAAAAGCAGAGTTTCCAGCGTAACAACAACTCGTCTCTTCCAGCTCCCAGTCAGATTTGTTCCAGGGAACCAGCAGGAAATTATGATTGCTAAGTTGAATGGAAAACCGAGAGTTGGCATCCGTAAAGCAGGAAACTTAATGTGTGTGTGGCACGTTGTGTAAAAAGTCCATAACAGAAGGGCTCGACATAACTAAAGTTAATGTACAGGTAAAAAACTTGAAGAAGTTCTATAATAACCACATCTGGGCTATTTGGTCAATTGTTAGAATCAAGATTTCATCAACATGATATTTAAAAAGGAAAAGTCAAGAACCACAACTTGATTTTCAGTAGTTGGGGCATAATAAGTTATTACAGTGATCTTGAGAGTTTCATCTGTTGAGCAGTGGAAGTTAAAGTTTTGTTAAAGTTGAGAGAAATGATCCAGAGGTCAGAACCGACTCTGCCTGAAATACATTTTAAAAGAAAAATATCTGCAGTAGTATAATCGCCAGTTTGCAGCAAACTTTCACGATATAATAATTTCCTTCTCTCTCTCTTTATGGATCCTGTTTTGTTTTTTTCCTTTCTTTCAATGGATCCTCACTTCCAAATGTCTTATTGCATTTCCTCTGCAGGATTGTCCTCGTGTTCATAAATTCAATATGATAAAGGTAATGTCACCGATGGCCTTCTGGCTACGGACTGGTTCTGATATCCAATCTGGCCTTTGCAGATACGGGGGAACAACTACCAGTTTAAGTGTGCATTTGTATACATACATATTCACAACACCCTCCCAACACAACCCACTGCACCACTGTTGTCGGCCATTTTGGGGACAGGAAATAGGAAACTGACTTTGCCTATCCAGAGGCTAGGATTAACACTATAGACTATCTGACTAGCGCCTAGCTCGGCCCGCTACAAAGCCACTGATTAGAAAATAGGAGAATGTGGGGGGGGGGGGGGGGGGGGAGGAGGAGTTGGGGGGGGGAGGAGAGGAGGAGGAGAGGAAAGGCTGTTTATTGTATAAAGGCCGAGTGAAATGATCTATGATCAAATCTCACTGTGAAGAAAGTAAACAAGAAAAGAAAAGAGTTCTTGAGATTTTACATCCACAAGACAAAACCTGTGGTTTGAGAGAGTGACCTTGATCGTCCGATTCTAAACGGGATATTCTGATCATAGGGCAAAAATATTTAAATAACTTTTGAGTTTGCAGTGATCTTGACCTTTGACCTTTAACCACCAAGTCAATTCATCTTTGAGTCCAAGTGAATATTTATACAAAATGTGAACAAATGTCCTCAGGTCTTAAGACATCGCGTTTACCAAGATTGGGACGGACATATAGTGACGTTTTTTGAAATTGTCAAAAATATCGTATTATTATTATTATTTTCTAGTATACATCAGGAATATCGAGTAATTCATTACACTTGTCCATAATTGAAGATACGGTGAAGTAGCCTCAAGGAGTTCTTGAGATGTCGCGTTCACAAGAAGGGAACGTACGGACGGACCTCTGCCACTGGCTGTCGCCGGCGTGGAGGCAGAACAATAACTCATCCATAACTCAGGTATTCAAAGAACTGCTAATGCGGAAAAAACAAAACAATAATCAGGAGGAATTGGACAGCGCCCACAGAGAAAAATGATTTTGAATACAATTTGCAAGAAGCAGATGTGGAGAGTCCATTATTTCTACACACACATTTAGGTCCCACTGAGAACGAGCAGGGATCCAACGGTTATCAACACTGACGTCGCAAATACAACTTACAATTTTATTAGGAACAAGTTATTCCAGAACTTTTCTTCCAGGCATTGGCTTGCCGTCCAAGTGGTGATGAAACGCCACCTAGTGGACATTACGTTGAAACTAAGCAATGATCCCAGTCGCCGTTTCCAACTGGGAAAGTGGAACTGGACATCGAGCGTAACGGGGAAAACAAGCACACGTAGGCTTTTTTATTCTGTGACACGGGAAACAACCTGAAAAACAGCCGAGCAGGCAAAACGCAGCCGGCCACGTCGTCACACGATCAAAGCCAGGGCGGAGAGAAGTGGGGACGAGGAGGGGTGACGCACGTCAGCTGATGGTCAGTGGGTAGCACGGCTTCAAGAATAGAGACTCAGGAGGAGAAGATTTCAATGAAGACAGCGAGAACAATTGTGTAGTGTGTCTCCCACTGACTGACTGGAACCTCCAGGGGAAGAAGGATAAACGGTTGAGTGCGAAGCGGAGACAGGGGGCTCCTCTGTGGGCTTGGCGTCGGGGCGAGGACCCCTCTCCGCTCTGGAAGCTGTTTTTGAGCAGGGGGGAGAAGGTTGTCGCCTTGGTTGCTCTTTTCTGGGCAAGGAGAAAGAGAGAGGGAGGGCACGCACCAGTGGTCATGTACAGAGACCTGGCGTGGGCATCGAGCAATGCCACACACACACACACACACGCACGCACACACACAGGGATGAACACACAATCACTATCTGAAAGGGTTTGCCAACCTCCCAGATAGCCAGCCAGTCTGGCAGCCAGTCATGCAGCTCCAGACATTTGTCATGACAGGCTAATTCACAGTCAAGAGGTGCTTTAGGTCTCTATCTGGTCCAGGCACACGCACACACACACACACGCACACGCACACACACCACACCACACACACACACACACACACACACTTGCACACACACACGCACACTTGCAGACAAATGATAAAGAGCTAAAGAAAACCCACACATACTCATGATGACATTGATTCAAAACACTTAGACACTTTCCTCACTTTGTTATTCTACTTGGCTTAATAGTCACAACACTGCAACACAATAATATAATTATATTATTCTTTCTCATTAAACCTACCATTTACGTCTTTAAATTTATTAAGTTAGTTCATTATTTACTTTACTTTTATTGTAGTTATAATTACTGTGAAATGAACATTGCCCCACGTGTGACCCAGGGTTCAGACGGATGTTAAGAGATTTACAGGAAGCAATGGGATTTATGGAAAATGTGGTATTTCAATTTGGAGGCTTGCAGTTATACCACAACATATCGCTGTTAATTTAACACCGATATTAGCATTTCAAAAAAATATCATGTTCCAAATATAGAAATCCATCACTGTCAATACTCCTTCTTGCTCATATTTTGGTCAAAAGAGCGAGAGCGAGAGAGAGAGGGGGGGGAGAGAGAGGGAGAGGGGAGAGAGAGGGGGGGGGGGGGGCTTATCGGCTGGCTCCAGACAGAGTGCACGGATCAATGGGCGTGCAAGGCCCACAGTGATCAATGCATTTGATAAAGAATTAAAGAAGAGCCACTGTACATGGCTATCAAAGAACCAGGACACGGCCTAATTATGATTCGACGGGTGCGTGCGCATGATAGGGGTCTGTGGTGTGTGTGTGTGTGTGTGTGTGTGTTGGTGTGTTGTGTTGTGGTGTGGTGGGTGTGGTGTAACTGTGTGTAGACTAGTGTGGTGTGTGTGTGTGTGTGGTGTGTACATGTAGTGTAGATAATGTAGATGTGTGTGTGTTGTGTCAAAATAACTGGGAGTGTGTGTTTTCAATGAGGTGTGAGTGTGTGTTGAGCCGTTTTCAGACATGACCTCCGGGTAGAGTTTCCTTTTCACACATGCACAACGCAGCAGGAGGTTTTCTGCACAACAGCAACAAATCAGCAGCCAGAGACAGGAAGTGACGTATTGACTCCACCGCGTAGATCACATAGAAGCATCATCAACCCCCCCCCCCCCCCCCCCCCCCCCCCCCCCCCCCCCCCCCCACTCGCGGTGAATCCAGCAGAGGATTCACACGTCGACTTCTCCTGGATTTCTACGGACTTTATAAAAAGGAGGCCAGGAGCAGAAAGTCCGTAGAAACTGCGTAACGTCTCCCTCGACACATGCACCTCCTCCAGGGAACATATGGAGGATCTGCGGAGTCCCGTGCACGTCTGAAAACGTGTGTGCGTTTAAAAGGTGCTGTGCATGTGTGTGTAAATCAAGCTGATATTAGTTGAGCAAATAAACGTGCGTGTTTGACTTGTGAAGTTCTGTTTAACTGTGGCTTCACCATTGAATTTACAGTTTGTCTTGAGCAGTGTTTGTGTGTGTGTTTAACAAAGGGCACTTGTACAGTAGGACAGGTAGAACAGGTAAAGCGGAGGCTATTCACACACTCGCTGAAGTGTCAGAGGAGCTCGTCGGTGACAGGCGAGTAAGATGGGAAGGTTCTGCCCTTTAAATAGACAGGATAATTACTGGGGAGAGACGGAGAGAGCAAGGGACAGAGAGACAAGAGGGAGAAAGGAAGACAGAGAACATGAGCTGAACTCGGGGACGGTGGGCGACAGAAAACACACAAGTGACCCGTCACCGCACGAGAAACGTTGTGAGTAGAGACGGACAGTGGCGTGTGTGAAGGGGTTCCCTCTGAATAAAGAAATCAAAAACTTTACTCGACCGTGTTGACTAGATAATCATCAATGAGCTCGGGCTGATGTTGACTTTCTGTTATTAGAGCGTGTGTGTGTGTGTGTGTGTGTGTGTGTGTGTGTGTGTGTGTGTGTGTGTGTCTGCCGATGAGTGACAAGAAACTGCCGAAGAGAAAATGTGTTGCCGTTAATAATTTCATATCATTATATAATGAGTCCTGATTGCTTATATCCTTTATTATGACCTGGGGTGGTAATTTATTTTAATGATATTAATTATTGTGAAAGTGACACTTGATTTCTTCAAGTGTTTTAAAACAGAAATAAAGAACAAGCGAGATAAACTTAACTCCACTTCTCGTGGCGTCAATATAACTATGTTTTAAATCTTCAATTTCCAATTTCCAATTTAGGTATGTCACTTTTGAAAAAATCCATTCAGAAAACACGACACTGTTGTTTAGAGTAAGAAAGTAAAAAGTAAGAAATCGTTAACAACATTTTTCCTTCAGTAAATGAAAATGAAAGGAAACTACAGGTGCCACTTGTGAAAAGGCATTGATGGAGACGGCAGCTGATGGAAGAGCCGCACAGTCTCCAGACCTAACCCCCCCCCCCGGAGCTGGTTTGAGACTGGTCAGGAGAGTGAAAGCAAAAATAAACTAAGTGTAACACAAGCAGCCTGAACAACGCTTTGTCCCCATTAGGGAACCAGTGACTCACAGTGTGTTCAGCTGCTGGAGAAGCCAAACATTTCATTGGGGGATTTAAAATTCCAGACTTTTTTATATTTTATAATTCTTAATTTGTTTGATGCTTTCGCAGAAATCCCGGAGACATTTTCTCGCAAAGTGGAAGAGTGAGGGGCTCTTCAACTCAGAGCAGTAACGTTAATCTGAACACATTTAAATATAAAACTAATGCTCCAGCCTATCACACAAGTGCACACTCACACATGGATGGAGTAATTAAACCTTCCACTCAAGCTAAAACAAAATCTTTAGTAAAGTGCTGGGATTACTGTAATTTCATATGAAATAAACATTAAATAATTCTCTCATCTGAGGAGTTCAGCCTTCATATTTGATTCATGCAAAGTGGCTTTTAGGCAGAGGGGGAGATCAGAGTTGCAGCGTGGACGTGAAAAAAACATTTCCACTTGGTCAGACGTGAACACAAAGGCGTGTCATAACTCGACGTGAGGCGGGAGGAGAGCGAGACAGAAGAAGAACATGAGTTCAGACATGTGTGTATCACAGCTTTCCTCCTCTGTGATGGCTTGATCAGCTCCGAGTGATGCAACTGAGAGAGCTGTCTCTCTCCTCGTTACACACACACACACACACACACACACACACACCACACGCACACGCAATTTAGAGGTTCACTTTGATCTCCACTCCAGCCAATTCAGCCACGACACACACTCACACACTCCAAGACCAGCGCACACACACACACAGACACACACACACACACACAGAGAGAGACACACACAGCCCAAAGAAACTCCCCGGCAAACTATTTAGTTTCATTAAGGGCACATTCTTCAAAAAGGAAAGAGAGAGCAACAGAAAAAAGGAGGGTGGAGGGGTTGGAGGGGTGAAGGAAGAGGAAGAAGAGAGAGAGAGAGAGAGAGAGAGAGAGAGAGAGAGAGAGAGAGAGAGAGGAGAGAGAGAGAGAGAGAGAGAGAGAGAGAGAGAGAGCTGGAAGAAGAAAGGGACAATCAGCCACATTAAAATGAGACCTGGAGAAAAACTATTACTGCTGAGAGAAAGTTGAAAAGGAGCGAAGACGAGGACGAGGAGGAGGAGGAGGAGGAGGAGGAGGAGGAGGAGGAGGAGGAAGAGGAGGAGGGGAGAGGAGGAGGAGGAGGAGGAGGAGGAGGAGTAAAGGACAAACTGTTGACAGCAAGGAGAGTGCGCGAGGACATACTTGCATTTTGAAGATTGACAAATTTCCTTTATGCAGTGAGATTATCGAATGATTTACAGGATTATATCAGATTACATGCGTTCAATTTCTTTTCCAGAACACTGCTCCCGTTTCTTTGCTGTGATTGGTTCGCTGCCTGAATGAAACCTGCATGGCACATTTTAAAGTTCAGAGCCAACAACCACGTAACGTGTCGTCTGTTAAAATGTTATTATAATTAAATGTTTCTCCATAATCACTTAGAATAAATGCAGTACAATGAGAAATAACTCAGAAATAACATTTTTCAGGAATGTCAAGGTTCAGACAGAGAGCTGAGCCTTGACATGAAGGAAGGAAGGAAGGGAATAAGGAAGAGAGGGAGGAAGGACGGAAGGAAGGAAGGGAGAAAGGGAGGGGGATAGGGAGGAGTTAAGGAAAGAAGTGAGGTCGGAAGAAGGGAAGGAAGGAAGGAGGGGAGGGAGGGAGGAGAGAAGGAGTCAAGGAAGAGAGAAAGGGAGTAGCAACTAAGAAAGAAAGAAATGCAGCGGAGTCAGGATCAAAGGGCAGACGGGAGCAGATGACAACACCCACAGGTCACTACAGCAGAGGAGGAGGAGACCCCTCCACTCCAGAGAGGAAGAGGAGGAGGAGGAGGAGGAGGAGGAGGAGGAGGAGAGGAGGAGGAGGAGGAGGAGGGGGGGGGGGGGGGAGGTAGGGGTGCTGGTCGGCAAAAATCAAACAGGACCCAATTATAGGAATCACAACGAGTCAGTGAGCAGGGGAACTCTCTCTACCTGGAAAACACCAAGGCAGTGTGTGTGTGGCACTGTGATGAGTGCACCACACACACGACACACCACACACACACCGACACACACACACACACACACACACACACACACACACACACACACACACACACACACACACACACACACACACACACACACACACACACACTCACACTCACACAACTGTTCAAAAGAATGCTAAAGTGCACAGGTGCCACATACGTGCACACACACATTTTTTGCTCTACAGAAATATAGACAGATGCACGTGCTTGTGCGTCCACGTGCACACGGAACACAAAAAGACACACTTCTCCCAAAACCCGGTGTGGATCCTGATAATTAGCCTGGCCAGGCCGCTGTGAAATTACTGTTCTCATCTGCTAATGGATGAAAAGACCTGAAGCGAATAGACACAGACGTGCACACACACACACGCACACGCACACACACACACGCACACACACACACTTCTCCATTAAAATAATACCAGTGGGAACGAGTAGAAAACTAAAACAAAAAAGTGGAATAAAATAGGAGAACAAAGTCCCGGCCCTACATATTTTAGGGAAGCTCATTAATTACCCATCTGGCTGCAGTGAGGGTAGGGGGTGGTGACATTACAACATTACAAGACATCAGCACTGTGACTACTGATATGTTTGGAAGGCCACCTATGAGGAGAACGAGGAGGGGGGGCGGCGGGGCTTGAAAATAATTAGTACGACTGCTCGTCCGTCAGAGATCACAGAGACGAGGACGGCCGACGAGACGAGAGGAGGAGAAGACGAGGCGCAGCGGAGAAACACAACGAGGAACGTGACACACACAAAAAACAACCAAGGGATGGGTAAGTCGCGGGCGGAGGAAAGAAAGAAAGAGCGACAGAGAGGGATGAGGAGGAGAGGAAAGTGAACCTGTGACCTTAGATGAAAGAACCAGTCACTGTGGGCTACAATTAGGGATGGCAGGAGGGAGAGCATAGGTCAAGAGAACAGGGCTAACACACACACAGACACACACACAGACACACACATCAGCATCCAGCTACAATCATGCTGACGGCAGTCACTGTAACTGTGGTGTGTTTTATATGTAGAGTGCAGCTCAGGCCGAACAGGAGAAGCTGACCGAGCCTGAAACCCACAGACGGGAGTGAACCCGACCGCACTGAGCTTGTTCCACGTCCTCCATCCAGGGTTGTGGTTTCGACCTGAGTACAGACTGACACAGACCGATAAGACCTGAGTACGACCGAGTACAGACTGAGTACAGACCTGAGTACAGACCTGAGTACAGACCCGAGTACAGACCTGAGTACAGACCCGAGTACAGACCTGAGCACAGACCTGAGTACAGACCTGAGCACAGACCTGAGTACAGACCTGAGCACAGACCTGAGTACAGACCTGAGCAGTGCAGAAAATAAAGCCAGCCTCACCAATCTGAATCTGAATAGTTTCAACATTTATGTCCGGACCCAGCTCGTCTTACCAGTGATTAAACCTGACCTTGGATTATTAATATGATTATCAATTAACCTTTTAAAATTATGATGACAGTGAAAACTAGAACAGTTATATTTATTATTTCCTTTTATCTTTATTAGGTTGTTTCATACTTAATGTCATTGCAGTTTTGTACAATACAACGACAATCAAGGGTTTATATTCTCTATTGACTCGTGAGAGGCAGCTTTCTGTTTATTGTTATATTGCAATTATAGCTTCTTTTTTTTTTAAATACTATTTTATATTATTAAATTAATATTATTTCCGCGTCGTCTGTCATTGGAAGCACTTTGAACAGCACTAACCTGAATGAGAGATCCTAAACAAATAAAGCGCATTGATTGATTTTAGTTAATAGCCGATTTGTTATGTGCTTTTAACGCTACATCCCTACAACAGCAAACGAAGCCCCCCCCCCCCCCCCCCCCCTGAATCATTCTGTTGCAGGCACATTAGCCACTTCCCTGGAAGAATGCAGCCTGCTTTAATTGAATTAAATTATACCTTATGCATGCTAAACCGCAAAGCACCTACTTAGACGGATAGAGAGTTAAATGGGAACGGCTTGGGCCTCTCCAGCTGATAACATAGGGCACGCAGACACACACACACACACACACACACACACACTCACACACACACACACTCACACTAATCAAAACAAGACATCAAGTAATCTAATCTGAATCACTAACAATTATCAGCACGTTGGCCTCGGGGCCAGTCGTCTTTCTTTGATCAATGTCTTCTATTAAAAAAAGTGTAAACAATTCAATATCTCCCTCTTACCCCCCCCCCCCCCCTCCGTACACTCCGTCCCTTAAGCATGGGAGAAGTGTGTGTGTGTGTGTGTGTGGTGTGTGTGTGTGTGTGTGTGTGTGTGTGTGTGAGGGGGTTATTAACCAATTGTCCTTGGAAATGAGTAAGGAAATCAGGAGGAGAGAGAGAGAGAGAGCAGAGAGAGAGAGAGGAGGGGGGGGGGGTCTGGCTGCTCTAAGGAGCTAATCTAAGTGAAGTCGGCCATCTTGCTGCACAACAAGGAACAGAAGAGGACCCTTTTTTCATAGCAAAGGAAATATATCGGCGATGCGACGGCTTTGAAAAACTCTTTTAATTTGCTTTCTGCCTCTGAAGACTTTTAAAGCCCCGAGTCCTTGGAAGGTCCTCGTTTATTTCCTTAGATTATGGTGGAATGGTTATTGCTGTGGCGTGAACACACATTTGCAGGCGTGCACAAACACACCGACAACAAACACACACATATTGAAAAAACATCTAATTCAAGGGCATATTTCTCTTTCAGGATTCAGGCGGCAGACGCAGGCGCATGCGGCTGCTGCTGCCTTTTAGATATTTCATTACCAAAAGGTATTCATTTCATTTTACCCCTAAAATCCCCCTGTCGTCACAATTCTCAAAAGACATATTTTTCTCTAACCCCCTCTTTTCCTTTCTCTGAGACATTTGGAAAACGTCAGTGAGGATTTGACCAGGACGCCTTCCCAGAGCAACTCCTGGTCCATCAGTGTGCCCCCCCCCTCCAACACCCAGTATATTATGTTCAGTGGAGCGTGCTCGGTTCAGAGCTGGCAATTTCACTGGCGTCTCCTCTAGTCTAGTTTGCTCCGGTACAGTGATTCTCGCCCCCACTTCCTTTACCGTGAATGTACTTTTGCTGACAGGTGTTTGTGTACAACATTTACTTAGTGTTCCGGGGAAAGTGAGGGAGCAGCAAATTTGATCGGGATGTCGTAAAAAAAACTGTGCAGAGCCGAGATGACCAAAGAGAGAGGGGATCAAAAAGTGTTGAAGGAGAGAAGAGGGAGAGGTTGGAGGAGTCCATCCACGTTTCAGTTTCTCTCAGTGACATGTTCAGGTCGTGGCGTGCAGCAGTCCATAAGAGAGTCTCAGCAGGAGTTAATAAGAAAAAGTCTCTCCCTCTCAAAGCCTTCTCATGACGGATTTACCATAGTGGACCGACAGAGGATGAGACAGTTTGGACAGGGCTTTTCCAGTATGCTGCAAGTGTAGTGAGCAGCAAGTACAGAGCTGTGGAAGTGACACGAGGGTGTTGAAAGGGCGGATGGCCATTCTAGTAGCTGTCCCTGCACTCACAGGTGACGCTGTTCACTCCAGTGCACGGAGACAAGAGGCTGAAAGGGGGGGGGCGGCCTTCATCTAAATCAGACAGACCGGCCCCATCCTCAGAACCCTGAGGAACCAGGCTGATCCACACTGGGTCTCATCGTTTTTTAAGAATTACCACAAAATCAACCTGATCTGTTTGTAGTGTTTCAAACAGACAGTATCATTCTAAAGACTACCATGCACACACACACACACACACACACACACACACACACACACACACACACACACACACACACACACACACACACACACACACACACACACACACACACACACACACACTACTTTGACTTACATCGCAGACAGCCGTGGTCCTGGTTAGTGCCGTCACGGCGGAGTTGGGAACGTTCTTGTTGCCGGCCTTCATGGCAGCGTCTCTGCGGGCCTGTTCCAGGAGGAGGCGGGCTCTCTCCTTCAGCTCCTCCTGACGAGAGAGAACCTTCTGTGAGGAACAGAAAAACACAAAACATGATCAGATAAAACCCTGCGAGAGACAATAACCTGAACTAGGTCGAGTTCACTTCCTTTAAAACGGACATTGACGAGCTCTATACGTTGTTGTAAACTTTTATTTTAGAGGATATAATACATATTGTTAACGTAACAGCATCTTTAAGACTTAACTGACCTTCTCAGCCGGAGGACTCGACACAGCTGCAGGCGTCGGCTCCTTCAAAACAGGAAACACGACATTAACCACAGGTATTCAGGCAAATATCAAACGTACCTCTTGATAATGTTGCTTTTATGGGAGATTCTTCACAAATAAACTGAGTCTGTGACACCTAAACAATTGAAATATCACAGAAATGACCATTAATATATTGACATATTTCAGTTTTCTTGTTTCCAAGTTGTACAGTAGGCAAAGGGTGGTAGAAAGTGATTCATCCAAGCAGGAGGATATATACAGAACCCACAGTCCTACATTATGGCCCAGTTCACCAGCTGGGCCCGGTGGTGTGGAGAGTGACGGCTTTGACAATAAGGCAAAAAAATAAAAAATAAAACCTAGTTTAGAGTTTTATCTGCAGGTTAATCCCGGCTGTGATATAAAGAAGTGCAAACAGAGCTTTTACATTTGGATCGGGCCGAGGAATATTACAGTCAAGCTGTTAATAAGACTAAAACATGTTTATCCTTCCAACAAGTCAAATCTGGCCCGGGTGCAGCCGGGTGCAGGCCTCCCGCTAACTCGATAAGAGCAGATCAAAATAGGGTGTCATAGCTGTCATACCCCCCCCCCCGCAGGCCCCCGCCTGCCCCGTGACCTTTTGACTTGTAAACAGGAAGCTGTAATCTGCGGTTAACCAACACAGCAGCGATGCATTCAATGTGTGTTTGTCTCTGACTGTGTGCACACACAAGCACGCAGGTGCACGCCGGAGCGTGTGAGAGCCGAGGCGAGGTGTGCTCCGCGCAAAGCGTCGCCACGCCTGAGCGATCACGGCGCCAACTGCCATCAACTGAAGGGATGAGAAATATAATGAAAAATATAATGAAAAATATAATGAAATGTCAAAGCAGGGGGTTCTCCTGGCTGCCTTCTATAGTCGCCACAGGTTAACGGCCCGGCCTTGATGTGTCTGGGTCTCGGCAAAGAGACAGGTGACGACAACATCTAATGCAGAATGGGAAAAACTCGGTACGGTCATCTCTGCAGCGGCATCAACGAGGTCGGGATTTGAAGCTTAGCGAGCGCCAGAAGGGAATGAGTGTTCGCCGCAGCCTCTGTCTTATGACTGATGTAACTGCGGAAGTTTCAATCAGAGCCTCGGTGCAAGGATAACAAACCTGAAGCATCCATTTAGGGGACAGGCTGGTGTTCACAGGGAGACGCTGCCGGAATCTTAATACTGGACTTAAGACGACATCGTAGAGGTTGTTTAAGGTTCAGGAATATTACTACACGTGAGTTCGCTTGATTCATTTCTTACAAACCTTTAAAAGGACTTGTTTGTGAATATTCAAAACACTGGAGGAACAATGAAATCAACAACTTCTTTTTAAAGATAAATATAAGTCACAGCTTCAGTATAGTGTTTATAGTGGGGGGGGGGGCAGCTAAAGTATGTAAATCACTTTTTTATCACTCTGGATTCTTCTCATGTCATTTTATATGTTCATATTTATCATAACAGTTAATACACTGTGCAATAATCATATTATTTGTCGTACTTATCAGTCTGGGTATTCTATATTTCCTCTGTCAATCTTTATAAGAGGCACAATTAGATTTGAGGACGACATCTTCGTGTTTTCACTGCGCTTGTAAAATGACAATATCTGCATCTCGAATGTTCAGTGAGTTATTACTGTCGGGGGGGGGGGGTGTTACCTGTTTGGGAGGCATGTCTGTGTGGTTGACGGCGGGGGGGCAGGTGTCTGAGGGGGGCTCAGACTCAGAGTGGCGCAGGCTGGCCCTCTTCTTCTTGATGAGGTCCGCGTCCCTGTTGTAGGAGAAGCCCAGTTTCTGGTGGGGCGGTGAGGAGGGGACCCGACTCCTGGTCGGAGACGCCGGGTCAGTACTTCCCTCCTGTCGTTTCCTCTCCCACCTCCTTCTGCTGTCGCTCCTTCTGCTGTCGCTCCTTCTCCATCTCCCTCTCCACCCTCTGCGGTAGCTCACTAATGTCTAAAGTGTTAGCTTTGAGCAGAGGCCCCCTGTCCTCCGAGCCTGGCAGCGAGGCGTGGGCCGAGGCGTGGGTCGAGGCGTGGGTCGAGCCTGTGGCTGCGGTGGGTAATACTGTGCGTGGTGACGGGACAGGAGGTGACGACTCCAAATGCCCTGCTGCTGGCAGGCTGGCTGACACCGCTGCTACGTCAGCCTTCCAACCCAGCTCCGTTGCTTCCTCCTCTGGAGCTTTAGTGCCGTTGGACTCGGAGGTAACACCGCCAGCGACCCGGCCGGCTCAGAGGAAGCCTGGCGGGGCTGCACTTCGCTGAGTTCGGCATAAAACTTGTCCTGACCTATGGAGGCGTTGTGTCGGTTTCGAAAGTCGCCCACTTTGTACGTGCTGCGATTGCTGTTGGCCTCTATCTGCACCACGTTGAGCTCCTCGCCGGAGAAGTGGGCGCGGATCTGGTACAGGTAGGTCATCACCGTGAGCTTGTCGGGGATAGCGAGCAGCACCATGTCGACGGCTCCAGGAGGCGGGAGACGCCCAGGTTCGCAAAGACATCATACGCCTGCGTAAAAAAAAAATCAAGACACAAAGGTAACACAATTATAGATTCATCGAATAAAGCAAAGCAACGCAATTCTGAATATGCTGCATTATAGAAAGGACAGAGGACGGATGTGGGGTGGCAGTAGTTTCTGAGAAGTCTGGTCTCTGGTTGTGTTTGGTGCTGACGTGTTGCACGGACGATCCACGAGTGTAGGTGTTCACGTGTGTGTGTCTGTGTGCGAGACACCTTTGGCATGACTGCTGACAGGTCATGTCAGGGATGGTTGTCCCCGATAAGAGCCGCAGATACCCCAAGACAGAGCGCTAATCCCAAAGTGTGTGTGCGTGCGCGCTTATCGCTCCCCTACATCAACCTGCCCACGCTCTCCATCACGCGTGTAATTGGTCTGATTAGAGTTTGATGAGAAAATACAGGTTTGATTATCAAGCGACACACGAAACCCAATCCCCCCATCACCAGATAGACTGAGAGAGACAGAGGAGAAGGGATGGAAACTATTATCGCAGCCAATGACAGGTAAATAAATAGATTAACGGCGCGCACACACACACACACACACACACACACACACACAGACAGACACACAAAACCCATCCCTCCCTGGTATCACAGCTTGTATCTGGCCTGCTTGATAGTGTTGATCACATTCCAACCTGTTGCGGCGCTCATTTGTTTCACTGCCTGTGCAGATACCTCCAGTCTCTCCATCTCGTCCTCTTTCTCTCCGTCTCCCTCGCTGACTTCCAAAC
This sequence comes from Reinhardtius hippoglossoides, assembly GCA_006182925.3. Classification (NCBI taxonomy): domain Eukaryota; kingdom Metazoa; phylum Chordata; class Actinopteri; order Pleuronectiformes; family Pleuronectidae; genus Reinhardtius; species Reinhardtius hippoglossoides. Next base: position 23,164,401 of record CM031681.1, on the reverse strand, counting down.
ACCCCTCCTGTTTTTCAACTTTTATTATCCAGGGATTGAAGAGCCTGCTCCTGCCCCCCCCCCCCCCCCCCCCTTCATATGTTTCTTATTTATCCAGGGACGGGGTCTATTGAGGATGTATGATTTTTCATTAAGTCCCCGCTTTGCATTCATCCATTAGATGTGGGAGCTTTCGAGTAAAGCTACTGTCTCAAGTGATGGTCTCTCGTGGGCTATATTTTTTTTTCCGCCATTTTAATTGAGTGACTGAACTTAAAGCGAAAGGAGTTCTGCTACAAAAGACTAAGCTCGTATTATGTGCTGTCAGAGGGGGAAATGTGTTTTATCGTTTTTCTGAGTGGACAAACTCAAAAACAGGGAAGATGTGATTTTAAAACATAATTCATGAATCCTGACAGAACAAACTTGAGTGGTGGTTTCATAAAGGGACTGTTGGGCCTAGGTATAAATGTTTTCCAGTTCTTTTTCAATTAAGCTGTGAGGTGAGTACAGCAGGATTACTATTAAGTGGTGGAGTAAAGTCATACGTCATGAATAATATATAAATCAGTACAATCAGTCAGTCTGAAGGTGTTTGAAATCTCAATTCATCACCTAATACAGAGCCGAGTGTTCATCACGTAGCCAGGGAACGAGGAAGGGAGTTCAGCCGCGGCTCAGGACAATGAACCGCCGACCGTCCAGGTTCAAACTCCGAGTAATGTAGTTAATCTCATTTCATCAACGGAGACAGAGAGCCGGGAACATGAGAGCGGAGCGGGTGGAAATGGAGAATAAGGAGGAAGTGCTTTTAACTGTGTAATATTTCTCCATTTACAATCAATTATGTTGTCTTTTGTTGAGAGAAATCTTTTTCACTCTCGCCGCTTTGTCCCCTTTTCTCTGGACGGAGCGGGTAACAATGGGGGGGGGGGGGGGGGGGGGGGACGGGCATCTATACTCGCACTGGGAAATGAGGTGTATGTTAGTGTGCGTGTGTGTGTTTGTACTTGCAAAGACAAGGCAGGAAGAAAGAGGTGACGGCGGAGAAAAAAAGAAAAGAGAGCGGAGACGAGTTCGCCTTTACAGCGAGGACCCCCCCCCCCCCCCCCCCTTCTCTCCATTGCATGGCAGAAAAGGAGTGTGAGAGAGAAAAGAAAGACAGAAAAGAAAGAGAAAGAATACGGGGGAATAAGAGGGCCTGATTGGGTTTCTAACACGTATTCAGGGGACCAAAGTGTGCTTGCATTGTTCCCCTCTCACCCTGAGGAGGCTGTGAAAGAGAGCGACAACTCCGCTGCTCAATGGGACAGAATGAAAGAATGAGAGAGAGAGAAAAGAGCGAGTGGGAGAAAGTGAGAGCTGTATGAGGGGGGGGGGGGGGGGGGGGGGACTCTCGAGCTGGGTTTTGTTTCAGGGCCGACGTTAGTCTTGACATGTGCTACAGTCTTTTTGACCTCAGTGTCATGTTTTATTCTTTCTATATCTTCTCCTGCAGCTCTTCTGCCGGCAAATCCCAGGTGACAACAGGAAACCCAGCAATGTGTGAGTGGTCTCTCAAAATGTTGTGACTCCCCGTCTCGCTGAACTCCAGAAAATTGGAAACTAACATTTTCTGGAGTTTCACATATGACCAGCGCAGCAGGAGATTGTCCGGGTCGGACGTGTTCACAACAACAGGACATTTCTGGAACAATCGGGCAAAGGGGTGGAGTCTGGGTCGAGCAGCAGGAAAAGTTCTGGAAAAGACCGACTTGACTCGAATATCAGCAGCTTAAGCAGCTTGTGTGTGATTTTAGAAACAAATCCAATATGATGACATATATGTTCTTATCAGAAATATTATTATACACGATAAAGATTTTATATTATTACCCTGATCCTTGGTCAATAACATCTGAAAGAAGCACGTCAATAAACTTCACCTTCAGTATTTCCGATGGATCAGAGCAACCTCCCTGTCCAGTATGAATCTTGTATACTGTATTTGGAAGACAATTTTGGTCTGGACTAAATGTCACGGTCGCCTGCCCCGGGCCGCGGCTCCCTGCCCCCCCCCCCCACACTCCCCGCACTCCCTCTCTGTGACTGACAGCTATCTATCGTTGTCAATCATCTACACCCCTCCCCTCAGCCCGGCCCCTCGCGGCTGTGCTCTGGGTGCTTTAGCCTGGTGCTTGGTGCTACACTATCAGATGGCATGACAAATGACTTCTCCTTGGCCTCATTACACACCCAGACACACACCACACACACACAGACCAACACAAATACACACCAGAGCTCTCATCATGCAGATTCCTCAAAAGGCACAGATGAAGTGTGAATACATCCAAAGGCCGGCACACATACATACACATGTCCATTGATAATAGATCAAGGTTGCATCTGCTCTAAATATTCACTTCTTTGGCTTTTTCTTTTTTTCTCCCCCCCCCCCCCCCCCAAATATTGATTGTCCTTATCTGTCATAATTCAGCAGCACAGTCTGGGCTCATTGCAATCACTCCTCACAGATAGACTGTGAAAGGAGGGGGGGGGGGGGCACGTCTATCAACGAGCCATGAAAAGCAGAGATGCTTGTCGTTTCTATACATTTCCATTTCTGCCGTCCACTCAATAAATTCTGTGCGTTCCTATAACTCTTATATGAAGCAGCTCTGGTGACACTGGAGGTTCATTCCTCAAACTGATTCCTAGTTCTCTTGTGTTGTCACTGTGTGATCCTCACCTGAGCCTGGTGCGAGCGGTTCCTCTGGTTATTGCAGGCAGCACCACGGACACCCGTGTCTCGTTGGACACCTTCAGGGTGCTACATGACACCACGTGATGCATGATGCCTCTCTCCCTTTGCTCATCGCTCGGCTTTCACAATCACCTACAACCTCAAGGATCATTCATTTGCAGATATGTGGCACTAAGGGGAAATATGCCAATCTCATCTCAAACTAGAATGACACTCAGAGGAGCACGACTCCCAATAGTCCTTTTAAATTCTATCAATCTGCACTGAAATTCCACACACTTAGAAATATCATCCCCAATATAACGAAATGAAATTGATGAAAATGTCTAAAACAACCTAACTAGCAATGTAAGAAAGTCTTTAAAACCCCTGGATCTGTCCCCGTGGGGGGGGGGGGATCTGCCCGACACCTTCCAGTGTTCATGGTTTCTCCGTGTGATGAAAACAATCTGCATCAAACTTCCTCATTCTGATTCTGCCTGGAGATGGTTTCACAGTTCACTGCAAAGGAAGCGCTCGCTCGGTCAAATGTACATCGGCGCCAGGTCTCGACACGGAGGCGAGTCGCGGCACACCGGGTTCAGTGCTGCGGCTATTCACCAGATATCACCTTCTACGGCATATTCCCATATTACTTATATCTAACCAATTTCTTCAGGGCTACTTGAGCACCTGCAGGGGGGTGAGGGGCAGTTAGCAGATATGGGATTGGGTCTCTGCCTTTTCCTCCACTATGGTTATTGTCAACAGGGTAGCATTCATGCCTAACAGGGCCACCAGAGGTTATCACCGAGCCAGAGTGTGTATGAGAAGAGGAAATCAAGCTGGAGGAACCCGACGCATATCGTTCTGTGTAGCCCTCAGGGCCGGAGAGGGGACCGGGCGCCTGTGTGTCTGTGTGTGTGTGATTGTGTAGCAACAGAGTAAAAGTGGGGGAAACAGCAGTGTCCATGTGTGTGTGTATGGAAAAAAAAAAGTGAATGAGCCCACAAAGAGCCAGAGGGAAAGAGTGTGTGTGCGCCTCGAACTGTGAATGTGTAGATATGATAACATAGGGCAAGGAAGAATATAGGTGTGTGTACGTTGGCCTCGTGAAGAGAATGGGTTATTCAGTGGAGGTTTCGGGATGTGGGCACATGAGGACGGCAGAAGCATGAAACCAGAGGGAATGATACTCGGACACACGAACACGTGCAGACCTCCTCCTGCAGACGCCTTTCCACATATACAAACACAATCAACACAAGATAAATACATTGTTATTATACACACACAGCAGTTTAGTGCGCTCCCAGCAGGCTGCTGAGTTCAGATGCTATCTCTCCTCTGCCAGGTGACTCGGTCGTGCTTTGGACACACACGTCCACGAACACACCACAGCAGGGGGCAGCGTGTTATGAAAACTGTCAATATAACATTCTTGCTGTGGAGCAGGTGAGTGTGATTCCGAGTAAATGCATTGTTCCTGCCTTCATCGGTGTTTCCACCCTCCCCTGTCGGACCAGGTAAACACATATACAATCTGCATCCAGGGATTAATGGCAGATCTCTAAATAAGGCCGAATGGAGACGTGGATGGGGGGGGGAGCTAAGTGGTGTGAAGGGCCCAGCGGTGGCTGCCTCTTACCTTCTTGTTGTTTTCTTTAATATCCTGAGGATTGAGCGACTTGTAGTCTCTGGAAGGAACAGTGGGGAGGGTCGGAGAGGAGGCAGGGAGAGAGGGAGGGAGGGAGAGAGGGAGAGAGGGTCGGAGAGGAGGCAGGGAGAGAGGGAGGGAGAGAGGGAGAGGAAATGGGAAACAGCGGAGAAAGAGGTGTGTTTAAATATGCGTCACATGTAATGGCATTAGAACTGTAACATGTAATTTCATAGCAGTGCAATCAACAGAACCAATAGAGTGGAAAATATGTAAAAATAACACACCGGAGTGCAAAGGCACACAAGCATAAACACACACACATACACAAACGTACACAGAGCCGGGTTTCGATAAATGATCTGCTCCCGTCGATGGGGCTGCAGGTTTTCCATACGCTGTACTTTTTAGTGGCTACACTAAATACTATCTCTCTCTCACACGCACACACGCACACACACACACACACACACACACACACACACACACACACACACACACACACACACACACACACACACACACACACACACACACACACACACACACACACACACACACGCGACACACAGAATTACAATCACACACACGAGGAGGAGAGAGTGCCGCTGTCGGCAAACATGCAACTCTTTTCTGTAAATTGAGCGTGTGGACACATGTGTCATCTTAATCAAACACGCCGTCAGGGACGATGACAGGTGAACTGTCGCTATATGATTAATGATGAGTCTCAATCTAATGTAAATACACCAGACGTGCCCTTGATCTTGTAGAGGCCTTAAAATCCTCCCTCTTCCATGATAGTTGCCACCCAGCTTTCACTTCCTAATTCAATCCATTACATTGTAAGAGAAGCATTGTGGTGTGTGTGTGTGTGGTGTGTGTGTGTGTGGTGTGTGTGTGTGTGTGTGTGTGTGTCTCCTACATTATGTCGGGTCTGAAGTGGTGCAGCAGGGCGCAGAAGGCCAGCCCGTTCCTCCACGACGTGGTGAAGTTGGTGATCTTGACCCCGCGGTAGTTCTTGGTGACCTCCCGGCACCAGGCCAGCAGCGACTGGCTGGCGTTCGGCTTGCCTCCCAAAATGGGACTCGGGACGGGGCTGGGCTGCGGGACAGAGAGAGAGGGAGGGAGGAGGACGGATCAATGGACTGATTCATGTTGATATTCATCGGGGCCGGACAATTATGAATTTTCGGTGCCTATAGATATTAGGGAGTAAAACATTTTCAATACGGATACATCAACCGATAGATCTAACGAAACCTTTGGCAACGACTCCTAAGATTTAATATTTTACAGTTTAACCATGAACCTAATAAGAAATTGAAAGAAAACACAAACATATAGAACCTGAATTAATAAAATAAATGTTTTTTTACTTCAAATATAAACAAAACTGGCGTCTTTTCTTTGTTGTGTATTCTATAAAATAAAAATGTTCGTTCGGTGCATGTCAGCAAACAAACACCTTATCAGCCATGCGATAAATCCGTTGGGCTCTAATACCCGTTTAATAATTACAACGATTACATCCTGTAGGTTTTTACAGTACGAAAGATAAAAACATTGATACTGCAAAAATAGAATTAATGTCATTTTATTTGTAATAGAGATTTTGTACGTTTTATTGTCGCTACTTCTTACGTTGTCCGAGCACAAAGTAGTTTTTAACTCAGCATCATCCACCCGTCCAATCAGCACACCACGCTGTCACTCAGTGAACTCACACGCACCAGAATGGAGGGTCATTCACGAAGCCGGCGTGCGACCGTGGATAATGTAAACATATTATTAATTAGCTCCGCCTTTGAAGTCTTATCTGGGCGGAAAGCCTTTCGCCATTAGGAGCCTTTCTCTCTCCCACACTCCAAATCCCACAAATCCTCGGTGGCGCGGCGGCGGCGGCGCTGGTCTTCCTCCGACGGCCCGGCAGAACCAATGCTATTCTGATTGTTCAGCTGGCCGTTCACTAATCTGGTTATGCGGCGACAGATATGGGTTAATTCTCTCAGATCATGTTTAGAGGGAGAGAAATGAACGAAATGTCACTGAGATTTCATTAAACTCATCAAAGGCTGGAGATCAGAAGGCTGTGAAATATGTTCAGAATGCGAGTGCGTGTTTCTATTGTACCAGACAATAACACTAACGCGTGACTAATAGGACCGGCTTCCTTAATTACATGACACCAAGTTTAAGTTTGATTGAGCTTAATTGGACTTTTAAAAAAAGCTTTAATGCGGTTACACAAAATTAGTTGACATTTAAGGGAATAATGAATATTTAAGAGACTTTTAAAAGATACAATCTGCTTCTCTAAACTGTGTTTAAGACTTTTTACAGGGTTCGATTTGGCCCGATACCACCGCACAGTGCACACACACACAGACACACACACACACACACACCCAGACTCCAGGCCCTCGGGTTCATCTTTCATGTCTTCCCTGTTTCGATTGTGTACTTTATTGTGGAATATTCCTTTGAACAACAGATGTAACGTGTTGAGTTTCACCACGACGCCTCCACGCGCAGCCCGGGCGACGTTCAACCCGCTCAACGCGAGACGGTTACATAAAGTCAAAACTTTACTTAACCTTTTGGAAGAGAAGCGACGCGAATGAAAGAGATGTTAGTTTTACAACGACGGCTGTTGACCACCAAAGCCAGTTCACCCAGTTGTTAAGACACACACACACGGTGGAGGGCCTGCTCGCTGCAACCTGATTTCCTGAGTGTGAGTAACAAGGCCTGCGGTGGCCAACCAACCCCCTCTGTTGGTGGCTTTGTGCAACTGCAAGAAGAGGATATAAAGACAGTGAAGGGAGTCCTGACTTAGGACAAATCTGTCATTTGAATTTGAGGAAACAATTAAAGTGATGGTTTGACGCTTTTTGCAGAACATGTGAAAACCTGCAGCTGGTTTTGCAGGGATGTATGATAGCAATCTCTACTTTGTATATTTATCTCCTGTGGAATTCAATCATTTGTGTTGTTGTTGTTGCTGATGACATATTTTATTGGAATATAAAAGTTCGTACTGTCAGTAAACCATGAACAAAACCGTGGTACTCGACCTACAGGAGGAGGTCTGCTGCAGTCGGTAAGCACCTGGACAATTCTCTCCTCTTGCTCGTCTATTGTTGTCGTTTAACCTGTGACCGTGAGCCTGGAGCCCGTCGAGATGCCACAAGGGCCGAAGCAGATGAAAGGGACCAGAGGCCATCTCTAACAGCGACTCCTAACCTTTGTACCAGTGTGTGTGTGTGTGTGTGTGGAGAGTGTGTGTGTGTGTGAGGGAGTTATGCGGGCCCCGATGGCAGTCGCAGGGAATACAGGGAGACGGTAGCGGGAGCCTGAGGGACGGACACTTGACATTTCCGGCTCATCTTTAAAAGAGGGCCTTAACCTTTCCCCGCAGCTTCTCCAGACACGTTTGAGGCGACCTCAACAATGCCTGCGTGCCGTCAAACAATTGAAAGAAAAAACGTGGACAAGAAAAAATGATATATAAATATATATACAGCAATTATACAACACTGTCAATCACTGTGTGAGGATGTGAAGAGGAAACGTCCACTTTACCTAAATATGTATATTAGTGACTAATCTAACAATGTGGATATTCTGACGTAAAACACCTGAGGGATAAAGATTGATACACGTCTCTGCGTTGACCTTACACATACCACACATCGGCACATGGGACTAAACTTGTTTCTCCTGCTTTTGCCACAGTTTGTGTGCATGTGTCACTAAGAATTGTGTGTGTGTTGTGTGTGTGTGTGTGTGTGTGTTTACAGAGTTGCAGTGTGGAGTGGTGTTCCTCCAGGCCTTCCCTTTCTGCTTTTTCAAGTGACGGTTGAAAGTAGCTGTCTAATTTGAGCGCCCTAATTACCTGGGATTAGAGACCAGGTGCTATTAAAGCAATTAGACACACAGCACACTTCAGCGCCGCAGACGCTAGACCCCAGCCAGCATCACACACACACACACACAACACCTCACACACACACAGACACACATACATGAAAAAAAACATACTTTAAGGCTTTCTCTCTCTCTCTCTTCTCTCATACACAACAAACCACCCATCTCGGTACAGGAGTCAGAGCCAACAGGAAACAAACACACAAGACAAACAAACAAATAAACACAACGACACCTCGAAAAAAGAAAAAGAAAACACACACTTACACACTAATGAGCACAGAAGGTGAGCGCACTGTGTAGAAAGAGAGCTTAATCAAATGTGGGCGCTTAAGAAATGTCGGTTAAACAAGGCACGTGCGTCATTTAAAAAAATACGAGTAAATATTGTTCTGGTCGCGGTGGCGTTCGTCCAATGGCGGCAGCACGTGACTCGCCGTGACCCCACGTTCATCACAAGCCAAGCTGATGTGATTTGACTCAATCGGCCGCCCGGCCTGTTCCATTATGCTGCGTCCCGATAAAGGTTTACAAAACGCACCTACGCTCGATGAGCTTTTTCATATCCATCACATATTGAACAAACACCATATCTGCTGCTACGGGAAGCGGCTGCATTTCCTTAAGACACAAACACGGGAGTTACATTTTCACGAAGAGCAGAAATGCACCCTGACTTATCAAATAGTTTCCTGTCTTGCCTCGAGGAGTGTGTGCACATGTATGTATTGTGTGTGTGTGTGTGTGTGTGCGTGCGTGTCTTTTATCTGTCTGTGTGAATGTCACTGGGTGTGTGTGTGTGAGTGTGTGTGTGTGTGTGTGTAACACTGACACAGCCATGTAGCTAGCTCGGCTCGAGGGTAGGATTAGCGGCGAGCATTGCCTCGGCCCACAAACATTCCATATTAAAAATGAAAAGGCAACCTTCATTACTATCAGTGGCACATAACCTCCCCTCTTCCTCTTTCCTCGGCTGCTATTATACACGGCCCTAACAGCCCGGGCAACAAAAAAAAAATACAAGCCACTGACAAGAGATTCCATTATTCAAGATGCCTCCGTGTCAACAACATACATCCGACAGGGCAGAGAAAGGAGCAAAAATGGAAGAAGGGAAAAGGATGTGAAAAAGAAAGAAGGGGGGGGGTTAAGCTCACTACAATGCCTGAATGACAAGATAGGAGGAGGGAACCTGGAAATGGAAGCATACGGGTTTTTGGTGTCAGCAATATGATTTTTTTTTTGGACGAGTGGTATGCGATACGGAGGGAACCGTGGGTGAAGCGGACGAACCGTGATATGGAAAAATTAAATAAATTGCCCCCCCCCCCGGGGTCAAGCCGAGTGTCTTCAGTACAGTGACAGTCCTGTTGGAAACTGTTGGTTTTAGACTTTGGTAAAGTGCCAATATCAACTGCTCTGACTGAGGGAGGAGGTCGTTGAGCACGTTGAGCAAACATCTCTTATCTACAGCGAGTATATGAACCGTCAGTTACACTTCAGCAGCGTTACACTAGGGGCAGGTATAAGGTTAAGGTAAGATTCAAACTTTCTTAAACTAATGGTTTCACACTAATGGGAGAAAAGATTTGAAAGAAAACCCCCAGGGAATCTTGAGCAGTGTGGACTGAGGAGTAAGACGCTGAGAGACAGTCCATCACTGGATCACCCTGTTGTCCCAGATGAGTAGGGACAACGGGAACAACACACAATTTAACGACTTATGAGGACAGAGGCCATTAAAACCATTCCTTTTTTTCAGAGCCACGAGAAAAGATAGAAGTCAAAAGCTTTAAGTGGCAGCTTTGTCTCTCACTCGAGGGCGTAACGCTTCACTGGAAACTTAACTGGCCTCAACCCAATGACATAAACCCACGACTCTGTGGAGAGAGAAGAGCTTCCGTGTCTTTCCAATCTCCCTTTCATGGCTTCAGAGCTTCAGAGCAGTGTCACAGGGTGTCAGATTTGAGGAGGTGTTGAATCTCGTACTCTTTAAAACTTGTAATCCGCTCAAGGAGCCTACGGCAAAAAGAGAGAACAGAAAAAAAAAACTACACACACACACGCTCACACACACACACACACACAGATGTCTACCTACAGACTGGATGCAAAGATACCGTATGTACATCACTCAAGATTTAATGTACTGACACTACAGGCGTATGCTACACACTTTGTGGATAATCTAAGATTAATATATTGGGATTATTTTTGTCGTATTGGGATATGAGTCATGATTTTGTGTTTCATTTTACCTACAGATGCTGATGTGATCTTTGTAATCATGTTGCCCAACATCTGGAGAATATGATTCGTAAACCGGGTCGTTCACTGATGGTTTCTGTCATTTAAGGTGGTTCCTATGACACAAGTGTTCATGTTTCTGCTTTAATTGTTTAATTGATTCAATATAAACGGGGTGGAAACGTCATGATTGACAGCTGAGACTGAGATCGATAACCTGGCTCCGCACCACAATCAGTTCTACGCAGACTCTGGCTCCAAATGACATAATTGGCGCCCGACGGCAGCGTTTGCATCCGGGGAATATTTCAGCTTCCTTTCTGGATAGTGAGAGGAAGAGATGATGCATCATCAGCTCCTGCTATTTGGATAATTTGCCGTTAAGATGAAATATTTAACCCCCAGAATAAACACGGTTTAGAAAAGGTGGACAAAAACGCAGAGAAACAATCAGCTCCTCGTCAAGATGTCGAGCAAGGACACACTTGAAAAAGCATTAATTCCTGTTTATATTTAAGAGGATAAAGGTTAGTGCACTTAAGTGGCCCGTCCATCCTGCTCCTGAGAAACCTCTCATCTGATTGGCTCGGCTCCAACTGCCAACACGCTCAATTATTTAATTGTACCTTCAATCAAAACAAGCAATTTGTTTAATCTGTGTCCGACGTCTTCACATTAGAAAATAACTGGGTGGGAAAGGGGGGGGGGGATGATCGTCTTGCGTCATCTTACCCATGAAATTACGCTTTGGATTTTCAAACGTTGCCTGCATGAGAGCGGGGGGGGGGGGGGAGGCGGCGAAGTCCAATCAAAAGTTCAATTATGTAAATGGAGACGTGGAGTGGATGGAACAATAGGGAAGGTGGGGATGTGGGGTGAGAGGGGGGGGGGGGGCAAAAGGCTGGATCAGGAGAGGGGGAGCGAATGTAGCGTGAAAAATAATACACATTAACATACAAAGGAAATATCACATTACTGTTGTAATCGCGCTGAGAAGGGGGCCACGACCAACGAGCGCCGAGACAGGAAGTGCGTGTGCACGTGTGTGTGACTGTGCATGAAGACACAGTTTAGTTAAGTCAGGCTTTGTTTGATGTGAGCGAGCAGGTGGAGAGAGAGCGATAACACGACAACCCGAACCTGCTTCTTTTGAGCAAGGCATTCAGCTGCTACGACACCTCATTCAATGTACTCTTTTAAACAATTTTTTTTTTAAACCGTGGCTTAATGTAATCTCTCCAAAAAGTAGGAAAATATGTGAATACATGCATCATGATAGCGATGGTGATGAGGGGAGGGGAGGGGGGGGGATTCGCTCAGAAGCAGATATGCTTCCCATCTAGCAGCGAACCTGCAGGCCAACACAGAGGGGCCTTTCAGCAGTTGGCCACCGAGATGTAAAATGCTAAAATTGGGAAAAAGCGGTTTCCTTTTCCAGGACCGTTCTGCTTCCAAGGCCCATTCTGCTCCAAAGGCATAACCATGCAAAGCAGCTGAAACCCGGCTGAACGGCAGAGGGACGGGCACGGCTTGAAATTGAAATAAGAAATAAGAAGAAAAAAAAAACCATCATGAAATAACACCGTTTGGAGGAGGCAGCAGACAAAGGAGCGGTTGTGCCAGCGTGCACTGTGCCCATCCGCCCGCCCGCTCGCCGAACGTGTAACACTGGGGCATAATGCGGTGTAAGCGCTGGCTTTAGCTTGTCATGGAAACGGCAGCAGCATTACCCACACTCACGCCTCTGCAAATTAGCTGTGGCTGAGAGGAAGAAAAAAAAAATAACATGCAGGGTGGGTAGGTTTGGGATTGGGGGGGGGGGGGGGGGGGGGTGGGTGTATCTGTGTGTGCGGTGAGGACGGCACGCGGTGGGGGTCGTCGGGATGGAAGCTGGGATTCGGTTAGGAACCGATATCCATCTCCTGTAGGTTAGATTCCTCCTCCTCATCCATTTCTCACAAAAAGGTCTCAACCACCTTCTTAAAAAATGAGTTTAAAGCCTGTTTTGTCCACTTTGCCTCTTTGTTGCTGCGTCAGTGTCACACTCATAAACCGATTAATACTCGTTCTCGTTGAGTTCAGATGTTGAGGTTGTTATGAGGTACAATTCATACTTCAGGCTGGAACAATAAATCAGCTGATGAGTGTTCATTAAACATGTCATAAATAACAAGAGACAAGTATGTTTTCCAACTGCAGATGTTCCACTGAGCAAGCATCGTGGTCCCGACTCTTCAGAAAGAACGAGACGGGACAAGTCAAATGTTACAAACTTTTAAATATCAATGTCAGATATTGGATTCAGATTCTATGGATTCATCCACACCTCATGTGGGACGTCTTAATCCTATTAACACACAATAAAAAACTGTTTTCGCTTCAGGGATGAAACGGCTGATATAAACCGTTGGTATATAGTGGCAGCTTTAGTATGTGTAGGCATCCACGCGTGTTTGATGTTATCATTTACTGTTGATCTGAACATACAAAAAGCATGTTAGCATAGTTAAATTAAATACACACATTTCTTGTTGAGGTGAGACCTATAACGGAACCGATGACATAAGCATAAGGGGGAAATCCACAGGTTGACTTGTGGCTCAAGTCATTTTACTCAGTATAACGCAGAACTCCGCCAAGGTCAAACTGTCCCTTCACTCCAACCAGGGTGAACCAAGGTCACACACACTCTGAGATATCAGTCCCCGACATGTGCATGATTATTTTCATCAGGATACGTGAATTAATTCCATGTCTCATCCGTCCACGAGGTTTTTGTGTAATCCTGCTGATAAACAAACCGATGAAAGGGGTGAAACTAAACTTCTTAGACATGAAATCTTCTAAAGTTGTCGTGCTACTACTCTTATCAGTGCGACACGTGTCATTAACTAATGAATCTGTTGAATGTTGTGATGTTAAATGATCATGCATATGTAACTCTAACATATAAAGAAGCCCCAAAAGAGAAACTAACCCGTCCTTTCACTCTTCCTCCGCCTCCTCCTCATCTTCCTCTGACGAATAAATAAGCTTTGGGAGAAAGGAAGCCAAGGAGCAGGAGAAAGGAGGGGCGGCTCTAAATCTATACCGTATTAATCTCCTTTAACTGTCATCTTCAACAAACAAATTAGTGGTGCAATGGATTCAGAGATCAGCTGAGACGATAACGCCACTATTTATCAATTAATCTAAGCCTGGGCAGGGAAAACTCATTAAAGAGGCCACATTAGGAATTATGTTCTGCAGGTGAAGAGGCTGGCGGTGTGTGTCTGTGTGTGTGTGTGTGTGTGTGTGTATCTTGACACAGCAGTTGCCCCCCCCCCCCCCCACTACAGACTGCCATTGTCCAGTGCAGCGTGGGCTCCAAAGTGATGAGAGGGGTGATAGCACAGCCAATTAAAATGAACATAATTACAAAGTCACCCCTTTGACTCCTGATCAGAATACACATGCATCAACACACGTATAGAAGGAGGAAGGGCGTGGCGAGGGAGAGTCCCACACAGGAGCAGAGAAGACGAGGGAGAAGTACGACAAACGGCTTCCAGAGAAGAGTTGGAGGAGGAAACGAGGAGAAAACGAGGAACGTGAGAGGCAACGGTTTCATGGCGTTCGATGGGAAAACGGGACCGAGTGCTCAGATATGTGAGGACTTGGCCACTTTTAGTAAACTGGGTCGTGCTGGAGTTGTAAAGTTCTACAAAAGAGTAAGGAGGTGGAACTAACCAATGGTAGCAGAGTCGTTACTGATCAGAACCAATCAGGAAGCAAAGGTGTATTAATATGTTTCTAGATTACAAAAGGCAGCCCTGGAGTTTTCAAAGTAAAACAAGACCAACAGTGTTTCTGAAAGTTTTAAGTTTTTTGGACGTAGTAGTAAAAGTGAATATCCATTCATCCACTACACAGCTACACCTTTGGTTTCAGTCATGAGCAGATGACACATACTGTTTCATAATGATGAATAAATGGAAATGTTGACCTGTTGATGATGCTGGATGAAAATTAACAGATTAATTCCTCTTGAACGTCTGTGAGTTAATCGAGTAATGATCAATATTTTGGCCGTGGAGCCAAATCAAGATCGCCACGATCAAGACAAGGCAGCGAGATCAAATCTTTGGACGACGACTGAGCTCCTGCGACAATAAAAGCCGAGGGAATGATCCCACTCGGTGATCTGCGGGCTGAGCACTGGAAATGCCACTTAGTATTTCCTATAGCGCATGAGAGCACACACCTGCATACCATAACAGTCCAAGAGGGGGGGGGGGGGGGGGGGGGGGGCTGGAGGGCTTTATGAAGAGGCAATTAAAGCCTTATCATTTCCACACTCACTATCCTTTCCTCAAACACACAAGAGTGCACACACACACACTTTAACAGACACACACACGCACACACACAACGTGAAAGACAAATCACTCAAACTAATTCATAAGGTACTTCTAAGGTCCTTTTTAAATTATGGAGAACGGTTGGTTTAATTCAATTAAAATTGTTGCAGGGGCCACTTAAGGATGACGGGAGGAAGGTATGGCATGAAAAACGAGTGCGGGGTTTTAAGGAATGTGCGGGGGGTCCGAGACCCTCTGGGGGTCCGAGGAGTTTTTCAAGTGCACGGGGGGGGACTTCTATCTCCTCACTTGAAGCCCCCTTAAACCTCACCCCCAAAAACCCTGCACCCTCGTGGGTTTAAGCCCACACACACCTGGAGGACCGGGGCAGATTAAGACCAGATTAAGATAAAGTTACCCCTTCTTCGGCCGCTATGTCATTCAAACCCCTGGCCTCTGTGGCCACTGGATAGACACACAAGACAAAAAGGTTTGGTTCATTCTCAGATACACACACACGCACACACACATACACACACACACACACATACACACATACACACAGGCACGCACACACAAAGGACTTTCTGGTCATCCTCATAAGCCCTATTAGTCTGCCATAGAGCCTCTCATAGCAGACATCAATCATGGAGGGATTAGTCAATTCCCTCTCTAAATGAGTGGCAAGGGAAACTTCCCTTCAACTCCAAAGCAGGTCTCTCTCTCTTTCAGAGATTACACAGCGATTTGTTTTCATTTTGCTTCCATCTTCATCGTTTTTCTGTTTGACTTGCTTTTCATTTCTCTCTCTCTCTCCTGCTCCGCGTCTCCTCCGTGTTCTCTCCTGCTCGCAGCTTGTGAGGTAATCCTCGGCAGATAAAACTAAGGAGGACTTACCAAAGGCAGATTACAAGCTGCGCTTTGCGGAAGGCCCTTTTACACCAGCCGGAGCGGGTATTGAGGAGAGTGAGCTCTTCGCAGTGCTTAACTTGTGAACTCGACATGTACCCAACAGAGGAAGAGGTGGAAAAATGATAGCCGCATTACAGTAACTGGATCAAAATATATCCCTCACAACACACACAAGATTGCATATTAGTACGCACAACACACGCGCGCCTGTCCTCCCACGGCAACAGGGTATAAAATTGAATTTGGAAAAAAATCGCTGAATACATATTAACACTGACGTTTTATTTGTTTGCTTTAAACCACTGAACATATCGACGTCTGCGTTGTCACGTCAGAATTCTTGTATTAGACAACTTCTTAAAAGAGTCTTAAAAACATGGTTTAACTTTTAATCTTCACTGGTTCCCAGAGTTAGCTGAGTCAAAGATTTATTAAAGTTTATTTTTCTGCACACAGGTAGACCTACATTACACAACCTATAACTCATCACCTTATTTAACCGTTCCTTAAACTTGTTGGGCAGTCAGAAACGTCTTATGCCTTTCTAGCTAACTTGCCCTGCAGCTCGAAACAACCACAGGAAGCCAAAGGGTCGGACCCAGAGCAGAAACTGGGACTGCCCTCTCCCACAAGATCCAATGACAGACCACTCAGAGACGGCACATGGGAGTTGGGGAGTTGGGGAGCTGGGGAGCTGGGGAGCTGGGGAGGGGTCTACGCTGGGAAAAGGAAGACATTGAAAGGTACTGACTTCGTCTCACTCCTCTGGAGGATTATTCTCCTAATATTACACAGCTTATGGAAAAGCCGATGAGGCCAAGGGGAGCACTGGTGTTTCAATACCTCAGAATCTCTCAGAAACAGGCCACTTTGACGGTTTACCTGCTAATAAATAATGGTTTTAAGTTCAGAAATCATTTTCTTTTTACTTAACTCAATAATGTGCAAACACTGAAATTACTGGGTATTTATATATAGCGTTACTTTTTTTTTTTTACCCAGAGAAGAGCCTCAGTAAAAACTGTTCCTAAGTCCCAGCACAAGAGTTAAGGTGATCAGACGTTTGCAGTTTGTTATTCTTACTGTATTATTATATAGTTTTTATTCCTTTTCATTAAACTATAAGGGGAAAAAGGGTCATCCAAATAAATGTTCATAAATAAGATTAATTCATTCTAAAGTTGCCCATTAATTTGTCCTGTTTCCCAACATCATCATAAGCCCCAGTTTCTCTCAGTCCCTACATCTGAGTAAAAGTCAAACTTATCACGGGAGATGAAATAATAACTTCGGACTGGATGTGACGATAACGAGACGAGAGACCTTGGAGCGAGCAGAGATCACGAGACAAACGGTGACTGTCCTTGTCTCTCGGGCTCCCCTCTGTCCTCTAGAAACATCCCTCAGTCGTCACGGCAACCTCGGTGACTCTTCACAGCGCGGATGTGGTCCTCTCCTGCCGTGTACCCCGGTGAAAGCTAATTAAGAAATATCGCAGCCTTCTGCGAACTCAATTAAATAATGTTAATTTATTCTAATTTCAATTTGGAGGTAGTCTGAACTGAAGGGGAGGCTGTGAAAACAAAGTCTGGGAGAGGAAGGAGCGCGGTGGCCTCGGCCTCCCCCCGGCACAGGAGCTCTCACAACCTGCACAACTCTATTTAATTTGAACCCTTTGATTAACATAAGTAATCACGAAGCCCTTCAACTGAAGGGGAGGAAGAAAACATATCTCTGGTGTTGGTTTACTTTTTCACCTCTGGAAAGAATCGGGTTGTGTGCGAATAATGGTTCCGACTGTAATTTACACCTTTATACTTCAGCTTGTACAGAAGGAACCTGAGGACCAGGAAACCAGCATATGTAATAATAATATGCAGCTCCAAAATATAGCTTGTTAATCTATATATTTAATGTAGAAAACAATAGTTTCCGGGGCCACCGACTTAAAGCTGAAGTCGTTTTACTCTTTCTAAGATTCTTTGTGTAAATATTAAAATAACACAGAAAACTTCTTTCTGTCGAACTTTAGTCCACAGCTTCCAACTTTACTTTTTATGCAAATACGGGCTAATAATTCACGAAGCGGAAACTTGATGAAAATCCAAAGATCAGAGCATCTAAGTGTAGAGTGGTTTGACTATGAAATAGAGATGGAGATGAAACAAAGGGGGGGGGGGGGGGGGGACGAAACCAGCACCCAGGGAAAAGAGATGGACTGAATCAGACCAGACAGAGCTCGCAACCCGCCCAACAGGAACTCTTTCTGTTCATTTAAATTAATCCCACAGACGTTTCCATCCTTCCAGCTCCTTCACAGACGCTAAACTCAAACGCCTTAGAGGATCTATATATCCAAGACGGGGGGCGGACAAACACACGGGAGACACGGAGCGTCGGATGAGGGACTGAAGTGCCACTTTCTCCAACTTGGAAACAAATGCAAAGACGATAACAAAGCTAACAAAAGCAGCTAATATACACAGAATGCGATATTATGAGTGTGTGTTGTGAAACAAGATGCTCAGCCTTATTCATAGCTTAAATCCTCATTTAAGGAAGACACGGGTCGACACTGGGACAGACCGTCACCTCATATTTGTAATAAAGAAGCAACACAAGCATCTGCGGCTTCTCAAGGACCCAGTCTGGTCAGTGTCACGGATAAAGACAAACGGCTTCTGTGAAATCCACAGATGCTGCGGGTTACACATCCACATTTGCCGTCTCATCCTCTCCATAAATTGCGAGGGCTAAACGTGCGCGTGTGCTCGTCTGGCAGAAACCCAGCGCTTCCACGTAGCTCTTGTTAAAGCTTAATGTAAATCCGATCCATATGTGTAATACCTGCATATAGGAGTAAGTGGCCACGCACCATATGTCCATTACATGTCCTGATTTTCCACGAGCTGGCAGTGAAGAAGGCGTTTTTTAATGCAATGACAAGGAGGATAAAAATTACATCTAAGATAATATGATTTACATGTGACGAGGACACGGCTTTATATCAACGCCAAAATATGACACTCTAAAGATACATAACAAAGTATGATTCTCTACGAAAAGCATTCCAGCTGCAGTGAAAGGTGCATTTCCTACTAATTCTGTACCTGTTTTATACTTTCACATGTTCTCTCGACTACATTAGAGTGAATTTCCCTGGCATGGGATCAATTAAGTCAATCTTATTTAATTATATCCATTTTTATTCTCATTCTGAGACCTAGAAGTCTGTGTGTGTGTGTGTTTATTGTTCCTAAATACAAAAGCCAACTTGAATTGTCAGTAGAAATAGTAATAATACAAACCTTGGAACCTTTAATATGACGGAAGTAGAGTTTAGCATTGTTTTAGTGGAAGGTTATAACCGAGCACATGTTCACTCAAAGGAGCCTCAGGCCAAGTAGAAGCTATAAGAACAGATACACACACGCGTGCACGTGAACACACATCGACACTCTGCACACGTTCATAGTGTGATGATGTGCTGGTTCTCGTCTCGGCCTCTTATAGTGGGAATGTCTCCTCTTAATCCTCTCTGACTTCATACATTCAAAGGTCATCTCGCAGCCTACACATGGCTGAGGAGTGTGTGTGTGTGTGTGTGTCTGTGTGTGTGTGTGTGTGTGTGTGTCTCAGTGCCTTGTGTGAATAAGAGACAGAAACCTATTCACACTAGCAGTATATGTCAACAAACCCTGTAGGCCCATCCTTGTTTACTGTGAACATCCTATCTCTCTCTCTCTACTATTCCCTGGCCATCTTCCTTCTCTTCCCCCCCCCCCCACTCCTCTCCTCCTGCACCCTTCACTATCTTCCACCTATTCTCCTTCACCACCCCCCCCAACCCCCTTCAATCCTCACCCACAATTCATTCTTTGCATCCCTCCCTCCTCCACCCCGAGCTCCAGAGGCAGGGGCATCTCTTGGCGAAGTGTGGCCCACCACAGGCCACTGGCTTTGGGTAATTAAAGTGGTTTAGGCCCCCTCACCCACGGTCACAGGCAACTGCAGCTGGGTGATAAAGGCACTGTGCCATAATTACATGGACGGCCAGCATCACCGCCCAGCTACACTAAAACAGTCAGCCAGCCCGCCGCATGGGGAGGAGGGACCCGTGTGTGTGTCTGTGTGTGTGTGTATAAGTAACTGTACAGAGCGAGTTTGCATATGTGGGTGTGTGCGTGGGTGTGTGTGTGCACAGGGGGGTCAACACCTCCCTCTGATCGCTCTGCTGTAGTTAAGCCCCCTGTGTTTAAGCCCCACATAGGCTCATTGGGCCCCTACACACACACACACACACACACACACACACACACACACACACACCACACCATCCATCCCCACACCCCCAGCCAATCATTCCCCACCAGTGGTCTGACTCCAGCAGTGAGTGTGTGTGACCATCAGCCATTTAATTAGACCCAGACATGATTGAACTAATTTAAATAAATAAATAAACATACGAAAACACCCCAATAAACAAATACCTATATTCAAATGAGGAGCTGGGGAGTTTCATGAGCATAAAGAATGGGCCAGGAGATGGGATTGTGCAGGCGGAAAAAAAGCTAATGTAAGGACCACTGGACGTGGACTCACAAGTGTAAATACACACACACAAGTGCACACACAACACACACACACACACACACACACACACACACACACACACACACACACACACACACACACACACACACACACACACACACACAAACTGCTTTAAGTCACTCGCTTATAAATCACACGCGTCGCAAAGTACGGGCCAGAATTAAAGAATAGTATAAAAACTGTTTCAGAAAGCTGCAGGATTCAAATATTTTAGGTTTCATTTTAATGTTAAAGTTGTGTTACTTTCTAATTTAAATTGATATAATCATTGTATTTGGAAAACTAAGTGAAACGCTTGTCATCGTTATAAGGAAGCAAAGCCCCCTGGACCCCTTAACAATCTAAATAGCACTGTTATCTTTGTGTTTTTCCATAATTTAAGACATTAAATTCTGCCCATTATTCCACTTTCAATGCCACAAAGAAATCCTCTATGTGTGTTGTTGTTAGCAACGAGCTACGGCTACAGTGTCCACAGAATTGAGTATAAACGTTGGTCAGCTGCCAGAAGCCGCTGCCAAAAACAGCCTCAGATGGTTGCTCATATTTGTACTTCAGTTTCCAGTTCTACACAAACAAAGTTTTCGTACAGCTGACTGTGTTTACACGGTCAACATTTTAACATCGGTGCTTTAAAGGGAGGTTGTTGTTTTCTGTGCTTGTTTAGGGGGGGGGGGGGGGGGGGGAGTTAAAAAAGTCCTAAGTCCTCCAACATCACAACCCAGAATGCGTTAAGCCCGGACCACGACCCACTGCTGAGGCTGCGTAACTGCACTTTATTCAAGCACTTGTAGTATTTGTAGTTTTGTTGTCCCAGGTACTGTCTGCCAGTCGAGGGGATGGACCCGAGTTCATTTAACTCAATGAGCCTGTTTACCTTGGGGGACGAGGAGGCCAGCTCTCTCCCCATCAGCGCTGCCACTGGGCTGGGCCCGACAGGCTGCGTTCTCTCTCTGTCTGGACCAGAGCAGGGCGGGTGGGGAGCCGGTGGACTGGGGCCAAGTCCAGGGCTGGGACCCGGGGGCAGGGGAGCCCTCCTCTTCTGGCTTCTGTCCATATCGGGGGAGGAGCCACCAGCGGGGGCCCGCGAAGGGCTCGATGCTCTTGGCTCGTAGAATGGGTTGGATCTGAGAGTGGAGGGAGGAGAGAGGAGACAAGAGACAAAGAGATGTCATATTAGAAAATGTTTGGATTTCTTTCTTTGGAACTAAAGATACAGAACAGATATAAGAGTGTGAAATTACCAAGACTAATATGACCTCTTTTCAGTGGTCACTAAACCAGAACTGTCAACATACCAAGAGTGGACCAAAGTGGACAAGTATTTTCTATTATATTTTAAAGTTAAAGCTATTATAAAGAAAAGGTTTCAATGACTATGGACATTGGATCAAACAGTGCGATGACACGAGCGGCCTGTGGACCGACTCACGCCTCCGAACAACTGACTGATTAACCAGATGAGCTAACGGGCGCCAACCAACTGCCCATTGTTTCATTAATCAGGAAAACCCTCGATGGAAACGAGAGTTTGGTGCAATACAATGAACAGCACACAAAGTGGGAAGGTAATAGAAGATGCAGGTGCACTGAGGTCAGGTCAGCGTGACCTCATATCCTTACTGCCCAAGGTGGACTACTGACAGACAGGCAGGGGCGCGAAGGCACACACACACACACACACACACACACACACACACACACACACACACACACACACACACACACACACACACACACACACACACACACACACACTATAGGAACTCTTACACACATACCAGAGTGTTATCAATATACAGGCATGCTTGTGGCACTGAAAGCAGGGGCATGGCCTTGAGACATTCACTCAACATGCTACAAGCCATCCTAAACAAACACGCGAATTGGATGGAGCGGGTGGAGGGGGCGGAGGGGCGGAGAGGGAGAGTGAGAAAGAAAGAAAACTGATTGACTAGGTATCTGTCTGAAAGAGAAGGTTAGAGCGACTCAGTGTCTCTCTGACCGCAGAGCGACAGAGAGGGTAGGGTGGGGAAAGGAGGGAAGTGAAGAATAGAAAGGCAGGCAGGCCTTTGGAGGAGCTTTAACAGACCAGCACCGGCTAAAAGACATGTGAAAGGGCTGCAGTCAAAACACGGCGTTGCCCTCTTGAACTTTCTATTCTGCAGATAACTGCTCCTGATGTATGAGACAGGGCAAAAGAAACATGCCAGTCAATAACCTGTCTGTCTTTAGACAGCTGAGAGGACTAAAACATGCGGCTATCTGTGTGACAGCTTCACTCAACAACAGCCCAAACCTGAAAGTTTATATTTACAATTCAGGCAGAGCCAGTCGTCTGCAAAGGTCACACACAGACACACACAGACCACACACACCACACACACACACACACACACACAGACACAACACACACACACACAGTGAAAGATTCTGCAGAGAGGAGTACGACAAAATGATCCTCACAGTATGAAACTAAGTTCAAATCCTAATCACTGATTAAATGTTACGATGAAAACTTGGTTGACTCCTCTTTCTCATCCTGAGATAAGAAAGGAGAAGTTCCAGGAAATGTCCGGAGCAACTCATTTGCACATTTGCCTTCTCGCACACAGCCCTTCCAGGAAAAGGGAAAGAGAGGAATAAAGGAGGAAGAAGAATGAAGGTGAGACGGATAGAGAAAAAGGAAGCAAGTGAAATGAAAATGAACAGAGTCTGAGGAGGAAGTCGAGGAGGGAAAGTATGGGCCAACAAGTTGATTGGAGGGAAGAAAGGAATGATAGAGGAGGGAAAAGAGGGAGACAAGCTTCAAGAATGCAGTGAAACAACAGGGCCCTTGTTCCTGTTGAAAGAGCTGCTTCGTCACTCCGCCTCGATGGGGGGGCTACAAGTACTTCTCCGTAAGGAGGGGTCTGAGAGGACTTGGCCTGCCGACAGTAATGGAACCAGGCAGGCCGGGTCCTTACAGACTGTTTCTAGAGCTACTACACACCGGGTCAGCGGTGTACGTGTGGACTCTACACGATGTGACAAAAGAACAAAGATGAGGAAACACAGTGAATTAAAGAAATGAAGTCTTACTCATCAAGCTCCTCTTCCTCGTTGCGAGAGATGTCTGCATACAGGTACTTGCTCATGTCAACAGGCCGTACACCTTTCCTCTGCCTGGGCTTTGGGGGTTCTGGGTCTGGCTGGGGGTCCATGTCCTGGTCCTGCTCGTGGTCCTGCTCCTGGTCCTGGTCCGGCTCCTCGAAGGGGTTCCCTGGGGAAGTGTGCGTCTCCAGTTCATCTGGTTCACTGAACGGATTCGAGGAGTCGTGGTCATAAAAGGAAACATCGTCGACGAGCTTCTGTAGGACCGGCTGGGCCCGAGGTTCTGCTGATGGAGGAGAGAGAACAATGACTGCAGGTACAACACATATTACACGAGTCAACCACGGTCACGATGATTCAATAAATCTCCTGTGATAGCTTGTAACACCACCTGGTTATTTGTCTTCTCGTTGTGTTTTTTTTATTTCCGCCAGGTTATTTTCCACCCCTTTCCATTTGTTTGTTTGTCAGCAGGATTATGGAAAAACCACTGAATGTATTTCCATATACATTCAGAGGACGGGACACGGGCCAAGAAAGATCTGGTACATTTGAAAGCGTATCCGTACAAAGGGGCATATTTCTTTTTTTGTGTAATAGAACTTCTAATTGTGGATTCCTTCCAAAAAAACTTCTATCGCCTCTTAATTATACACGGCTCCTTTTGTTTATATAGTTTGCTGCTTTTATATTATGTGAACACTTTGTATATTGTTTATTTTGCTTTTATTATCCATCCAAGCACTTTGTAAACCTGGTTTTAAAAGGTGTTATGTAAATAAAACAGTATTTACTTACTTACAGATTTCTCAGGTAAAATATATTATGGGGACTTGAAGAAAAAAATTATTAGTAATTCTATAAATGATATATATCATATCATTGCCAAAACAAACAACAGGTAAAACCTACATAAAGTTTCAAAAGGGGTTTAATAATATTAGGGTGTCTCACAAGAGATGTGGACGAAAAAAAAAATCATAAAACAAACAGCAGCAGCTTCATGAGGGGGGGGGGGGGGGGGGGAGCATATCACTCAGAAAACAAACAGTCCACATTAATACTGCTGGCTACTCGAGTGGTCAGACAAAAATATTGGTTTAGCCATCTGAGAGCACTGGAGCCCACCTGCCACAGTTACACATGATCACACACGTTCACAGGATGCGTACGTCCAAACATCCATTAACATCTAACTCCCCTGATTCCTAGAATAAACAAAACTTGTACTGTGTAACAGTAGCTGAAAATAAAATCAAAGTCTGGAGCCAGTCACAGTAAAATCTGCCTGAATGTGTTTTTCTGTCACACGAGTTAAACGTACCCTCCTCCTCAGGCTCTCCAAACGGGTTGAGGTGGTTCGGGTGAAGGTCGTCCTCGGGGTCCTCGAAGGGGTTTGTGCTCATGGCGAGAGGCGTTTCCTGATCCTCGTCTTCCAGGAAGTTCAGCTTGTTGATCAGCTCTGTTTTCACAGATTCCAAAGTAAAGTCACACAAACAACCATTAAAAAAATAAAGAATTGTGACAACTGCAGTAAACAAACAACAACACCAATATCCCAGAGTGAAATGAATAAAAACAACGCAAACCCAAAATACACCACATTCTGCACTTTGGAGTGAACCAGGAGCAGAAACACTTGCATGTGATTCCCTCTTGCTAACTTCCCTGTGCTCCTCTGCAACCCGAAGCCAACTTCAATACATACAGCAGCACAGCAGCATTCTGGGAAGACTTGTGTGGCGTGGAGGGTTACTGTGGGAGACGGCGAAGGCAGCACGTGGAGTTGCTATAGAGATCCTGGCTGGAGAGGCGAAGACCACTTTATCTTCTTCCTCACTGTAGCTCGGTCTCATGCTGCCAGGGTCACAAGGCTTTATACAGAGATATGGAGACGTGGACCAGTGGGAAGGAAGGAAGCAGCCAGCCAGGGTCTGGGGTGCACGGGGTCCGCATGGGAGTCTCTCTCTGCCTTTACCGTTAAACTCTGTCTAACTTTTTACTCCATTTGAGTCTCACGGTGAGAATCCCACAGATCTTAAACTCACTGTTCCAACTCCAATTTGAAAATAATAAAGCAACCTGATTAATTTTTAGTTGCGTCAGATTTTGTACCTGGTTCGTTCACTACCAATTGCAGCAAAAATAATGTTCACACCATCAAAAACACAAAGAATAGGAACCAAAAGGAAGTGTACACAACACCTTGTACAAAACAATCACGACATGAACCAAAATAAACTGCAACACACCACATGACCACAACACGACATCAATGTCTAGGAGGCTCGGAGATGGGGGGGGGGGGGGGGGGGGGGGGTAACTTAGGTCAAGGAGAAACGGAACGATTAATAAAAAAGAATACATGGGAAACAATGAACTGTCGGGTGGAGATGACACAAAGGTCACAAGACGAGTGGAGTCAGAAAAAACGGAAAGTGGGGGTGGGGGGGGGGGTGGGAGAAAGATGAAGAAAGACCTTGGGAGGAAGCGGCGGGCTTAGCGGCTGCTTTGCGAGCTCGCTTTAGGAAAGCAGCATCATCATCATCATCATCATCAATCATCATCATCATCTAAGCAGCTGAGGGCATTCAACTGGTTTACTATCTCTGTGGACGACAGGGCCGACACAGGAAGGGAGGAAGGAAGAGTAGCAGTGAGACAAGATAACACACCCCATCGAGAACACACACACACAGACACCACACACTGCTTATACAGAGGTGAAAACAGTTTGTGTACTTCGGTGTGGAACATAGACAATGCTTGTATTGGGTTGTCACTTATTATTTGCACAGCAATGACCCGTTTGATACACAATCTAGAAGTGCATCAGACCGTGTGAAGCAGTTTGCCTTGAGATCCAGCAGAGGGCGCTCACCATCAGCTTGGCCTCTTGACCTATGAGTGAAGTTAGTCAGTCTGGTTGTGTTGTTTTGCTAAACGGAGGACGCTAGCTAGCAACGCCGTTGTGTGGAAGTGTTGTGTGTTTTACACATGAGAGAGAAAAGTAATGATGGTATGATTGATGGTATGTTTACAACTACACACAAACACTGATATTTGTACCATATGTGCTGGACCAGTTTGAATGCACAAAAACAGGAAATACTTATTTTACACAGCTGAAGTCGCTGACTGGTCGCCTCGTAAGAACACCCAACATCACTACATGATATCATACAGACATACTGTACAGACAACATATATTTGAATGGAGATGTACAACACATCCTTCTTAGCTGTAAGACATTCTCTTTTTATTATTTACATATTTCACGTGTAGAAGATAAAAGGAGAATACATGTTTTGCAGGGTGTGTGTGTTATTGCTGGGGAGGCTTGTTGGGAAGGTACGTCCAAGGGCGGAATATGATAGTAGGTAGTTTTGGCAGCTTGGCCGGTCTTTTGATTCACAGACACACACTAGTGCATCGCTGTAGGCACTCAATGCATATACATACAAATGAGACAAAGAGCAGAGACGTGGAGAGAGCGGAGAGAAGCTTAACATGAAGATATTGCGCTTTGAAAAGTTGGATTAAGCAAAGCAGGAAGCGGTGGGGCCCATGCATTAAACCGTGGAATGAATCCTCAACATATATGTATGTATGCAAGGTGGCAAGCCCCCGTCAGGCCGCCGCACCGGCAACACAGGCAGAAGGATGAAGTGAGGAGGTGATGAAGAACACACGGCCTGTGCAGCAGAAGACAACCTTGAATTCTCACACATGCTCACACTCATGGAAGCTTAACGTTAGGGGTCATGGTTCATGGCATTGGGCATTGGGTCATGGTTATTCTGGTCTGGTTGATTATTCCGGACGGAGAGAGACGTCCTTCACAAAGTGAAGTTGTCAGTTTGGGAGAATTCAATAGGATTCTATCGGCATTGTAGCTGTCGAATTAGATTTTGCAGCTGACTCAGCAGCTATCAGCCAACAGAGCTGGTGAAAGCAGCATTAACTGAGCCGACGCACAAAGAAAACATTTACACACGGAAATATACACATTAAAAAAGCAGTGACGTGGGTGAATTTCATCAGCTTCAGCAGGTTTATCTCCGATCTTCCAAAACAATACGTCGTGGCTGCATTAAATTAACAAAAAGTGCTTTGCGTCCGTTTTTTACCTGTGATCTTCGCTGCCTTCTCCTCCTGGTTGACCCGGTTCTCCTCGTCCTCCTCGTTCTCCTCCTCAAAGTCGTCCAAGTTGCCGATGTCTGCCTGTTTCATGCTCATCAGGCTGGCCAGGCTCTGCATGTCCTCGTCACTGGACCACAAACACACAACACAAACACACAACACACACACAGGTAGCACAGACAGTTAGAACAGGTAAACAAACACATAATGGTTCAAAAAGCAAACCAACCCCAGGTCTACATATGTTTATGATTATGATGATACGAACATAATAGTAGATCAGGACCAACCTAGTCTTTCATAGACATGTGCGTTTATTTTACAGAATAAACAATATATGAAATTAGGTTTAATTTAAACGTCTGCACCTTACTGTCATAAACACACTTTAACTTCACTCACATCTTTAACTGGTCTCTCATCCTCTCTCACCTTTACCCGTCCTCCCTTTGTCTCTGTCGTCCCCCCCCCCCCCACCGTCACTCTCGTCACACATGCATTCATTTCTACATTATTTTATGTTGCCTTGTGTACGCCCCCCCCCCCGCACCAGTCCCTCGATACCACCGCTCCGTCATAATCACTGTATCCTCCTTTCTGTTCTTTGTGTTTGGTGCTTCCCAGACCCACGGGCTCATTTGAACTGGTGTGATGGAGTTTGTTTGTGTGTGGCCGACATCATTCCCCGAAGGGTTAACGGGGGTTACGCGCCATCGACCCGCCATCCGCGCCGCAACAAAGGCCTCGCTGCTCTCTCTCTCTCTCTCTCTCCCAGTGTGTGTGTGTGTGTGTGTGTCTTTAAATGAAAGTTGCTGCTTTCAAATTAGGATGAATAACAAACGGCAGACGTCCTGATTGAGAGTGTGTGTGTCTGTGGTATCAAAGACGACCATGAGAGAAAGAATAAAAAGCTGTACCGAGTGAGTGTGTGTGTGCATTTGTAAATTACAATTAGAAATGTGTGCATGTACATTATGCCTGTTTATATATTGTCATCATTGTAAAGTTCATTCAGTCAATAAAATCCACTCTCAACCAAGGCAGGTTAAACTTGGAGCTGAGGACGTCAAGTCTGAGTTTGAAGAGACAAGCAATCAAATCTTCAATAACATGATTATTCACACATCTCTGGTTGGGGCGAGACTGCAGGGCACAAAACAAAGCCGGAGAGATTGTAGTTCCAAGGCGGATGTGTTCCACTGGAAGTCCAGTATTATTTGTAATAGAAGAATCAGAACCAAGATTCGCGAGGGACCCCCCGACTCCGCTGAGAACAGAACCAAGACTTACGTGGCCTTTCCCTCACGGAGGAAGATGCAGGAGAGGGAGAACTGCAGCGTGGCCGACACCACCTTCTTCGACAGCGGCTTGAATTTGAGTTTGACGTCCGTCTGCGTGGGCATGGGGCTGGCGTACTGCTTCATGTTTATACTGCTGGTGGCCAAGGCCTTCCTCCGGCCCGAGGGAGACTCCTGCACAGGGAGAGAGAGACAAGAAGCACCTTCAGGTGAATATGGGCTCGTATTGTTAACTGACAGAACATCACACTGACACATGCAGGTGTCGAACTGAAAACCCAAGAGAAAAGAAGGGTTTTGTTTCAAATTAAGTTTAATATTTAATGTGAGGTAATTTTCCCGGACTTAATTGGTTTGTATTGAACTTCTTTTCACTGTTTTACATCCTCCTTTGGGAAACAGGTACTTAAGGTTCAGTACAGTGCAAATTAATTTTACCACAAGGAACAGAATCATTCTTTTCATCACTGCTAATGACTGTGTTTACAACATGCAGATAAATAATAGTCAGTGTTGGTTGGTAAATTCGGAACAAGCTATAAACCGGTGCCCTCCTGTACTCATTGTGAAGTTGGATGTAAAAATCCCTCCTGATATTTCCTATTCCACGCTGAAGACATTTTTCCCTGCACTTTTCAGATATGTGCTCTGGGTCGGGGGGGAGAAGTCAAACTGGAAGTCGGGAACATGCCACAGACCAGAAGATAAGAAGTCACGGAGTCAGTGGAATGGCAAATGCAAAAAAATGCAAACCGCTTGCCTGAGGACAGCGTGTGGAAAAATATGAACTGCAGGGAAACTGTTGGATATGAAAAACCAAAAACAGAAGTTGGGGGTGTTCCAGCCTTTTGTCTGCCGCCCCTCTGCTGCCAGTCCTGTCTTGGAAGCCCCCCCCCCCCCCCTGTCAGTGGATGGCAGACGGGTTCACCTCCGTGCTCTCCTGAAGCAACTTACATACTATGTTCCTCTTGGTCTCTGCTTTTGTCTCTATTTCACTGCACGAGTGTCTAAAAACAGCACATGTAACTGTAGATACACCTCCACACACACACACACACACACACACACACACACACACACACACACACACACACACACACACACACACACACACACACACACACACACACTTCTGTTATTATACCACAGGAAAATACCTTCTTGTCTCAGCTCTGCATCGAGCCCCGAGGATCCAGCCTCTCATGTGCACTATGCCGCACAAAGCAGAGCAGCCGGCTCTCTTTCACACAACACCAGTTTGAGAGCATATATACATACAGTGTACACATGCGCTCCGCCGTCTGTGGTAGATGAAGCGATACGAGCTCTTTACGTTGCCCGTTTCCTGATGTCTTCACACACACACACACACACACACACACACACACACACACACACACACACACACACACGGGCACACAAACCTCAGAGGCTTTGGCTCAGTGGGGAAAACTCAATCTCAGCCTTATCGCTGAGGACTGCAGGGTATTCTTTGTCACACACACACACACCACAGAAAGAGAGAGAGTTAGTATCAGTGCAAAGTGGTAAAGCTATTGGTAATATTGTGAGAAACTGTGTAAGCTCCGAATAGGAAATGGAACTCTATGGGTCAGCCATAGGAACACTGACACTGGGTGTAAGTGACTTAGTGAAATGACCACTTATTGTAATTATTAAACATTATATGATGTTGAGTCTCACTAACTGACACTCCTAACAGTGTCTATGGGTCCAATGGGCCCTCGAGACATGCATCTCTGTAATTACTGCTTTATTTCACCAGGCTTTAGGCAACAGGCCTCTTCCCTCACGAGTTTCTCTCCTGATGCATTTGGACAAAACATAAAACCTAAACCCCCGTGTGACAACCCTGGAGTTGTCCTGCTGTGGTGGTGCTTGTGTCTGTGTTTCAGGCTCCTGTGGGCGGAGTCAGACCCTAGTGATCAGCAGTGATGTGGCACACCTGGGCTGACCAATACTTAAGAGGCCTGCAGACTGGGATCTCGCTCTCTCTCCTACGCCAGGTCTGCCTCCACATGGACATCCCAGCTTGGCTTATTCGTGACTCTGGCTTCTATTTCACCCACCCACCGAACTGGTTACCATGTCTCCCTTGAATGTGGCATTCCTTGTAAAATAAATAGTGCCACCGCTGAACTTTGTGACCTTCCTGGTTTCTTGTTGCACAAACGTGAGCCAATGTGTAACAAGTGGGGGCTCGTCCAGATCCAGATCCAGGTTTGTTTCTCACCCTCTTCGGTGCTGAGAAAGTTATAATCCTCTAGTAGGTTAATGTTCCCCTGGAATAGTGTTAGTTGTGCCTGTGGGTGTCCAAGTGGTGTGATAACTTTACAGGGTGACTGTAGTACCTTTAGCTTACGTCTGTGGTACTAATTGCATTTATTATCAAGCACTAATTAGGAGTTTGGCTACTAGGGATTTACCTTTGGAGTTACCTTTCCTGGTAGGAATAAGCAACAGTATCTCTCTCTGGGGGGCCTGTTGGTTTGTTGTTTTTGTTTGTTATTTTTGTGCATAAACATGATTTGACTTCTTGTCTTGGGTACACGTCCATGTCCGTCTGGTGAGTAACAGCATAGCTGGGGCTTTACCTGGTCATTGGTTTTGTGTTTAAAACACCTGTCATGAAATGCATGAAGACTAGGGTCTAGAGAAGGTAGTCAGCATTGGTTAGGCAGATAGTCAGGGGAGAGGTATTCCAAAGGTGATGTAAAAATTTAAAAATAAATAAATAAATAAAATAAAAAAATTACACCAGGGTTTAAATTATGGTCAATGAGAAGGGCTTGAGCTGGAGGGGCTAGGAAAATGTACCAAGGAGCAGTTGCTAAAAATTGCAGAGCATTATGAAATAGAACTTCCTAAAACTATTCTTAAGGAAGTATTGCACTCCACTTTAAGGGTCCAGTTAGGACAGGTTGGTGTTTTGCCAGTGTTTCCCCCTTCTGTTGGTTCCAGAGATGAGGTTGTTACTGAGGAGGAAATGGCTTCCAGATCAGGGTTAAAGGGAAATACAAGTTTATTCCTTTCTGACCTTGGTGACCTAACATTTGAACAGAAAAAAGAACTTATGTTGCTACATCACCAACAGGAGAGTGAAGCACGTGCCAGGGAGCAAGAATGGGAGTTTGAAAGATTAAAGGTAACTACTAGGCTGCGTGAGGCTGAACTAGAGCTGATTAAAGACGGTAAGTTGTCTTCAGGCTCTCTAGCAGTGTCCACAGGTACCTTTGATGTAGTTTATAATTTAAGGTTACTACCAATATTTTGTGAGAAGGATGTGGATACGTTCTTTGGTCTTTTTGAGCGGTTAAGTCAAGCACGCCAGTGGTCGGATGTAGAGAAGACGTTGCTCTTACAATGTGTGCTCACAGGTAAAGCTCAAGAGGCATTCGCTGCACTAAGTGTAGCAGATGGTCAAACCTATTTCAAGGTTAAGGCTGCAGTACTTAGGGCCTATGAACTTGTGCCGGAGGCGTATCGCCAGCAGTTCAGGAAACTGAGACGGTCAGAAGGGCAAACATATGTAGAGCTTGTGCGAGGCCTGACCACCCAATTTAATCGCTGGCTTTTAGCTTCTGAGGTAAATGAAATGGAAGATCTTAAGGAACTGGTTCTATTAGAGCAGTTCAAAGATATCCTTCCTGACCGAGTTACTACTTACCTAAATGAGCATCAAGTTAGAAAGGTAAGAGAGGCTGCAGTGTTGGCTGATGAATACTCCTTAACCCATAAGATGTATGACTGGGGGCACAGGGAAGGTCTAGCTAGTGGTCGTCAGGTTAGAATGAGTGGCGACGTTTTGAGTCCAGGGTTAAAGTCCTCGTATGGCTGGAAGGATCAAAGCGGAACCTGTAACTATTGTCTAGGTAAGGGACACTGGAAGAACGAGTGTCCTGCCCTCAGGTCACAGAACAACGTTCCCCAAAATAGCCGGGGACCTAAGCCGGCGGCCCTTGCGGTTCGTGCCCACCAGTTTTACAGAGAGAAGGCAGTGGCAGCTGTAAAATTCCATACTAACCCAAAACTAAATGCAGGAGAATGTGATCCGGGTTATGCACCTTATCTACATGAGGGTTATGTGTCTCTGCTGGGGAGTGACACACAAGTTCCGGTTAGGATACTGAGGGACACGGGTGCTTTAGAGTCCTTTGTTGTTGAGTCTGTTCTTCCATTTTCTTCTGAAACGGACACCGGGAGTTGTGTGTTGGTTAAGGGAATGGGTATGCAACTGTTTTCAGCTCCTTTGCATCGTTTTTCATTGTCTTGTGCTTTAGTGAAGGGACAGGTGTCGATGGGAGTCCGGCCATCCTTACCGGTTCCAGGGGTGGCGATCATCCTAGGGAATGATTTGGCTGGCAACAAAGTATGGCCTGATCTACTGCCTTCACTGGTAGTTTGTTCTGCCCCAGTGGTGAGGGAACCTGCTGACCCAGAGGTATTTCCAGCCTGTGCAGTAACCCGAGCACAGACTGGTAAAGGGAAAAAAATTGAAGTTATTTCTGACGATGTTGTGTCGCTGCCTGTTGTTCCTTTGTCTGTTTCTCGTAGTGACTTGATAAACCAGCAGCAAGAGGATCCTTCTCTATCAGAGCTTCTCTCTCAGCTTCGCCCATCCAGTGAAATGTCCAGTTCAGCCCATGGGTATTTCCTACAAGAGGGGGTGCTGGTAAGAAAGTGGGTGCCTCAAGGTGAAGGGTTTTCTGGTGAGGCAATATTTCAAATTGTAATACCTAGGCCTTTAAGAGCAGGTGTGTTGCAAACTGCCCATGATGATGTTGCAGGTCACCTGGGAGTGCAAAAGACGTACAAACGAGTGCTTCGGTATTTTTATTGGCCCATGTTAAGAAGGGATATTTCAGTGTACATCAAAACGTGTCACACGTGCCAGTTAACAGGTAAACCGAACCAGACTATCAAGCTGGTTCCGCTGTCACCTATTCCTGCAGTGTCCTCCCCATTTGAGCGTTTGCTGATAGACTGTGTAGGTCCTTTGCCAAAGTCTAAGGCTGGGAGTTTGTACCTGCTGACGGTGATGTGTCAATCCACCCGATACCCTGCCGCCTATCCTTTGCGAAACATTACAGCAAAATCTGTGGTGAAGGCGTTGAGTCAGTTTGTGTCTGTTTTCGGCATTCCTAAGGTAATACAAACA
This sequence comes from Reinhardtius hippoglossoides, assembly GCA_006182925.3. Lineage (NCBI taxonomy): Eukaryota > Metazoa > Chordata > Actinopteri > Pleuronectiformes > Pleuronectidae > Reinhardtius > Reinhardtius hippoglossoides. The sequence goes on along the minus strand of CM031681.1, from coordinate 23,130,283 downwards.
GACCGGGGTACAAATTTCACATCACAGCTGTTTGGGGAAGTGTTGAAACAACTTCATGTGAAACATGCAACCTCTAGTGCGTATCATCCGCAGAGCCAGGGGGCTCTTGAGAGGTTCCATCAAACTCTAAAGTCCTTGTTACGGTCTTACTGTACTGAGTTAAATCATGATTGGGAAGAAGGGTTACCTTGGTTGCTGTTGGCTGCCAGGGAAGTTGTTCAGTCCAGTACAGGGTTTAGTCCAAATGATCTGGTTTTTGGACACAATGTCCGAGGCCCGCTAGCAGTCCTACAGGAGGACTGGGAGTTACCTGACCCTCCAGTCAACCTGTTGGATTACGTGAACGGTTTCAAGCGACGTCTTTTTGCAGCGGTAAGACTGGCCAGGGGAAAGTTGGAGGTGACACAAAAAAAAATGAAACGACTATATGATAGGCGAACAGAGATACGCATCTTTAGTCCAGGGGATCAGGTACTAGCTCTGTTGCCTTTGGTTACCTCTCCTTTTCAGGCCAAGTTTGTGGGGCCCTATACTGTTGTGCGGAAAGTGTCAGACCAGAATTATGTCATCTCCACCCCACATAGGAAAAGGTCCACCCAGCTTTGCCATATTAATCTTTTGAAACCTTATTTTTCTCGTACGTTCACAGAAGCAGTGGTCAAACCGGCGGCGGTGGCAGTTCCTTTTGGGGTAGTAGACTTTCCCCCAATCCAGGTGGATGGGAAGGCTGATGAACTTGATGTCACCGGCTGCATGACACAAGGCCGTTTGAAAAATTCTGAAGTTCTGAGTAATCTCGAGTCCTTAAATGGCCACCTGTCAGCAGATAGAATGGTTGAACTTTGCACTTTAATCAGATCATATGACAATCTTTTCTCAGATGTTCCTTCACAGACACATCTGTTAAAGCATGATATTGAGGTGGGAGATTCTGCGCCTATCCGCCAACGCTTTTACAGGTCTTCCTTTGAAAAGCGTGAGCAGTTGGAGTCCGAGGTCAAGTACATGTTGAAGCACTGGCATTGATTTGGGCATTGCAGCACTTTGAGGTGTACATAGGTCAAGGATGTAGGCCTTTAGTCGTTTACACTGACCACAATCCTTTAACTTTTCTGCATTCGCTACAGAACCCAAACCAACGGTTAATGAGATGGTGTTTGTTTTTACAACCATATCATCTGGAGATTCATCATATTAAGGGTTCTGAAAATGTGATGGCTGATGCCTTGTCAAGGGCACTACCTTAAAGACATAAGGTGGTTGTCCCGTCCTTGTTTCCTTCTCCCAAATCTTTAAAAATTGCTGTCTAGGTACCAAGTTGCGGATGGTGAAAGGGTGGATTAGGTACTTTAACATCCCGGTAAGCAATTTAAATTTATTGCGTTGTTGTAATGTAGTGTAAATGTGTTGCAGTTGATACTTCACTAGAGGGATGGTCATTTGTACTCCGCCTATAAGGAGCCTGTTTCTATGGGGGGAAATGTGACAACCCTGGAGTTGTCCTGCTGTGGTGGTGCTTGTGTCTGTGTTTCAGGCTCCTGTGGGCGGAGTCAGACCCTAGTGATCAGCAGTGATGTGGCACACCTGGGCTGACCAATACTTAAGAGGCCTGCAGACTGGGATCTCGCTCTCTCTCCTACGCCAGGTCTGCCTCCACATGGACATCCCAGCTTGGCTTATTCGTGACTCTGGCTTCTATTTCACCCACCCACCGAACTGGTTACCATGTCTCCCTTGAATGTGGCATTCCTTGTAAAATAAATAGTGCCACCGCTGAACTTTGTGACCTTCCTGGTTTCTTGTTGCACAAACGTGAGCCAATGTGTAACACCCGTCAGACAAACATCATCTCTTTCTCTAACTTTCACCCGTCCGTTTCTGTCCCGTCTTCCCATCCCTCTGCTGCACATCGTATCTAACCCCACTATCCTCCCATCGCTCTCCGTCTTCACCTCCTCGTCCCCACGTTGCTCCTTCCTCAGACCAATAATTAAATTAATAACATACAGAAGAATCCGACCGACCGAGTAGCGAGGCCACTTGACATTTCGTGCCGACATCTGAACATAATGATGTATCATCGCCGCTGCCACCAACCTCTTCTTCTCAGCCCAGTGCGGGAGGAAGAAGAAGAGAAAACCTCTCCCTCTCCACCTCTTATCTCTCTGCAGATTACACTCCAGCTATTATACTAAGCTAATAGCGCATGTAGATACTTTATGAATGAATTTGCCAAATGCACCAAACACTTAAGAAGAGGGGATTTAGCAAAAAGGAGGATGGGGAGAGAAGGGGGGGGGGGGGGGGGTCTCGAAAAATAGGAAATACTTAAAGATATGCAAATACCCTGGCAAAAGAATGGAATAACCATTTCAACAGATTTGAGTAGGGGCAGCAAACAATGGAAATCTGCTCTATTTCCCCGGATGCTACTTGTCAATCAACGTGTGTGTGTGTGCATATGCATGTGTGTATGTGTGTGTGTCTTTTAGAGAACGTGGGGCGGGGGGGTGTAGTCAGGATTAGGGTGACTGGGAGGTTGTGACAATGTGTAAAATGAAAAGGAAGCACAATGCGGAAGTTTAATTTATTACAGAAAGAAATGTGCTCTGAGCCCAGAGAACGACTAAATACCTGCGTGTGTGTGTCTGTGCGTGTGTGTGTGTAGAGAGAGAGAGAGAGAGAGAGCGAGAGAGAGAGGGCAAAGGAGATATAGACCGAGGGCGGGAGGGGCAATGGCGATATACTGCCTCCTCGCTGCATCTCTGTACAACTGCAAGTTAACTGTTACTTACAACTCACTCACACACGCAGGCCACGTTTTACCAGATACATGTTAAGACTCGGATTGTATTTGTCATGAATCAGGATGAACTTGGTCTTTTATTTAGTGTGAGACTACACTGTGTGTGTGTGTGTGTGTTAGAGTACCCATCCTGCCCCTCTCCCCTGGTGCCAGCTGGCCCCGGATCAATTCACAGATGCTCCCCTGGTGGGGGGGCAGGGGTCAGGGCAAGAGGGGTGCCCGGGGGTCCTGCTGAATCCCTCTGCCCCAAAATGCCAATGGGACGGGCAGGAGGAAGGAGGGGGGGGGCGGGGATCCTTTTGTCACCGAGAGATGGATTAATTAGACTGAGTGCTAAAAGAACCTGGCTTCTTTGTGTGGACCTGGTCTGACACACACACAGACACACACACACACACACACACACACAGTTGGGCAGTGATAGCACATGATGAACAAAAGGAATAAGAGCCCAATAGACACACACCAATCAGCTAATGGTTTTTTAACACAGGTCACCACTGTTAGTTTCTAATTTGAACAAACACAGTCGATGTTCGTTATTGATCCATATAATAGCAAATTTAATTAATACACCGACATTATTTATTCCTACGTTAACTCTGACTTCTCCTGCCGTTGTTAGCAGTAAGGCACAAGTGATTTTTCCAGTGGTTGACGAGAGCAGTGATGTTTTAGTGTGTTGTTGAGGAAGACGGATAAAAACACGGCTTCAGCATCACAACTGTGACGATACGTGATGAATCACTGGTTCCACAACAAGCAGATGAGTATCTGACTTAAGCCCGATGCCTCAAAACAAAACTGGAGGGAAACGGGACCAACTGAGGTCAGTTACACTCCGACGACACAGAACATGTGAAGACTACACATCTCAGAAGTCACATTCGCTGATAAGTCTCTGTCTGTACGTGGCTCCCGTACCTTCCACCTGTTCGTGGAAGTGCAGAGTCGAAGTTGGTGCAAATCTGAATACTTGAAACGTTCAATATAAATAAACTTTGAATAAACAGACGACCAGTGCTATGTAGCAGCAGCGGCTGGGAATCAACAATGTGAAAGTGACAGTCACGGCAACGATATCTGATTCTGCAGTCGGGGATTCAGCGTACTGGGATCACACGTCACTGAACTTTGAATTAACGGGTGAACAACTCTTTGTGAAGCAGCTTCAGTGTTCTGCATTACATGTTTTAGAAAGCAAGCTGCGACCAGCTCTACCACAGGGCGAGCAAACAGCCCCGGTGCACTAGATCTGTGTAAACACTGCTCAATCGTGGCAGTTTGTGGTGATCAGCCCGGCCGACAGAAGAGAAACAATGAATGTTCCTTTGAGTTTCTGGCTCATTCCACATCCTCCTGTTTTTCTTCCTGTGTGGAAATGTGTTAATTGAAAATGGTGAAACAAAAACCTCCCTCTCAAAGCGGATAAAAAAAAGGAAACACAGAGGCTGCAAATATCCCAGTCCACACAAGGACGTACACAGGCCTTTTGTAATTTGCATTCGCACGGTTCAGGAAATAAAATAAAAGCCGAACTCAATTTACCCTATAGAATAAGCCTGAGGTTGCACCGATTAGCCCTCCGCCGCCCTGACACCCAAAATCAGCTGGCTGTGGTTGAATTCAGCAGTCAGCAGATTGGAGGTTGGTGGGGGGGGGGGGGGCACAGTGATATTCCTCTCGCCTCAAGGTCACAGTTATTGGAAATGGAGACATCCAATGTGCTCACATCTCTCTTTGAAACCACACACAATGGAGTGATTCCTCTGTGTCAATTTGGACTCCCCTGATAACTGATAAGACGAGCCTTTTTACATACCACCTATGAATACTGGACTATAGGTGTTAGAGACGCACACACACACAGACACACACAGAGAGACACACACAGAGAGACACACACACAGGGAGATTAAGACCAATTTATTCATCTGCTATTATATGTGAGGATTTATTTTTTTCCCCGAGCTGTGTGTATGTGTGTCTGTATTTTAAAAGCAACAATGGACATAAAAAGGCATGAAATACTATCACTGCAGTTATGTGAATTACAATAACAATGGTCCTAATAATGGAATGAACTGTGCAAATGGTTTTCAATGCGTACGACGCACACAGACACACACACACACACAGACACACGCAAATAGAAAGTTAAAAAGAGGACAGAATTGCTCTTCACTAGAACCACCTCGTGGATCACACAGAACTTCCCCCCCCCCCCCCCCCAATAACGAAAGGAAACACCTTGCACTCTGACCACCGCTATGCTCACGAGGGAGGATGTGAACAACAAAAAGAGAGTTGATGGCCAAGTGGCAGAATGAAGTGCGTGAAAAGAAAGCACTTGTATCCACAACACAAATCACAAATACACAGACTGGTGCAAACACATCTGGGATACTTCAGCCTCATCTGTGCTCAGTCAACAAGATCACATTCAGTCCGTGTCTCTCACTTAACTGTGGATGGGGTCAGAATTTGACTGGTTTTTCCTTCGGTCATATATTTGGATTAAAAGGTAGATTTATCAATTATAATCACATTTCAACATTTCAGGGGAATGCAATTGTAAATCTGCAAAGTGTGTGTGTGCGTGTGTGTGTCTGTGTCTGTGTGTCTGTGTGTGTGTGTGTGTGTGTGTGTGCGTGTGTGTGCAGAGGAGAGAGGAGGGTTTAGGGCCACAGAGCAACAGAAAGACAGAGAGGAATGTGTTTAATGCAGGGTTTGCTTCTGATGGCAACAGATGAAAGGAGGAGAGTCACAAACCAACCAGCCCTTAAAAAGCCCTAATCCTAACTGAGAGAGCAGAGGCGGTTCGTTTGAGAGGAACCTATTGCAAGCCTGCAAAACACAGCGACACAGACACACACACACACACACACACACACACACACATCAACTGGATAATTGCAAAAAATTCAAAGGTTCAACAGCATTAGCAAAACTTCTGGCTGTATGAAGGCTATCGTCTCTGCACCAAACAGCCAGAGCACCAGTCAGCAGCCTGAAGAGCACCAAAACTAGAACCGTGTGGTTCCCTGACCTCCCCGGCTGACGTTCACTGTGACTTAAGTGTAAATGTTTTTTACCGTGTGCTCTTCTCACAGAGATTAACCTTACAACCTTACAACACACTGGGTTTTTACATTAAACCCAATATGCAATGAGCGAACAGGAAATATTAAGAGTGGCAGAAAAACACCAGACGGAGATACCTTCACTCCTGCACATTTGCTTGTTTGTTGGTTTGTGTTTTTGTTTGATAAGTGACAATTAAATGATCACAATTGTTGTCCACTCCCTGTGGAACAATGAATCAGGTGATCATTTTAACACAAAAACAATTCCACTGAGATCTGCCATTTTCTAATCAGCCCCATCAATACAAAATTATTAATAATTCATAACCAGTGAAAATGCTGAGATGGACACCACACTAAGTATCTAATGTCCTCTCTCCGTCTCCCATCATTCCTGTCCCCCCCCCCTCCCTTTCGTCTTATCAGTGTGTCCAGGGTGCCCTCCTCTCTTCAACTCTCCGGATCTTTCTTTTGGGTGGCCCTCAGTGCCCCCCCCCCCCCCCCCCACACACACACACACAGACACACACACACTCAGACCCAGAGCATGCACTTCAGAGAGGGGGCTAATGGGAAAATAAATTACCAGCAGGCAAAAGCCCTGGCTCTGCACTTCTGCTGGAGAAAGAGAAAGGGACATGAGGGGGGGGGGGGGGGGTTTGGAAAGTAGGGGGTGGTCAAGAGAGTGGAAAGAGAGAAGGGTAGGGAAGACAGAAATGAAAGACAGAGAGGTGGACGGCAGAGAGACTGATAGAAGGAGGAGTCATGAGAAGGGGAAAGGATGGAGAAAATGAGGGAGAGGGGGGGGTGATGGAAAGAGAAAGAGAGAATCACGAGGGGGGGGGGGGGGGGACATGGAGCGAGAGATAGGTCCACGGGATTATAGCTGGAGTTCATCCTGGTCTATGAAGTGCCTGCTCATCACTTTTCCTGCCATTTCACCGTCTCCGGCCATCGTTAAGGCCTAAAATGACCAATAACACCCCCCCCCCCCCCCCCCCCCACAGAGCCAATACCCTGCTCCTCTATCTGGGATTGATTACTCCCTCTGTAGGAGGCAGCCGCTCAGATACCAGGACGACAGAGTCATCCCCGGTCGGCGGCCATCAGTGCAGGAATGTGTGCGAGCGTCCGAATCTCTGGCCCACATATAAAGTTTGACAGGATTGACAGACATGAAAAGGGGGTGGATTAGTGTGTGTCTGTGTGTGTGTGTGTCTGTGTGTGTGTCTGTGTGTAACTGAGGAGATGACCACCCAAGCTCTTCTGAGCTTTCACCTCATTATAACGCACAAACTTACCCACCAGACAAAGCACAACTGATAAATTGCAGACATCTCATTCAAGTTTCCTGTCGATCTCTGAGCCTTGAAATCTCGACGACCATTCAATGAATCAGCTTCGAGCTCCGCGTGCGTAATGTTCAGGGTCCAAGGAAGTGCAGTGATATATTTATATATATTTATAAACCTTTTCATAGTAACTGGGACTCGTCAATGCAAGTGAGAGAACGGCCACTACAACCGATTGTCCAGTTCAGGGTTCTGCGCACTGAGCCGGGCTTTACTGAACTTTGAATAAACAGGTGAAGAGCTTTATAGTCTAAGTAGATGGGTGCAGAACCAGAAGTCTTTCTGCAGGCACGCTTCACTGAGTTGAGTTGGATCCTTGAACAGCGGCGTGATGTGTGTTTGAGTCCGACAGAAGACCAGACGTGCCGCCACCTTCTGGACCATCTGTAAGTGTCCTGCTTTAACCTCACTGCTGGAGAGGATGTTAAGAAGCTCAGAGGTTTGGTTGATCGAATTCCCGACGACGTCCCCCCCGGGCCCGGATCCTTTATATCTCAGAGACATCACGTGACGATTTCCAGGTAAAGACAACATACAGGATTTATTGTGTGGAATCCAGAATCTCCATATCCACTCGATTCTCACTTTGAGGATCTGTTTGTTTTAGCCGTTTAAAGACGGCTGCTGAGATCTGACGGAGGTATGATAGGGCCCTAATCCAGAGCAAAGCTGATTTGCTTGGGGGGGGGGGGGGGGTTAAGATGGCCTGTGACAAGAAACAATTGCCCCAAGTGAGAGTCTGTCTCTCTCCCACCCTGCTCCATGACAAAGGTGTACTCTCCATGCTAAGTGACAAATCTGGGGAGACAAAGAGCATTAGCAGGGCGATGCTCTGCTTCAGTGCCTCCGATTGTGGCCAACTCAAAGAGAATCTAATATGGATTTTAAAAAAGCAGAGGGAGAGATTAGAATGAAAGAGAAACAATGAACACCTTCTACCAAGGGGGAATTAGTGGAGGGATTGGATAAGGAGCTGGTGTGCCTTGGTGTGTGTGCATGTATGTGTGTGCATGTGTGTGCATGGGTGAGTGCTTGTTCTTTGAAATTCCTTTTTCCCCCCAATGCGAGAACAATAAGGTTTTCCCAATTCTGCTGATGTGCATTCTGTTTATGTGCATTTATATGTGGGACACACAAACAATTTCCCTGTCATCTCTAAATATGGACCTCGAGCCATGTAGTCAATGATCTTTGACTTAGGAACTGAAACAGGAAAATAACTTATAACAACTAGACCCATGTTGTGTTTTTTGTTGACTTGTGTACTTGTGTACTTATATTATCCAAAATGTTTCCGACGATGCTCAGACCCATAGAAATCCCAAACTTATTCAAGGTAATGGGACTTTTCATTCAGGTCGTATTGTTGTCGTCTAATAAAACAAGGCTTAAAAAGACTGGAAGTAGAGGAGCGACAGGGTTGGACATGTTTATTTTATAACAAGTGACACATCCGATATTATCACCAGTCCCACACAGAGAACGTGTCCTTCACTAGCATCTCCTCAACACCCATGGGTGCATTGCGAGTACAGATTTATATCCCAAACAGAGACAGAGACATGCTCGGGGATCAGTCTAACTGTCAGTGGCTGGCTTAGCACTGGCATCAGAGCACATCACAAGACCCTATTCATTGCCACTTAGCAGAACAGTCGCCTCAGTTCACCAGAAAATCTGTGTGTGTGTGTGTGTGTGTGTGTGTGTGCGCGTGTGTGTGTGTGTGTGTTCCCACCCTAAAATGCTATTACACAAACACACGTACTCACAATGAGCGGATCTTGAGGAGATAGTGTCAAAAGGAGTCACACAAACACACAAGTTTAACCTAAGTTCATCACATGTGCCTCCATGCATGTACACACATCTCCTATCACCACCACCCACCACCACCCACACGTGCATCTTCCAGGGACACGACCGGCCCACGCAGGCCCGGCGGGTCAAGCTTGTGGATAAACAGGGGGATTTGACGGGGGCCTGTGTTTTGCGGGCCACAGAGGCCTGTCTCCATCGCGAGCAGCCATCTTAAGTCGCACACAGGAAAAATAAATAACCGAGAGACGGAGATAATAACTGATAATAACTGATGATAACTGTTCCAATCGCGACCTCGCGTCGCACCAGAGCTGCCTGACCACCCGTCGCTTCCAGGTTACACGAGACCAAAAACAAAAGGTGAGACGAGGACAGAGAGCAGGAAGTCAGATTAGCGCGGATTGGAGGAGAAGGGCAGGTGACGGGATGCGTGGCCATGGAGCGATCGAGGGTGACCTCAGAGATGACTGATAACAGAGGGCGTGGCCGACCATCACGTACTAGTGAGAGCCTCCGAGTGGATTTCAGAACTGCAGCTCTCGGGTGTGGAAAGTGAAAAACACAGTGGGAAAGAAACTTCATTAAAGATGGTCTGATAAGTTTTAGAGTAAACAAGTCGTGTCGGATTAGACTGTGACTCCAGAGTTCTATAACCGGTACCTTATAATGTAATATTGAAAAGCACAATTATGACAGTATCTCACATTACAAAATGACACATTTTGTGTCTACTGTATATTTACCAGTGGTAAATGTTTAGCCAAAAATAATGGTATGAATGAGGACACTGATCCACAATCATAACATCAACATCTCAACACACACACACACACACACACACACACACACACACACACACACACACACACACACACACACACACACACACACACACACACACACACACACACACACACACACACACACACACACACACACAGTTGGCTCGTTGTGGTGTGAAGGCCACACAGGTGGAAAGACGGATGTTCCCAGGTGACACATGTGTTTTGATGTTTATTTTGGGGGTCAAACGTCACACTGTATGAGGCAAAACAAAACCCAGCTTGGGCTGCTGTGTGTGTGTGTGTGTGTGTGTGCGACAGGATGTGAGTGTGTCTTTGTGTGGGATTATATAGTGTATGTGTACACACACGCTGTGAGTCTGCGTGTGTATATGAAAGACAGACACTGTGTGAATGAGAGGATGTACATGTGTAGATATGACTGTGTGTGTGTGTATGTTCTGTGTTTGTGTGTCTGCTGCGGTGTCTGGTGACATCTGCCATGTTGTTGGCCGGGAGCGGAGCGCAGCGGGCTGCAGGAGCCTCAGACTGAGGGGATGAAAGCCGAGGTCACAACCTGAACCAGTGGGACAAGACACACTCGCTCACACAACACACACAAACACAAAGTCACAAATGCAAATGGAAAGACACGCACACGGACTCACAAAGAACTTACTGTCTTGTGTGCGCATGGCACACACAAACACACACACAGCATGCGGGGGAGCACATGAGAACATAAGGACGAAGGATGAAACAGGTGAAGCTGACAGAACAATACGAGGAGACACTAAATATAAATCTACTCACAAACAGAGAGAAAGAGAGAGAGAGAGAAGAGAGTAAGAAAAAGATGACATAAGCAAAGAAGCAAAGCGCCCACATCGTCGGGGGGGGGGGGGGGGGGAACAGTTTAATCAGTTTAATTAACCAACATGCATGTAAGCAAAAATACACACAACACACACACACACAAGATAGTAGATATGGCGTCTGCCTGGCTGTGCCGACACTGTACAGAGCTGAAGAGATGAAGTACATGAAGCGATGCTTATGGTTCAGGTGTTTAAAGGATGTATTTTAATATACGAGATATAAAATGCAGAAAGAGTATATTTCCCATTGCTCAAGTAACATGTTCAAATTCAGTTTTTTTCAATATCTCCAAATATATTGAACCTAAAAAGGAAAGATGCCACCCACACTTGCTCAGACGCACACAATTCAAACGTGACATCGTGACACGCACACCTCATGGTGGTGGTGGTGGCAGTAAGTCAGCAGACCAGCCATGTGACGGGCGGTGTGGTGTGGATTAGGGGCCAGTAAAGCCTATTAGGGCGACAGGAGGGACCACCCGGCCTCCGCTGCCACCCTCAAGCCACACACAGACACAACACACACAGACACACAAACTAGACACACATCTCCCCAGACAGCTTCTCACAAAGACACAAACACACAGCCACTGAGATACTGACACAGAAGCATTGCATGTTGGCTGCACACTGGCAGAAAATGGCAGCATTTAGAGTTGTGATAGTAATAGCTGTGTGTGTGTGTGTGTGTGTGTGTGTGTTGTGTGTGTGTGTGTGTGTGTGTGTGTGTGTGTGTGTGTGTGTGTGTGTGTGTGTGTGTGTGTGTGTGTGTGTGTGTGTGTGTGTGTGTGTGTGTGTGTGCCCACTTAGGGAGGGGTCCGGGCATGGTGGGTAATCACCAGCATCTGTTGCCTCTCCTCAGGGCGATTAATTAGATTAAATTAATTTGAAAAGCGTGTGTGAATGTGTGATCCCATTCTAGGAGTCCACCCCCCCCCCCCCCCCCCGCTTTTCAACAGTGAGACACCCCACACAACACAGACACACACACAATAATTTACCTCCTACCACATTCTAAGTATAAATTAAATTATTTAAGTTATAACTTACATTTTATAGACCATTTATTTATCTCTAGTTCATTTAGAATCAGCATTACAAACACACACACACAGCTCGAGCAGACGCACACTCTTCCCCAGACACAATGCACGACGCTTTCCGACTTCTCCAAACTATTGAAGAAAATGGGAAAACGAGCAAAAGGTGAAAACTTTAGAGACACACGCGTGCACACGAGCGCAAATTAATCCCAATTTGTGGGCCTCGGCACGGGGGAAACTTTTGGGATTTCATACTTCATACCAGCTTTTGTCACCTTTGCGTGAATAGCTGAGGGCTGAAATAATTGTGTTTTTCTTCCCCGAGGCCCAGTCAGCGCTCACAAGCCACTGGCCTACGTAATGTGTTCCAGACGGAGGAGGGGGGGGGGCGTACACACTCCACGGCTGTGGGTTCAATAAAGAGAGCGGGGGTGTGTGTTTGTGTCTCTCTCTGTGTGTGTGTGTGTGTGTTATATAAGGTGATGGTAGGTTTGACTGTGCGTGTGTGTGAGTGGTTGGTGTCATGGTTTTTCAGATTGTGCAGTGAGACGAGTGTGTGTGTGTGTGTGTGTGTGTGTGTGTCTCTGTCAGTATGTGACATTGTGCGACTGTATGACTGTGGCTAAGTGGGAGGTATGTGGTGTGGAAATGGCCTTAATGGAGTTGGAGCTGGTCCACAATAGACAGGACATCAGCTCGGAGACGAGAGTGTAAGAGAGAAAGAAAGCAGCAGCAGCAATATGGCAGAAACATCCTCAGGGTCCAAGATGACAACACCTCTACAGGCACAGAAGTGACATATTGGTCCACACACTCTTCATGTGGATGTTCAAATATTATATTTAAAGTAAAACTAAACAAATAAGGCCTTGTCTACACCACTGTGGATATTTTCCGTCCATACGTCGTCTGTTTTATTTAATTTTTACAAATGCTCATACAAGCATGCCGGGCCAGTAGGTGGCGATAACATCTAAAATCAATGATGTGTCAAATAGCAGAGGAAATGCTGTGGTCCAAGTAATAGCGGGCGAGGCGGACGCCTGAGAACGTCGGTAATGTGTTTGCAATGATGCTTAATTTAGCGGCAAACTTGTAATTAGACCAAGCAGGGCGAACCACACAGAGAAACCGGTTGGAAACCGCCGCAGTTGTTGTTGTTGTTGTTGTTGTTGTTCCGGCACATGCTCGTTACACAAAGCAACAACGAGAGCTTCTGAAAGTCTGCACTCGGAGTCTGAGCCTCACGTCCACACGCAAACGTTTTTTACAATTTCCTTCCAGAGGAAAAAATGTTGTTTTGCAAAACAGCCTCATTCATGTGAACAGGGCGTTGTTTGTTCTTTATGTTTCCTCGGTTCTGAAGTATTAGAAGAGCGGGTTTAAAGGCCCCCTGTACTTAAAGTGGCTGTTTCAAATCAGACGTGGAAATTCTTTCTCTTCCGAGTGACATTGATGTAATGTGACTGTAAAAAGGTGAAGCTGGAGGGAGAGAGGAACAGAGTGAGTGGGTCTCCGAGTGTGTGTGTATCACTGTTTATTCAATGTGTTCAGACATAAGAGCTTCTCACTTTAAATACCGCGGCCCTGCGTGTGCACGTGTGTGTTATTTAAATCCTCCCATGGAGCTTTGAGGCAGAAGGAAGTTGGTCTACCATCTCCAGCTTTGGCTGATATGCAAACACAAAGAGGATACACACAGGCATGACTCTATATAGACACGTTACACACACACACACCCCTCATGCACACACACACACAAAATAACCTGTAAGCACAATGCCGTCAAATATAGCCGTGCAATCTTTTGACTCTCAATTTGCCCACCTTTTTGATAATACGCACCTATTTGAAAAGGGGTGAAAGGCAAGGGTAGCATGCAATTTAGAGATACTACTGTATAGCCATTTTCCGCCTTCCACCTCTCCCTCCCTCCCTCCCTCCCTCTCCCCCTCCGTCACTTTCTCCTCTTTGCTCTCTCCCCCTCTTGCCATCTTTTGATTATGCGATTTGCCTTGGCAGACGAACAAATAGAGGAGAGAAAAAGGTAGTGTTTGACACTGCCATTTTCAATGACAAAATACAATCTATCCAGGGCCAGTAATTCGACGGGGAGGGATTAGCCTAGTGCGAGGTTGGGCCCCCAGATTAAGACGAAGCCACAGCGCAGGGATCTTGAATTTCATCATCTCCGGCGCTCGGGCACAATGGCGTATTCTTCCCCTTTCTCCTCCGCCGTCTGATGAGGGGTCAGGAGAGCTCACCTCTCCTCTTCTTCTGTTCTTCCTCCTCAGAGCAGCACTCACCGCTGCATTCATTCACCTCTCCTGACTTTATATTAGCTTAGATACCTGAAGGACGGGGGTGGCGTGGGGGGGGGATCTGAGCTCTTTACATGCACACACACAGGCCCGAATACACACAGTGTTTAATATGTATGGACGACTTCACACCTTCCATCCCACAAACATCAACAGACATACAAAAGATACCTTTCCTCTTGATTCACACACAGCTGACATTCGGAAGTGATCCAATGAATTAAGAAGGGAATATCACAGAAGGGGTTCCCACAGATCTTAGGGTAGACTGCCCTCTTGTGGATGGTTTAGTTAGAGCCTTGATTTTTGCTCATGTGCTCAGTTAATCGAGAGAAATTCGCAATTAAAAGATTATTAAGTCTTTCCAATTAGAAGACAGAGACTGGGTTTTGACTTGAGAAGGATGATGCATCTCTACAAACCTACTTTCCTATGTCTTTCCCTCCATACGTCTCAGTCTCTCACTACAATGCGGTGATAATATTCAACAGCATCAAAAACACCAGGTCAACAAGGTGCATGTCCATATCTTCCATTGTTCTGTTTTCTTTTGCTCAGGAGTGTTTAGTATTTAGTGAACATTAGATATTTAGCAGACAAAGAAACATCACACAGACTGTCATCAAATTAGCGATTACCATAATGGCAATAAACGTGTGATGCCAGGATGATTTGTAAGAGTTTTAAAACTTTTTTAAAAAGCATCTTCACAATATAAAAAGAAAAAACGCCTTCAACTATAAAGTCTGCAAAACTGTGTAACTCCTACTGGGCGACAGCGCCCCCTGCAGCCACACGTGTCCGAGCTTCTAAGTGGTTTTTCCTGTGAAGAGCAAACAGTCTAATCAATGTGTTGAGTGGAGCTCTGACTGTGTCGTCCCACTCACTGAGCTAAATACAACTAAACGGAGGATGTTACCCATGATCCTCTGCTTCCTGAACCAGGAGAGCTGCTGCTGTGACAAATCAACCAAACCTCTGTTTAGAGTTCTTCATATTCTAAAGGTTTCCTGCTGAATATTGGAGATAAACGCTAACGTCTGAGCGTGTGAATGTGCGAGGCTGCCGTCTCCCTCTCCTCCCTCCTTTCTACCTTGCTCCGTGCTCTCCATTCCTGCTTTGATCTTTGTCATTAGTCAGGTATGCAGAGACGCAGGCAAAACCCACAAACTTGTCTTTTCCTCTCTGCTTCTCGCCTCCGCTCGCTCGCTCCCACGCTCCGGCCACAGAGCACCGGCTGACCTGCTTGTCTTCTCGGCTTTTTATCAAAGACAAAAATGTTGAGCAGTTTCTTCCGTCGTCCCCTTTGAGCTTGAGATGTACAGAAAGTGACAGAGTCAAAGAGCTCAGTTCCCCTCGCTCCTTAAAAGCGGGCTGAGAAGTCAAAGAGGTCTGTCGTCGTCGATTACTGATGATGAGCTCGGCTCTTACAAATATCAGTGTTCATAAGCCAACATTTGTTTGCTCATCTTAGTCAGTCAGTCT
This sequence comes from Reinhardtius hippoglossoides, assembly GCA_006182925.3. NCBI lineage: Eukaryota > Metazoa > Chordata > Actinopteri > Pleuronectiformes > Pleuronectidae > Reinhardtius > Reinhardtius hippoglossoides. The sequence continues at coordinate 23,114,709 of CM031681.1, read as the reverse complement.
TGAAATTGTCCTAATTGCTTAAATCTAAATAATTAATTTCAATTGTTTTGACATAAGAGAAAACTCTAAGTTTCCTAGAGATAATTTCTAAAAACTCCATAAAATGATTATATGACAGCAAAATACAATAAGAGCAGGAATCACATTTTGTCAACACGTGTAAAGTCTTGAATTTCCTTGAATCAAGGTTGGATAAGTTTCCATAAAAGTAAACAACTTTAACTCAATTTTTTTACTTAAGGCTGCGACAAGAAAATTCCCAACGTAATAACATCGGCCTAATTTGTTCAACATGTCGGCATAATTTAAATTAACCATGCAGAAGAAATCAATCAATCAAGCAAATATTCAAAACACAGAAAATCCCTTCTGAGCCGCACGTGTTCCCCCCCCCCCCCCCCATTCTGATTCATCAGTTTCTCACTTCACCACGAATGTCAAATGACAAATGGGCAAAGAAAAATAAATGAGGGGGGGGGGGGGGGGGGTGAGAGTCAACACCTTTAGTTTAACCTGAGAACCTGTATTCACCCAGAGAAGCATGCGATTGCATAATCTGACCACAAGGTGGCAGAACCTGCACATGTAACGTAAAAGGGATGGACGATGAGAAATGTAATGTTTCTGTGTTGTTTTGATTAAAGTTGTAATCACAGTCACTGTAAATGAGCCTTATGACTATAATCATAAAGTGATAATAATTTAGTACAATTAAAAAAACAAAACAGAACTTCTGTGCAGTGATAGACACAAAGAGACAAAGATAGAAAGCAAAGGGACCAGAGAATAAAAGATATGATCTATTACTCACGTTTTCAATGACGAACGTCCACTCTTTGTCTTCAAACTCCTCCGCGTGTGGGTCCTGCAGGGACAACATGCACACACATGATTAAGAACACGCGTGTATTGTACATCAGAGCAGACAGAAGCCTCAACACATTTGTCAGGTCGACACTTTCAGCTCAAATTGTTAAAACAAATTCTTTCTTTATATACAGTAATGTTATGTTGTGGTACAATGTCAATATCACCATCAACAGATTATTTGTGCTTGGGAACTGCATCATGCAGGAAAAACACTTTATCAGTCAATACATTAAACCGGTGCACTCATAGATACACACTAAAGCACTCGCTCACTGTACAATCATGAAATGTTAATTAAGTTATTTATGGAGCAATAACACTAAAGGAGGAGGAAGCTTCTTCAATCGGCTGCATTTGTCTAATTATCATTATCACAACCTGATAACTTTGAGACGAGCCATCAAAATAAGCTTATTTCCAATAGTATGTGATAGACAAAATGATTTAGCGATAAAATCTCATTGAATATAACTGGTGGAGCTCCGGTGTGTCGACACATGCAGCGATGCGTCTCAGTCTCACTGCACTTGTGACACACCCCAGTAAATCAATATTCCTGCAGTCTGGCAGAGAGAGACACACAGACACACACAGACACACACACACAGACACACACTGCAGGCCACACAGCTGCATCATCCTCTGAAATCTTAAATGCCACATTATTATTTTACAACCACATGACGACTTCTCAAATCTCAGCTTGTTCTCGAGTGTTATCTGCAGTGTTTTTGGTGCTTTAAAGCTGCAACATCTCGAGAGAGTATTGCTGTTAATATGCTTTAACAGTGATAAAGATCTTCACTGATTAAATACTAATTATTGTACGTGTGCGAGCAAACGTTTCGCTCTTCTACTGGTTTGGAGTGCCAGATGTTTTCAGGACTGGATGCTACTTAGTGCTCGCTCGGCTTCCTGCACATCGCTCTGCCGGAATCAGTTCCGTCTTCACAATGAGCCGTCCACGCACTAAGTTACTTCTTAATTCAAGTTCTCTTCTTCCCGTCCACAAAGTTCTGCAGAGGCGTTCTGCTGCTGTGAATCTCCCCGAGGTGCCGGATGGAATATCGCTGAGCTCGGCCGTTTTCACTGCAGCGCTTCGGGCCAGACGGAGCTGAGAGGATCTTTAAATCACCGTGAGCGTGAACCTTCTGCAGAAATATCTCCGTAATAGAGTCTGACAGATTTAGACTGGCGTTAAGGAATATTTTTCATATTAAAAAGAGGTTCTCCAACAATTTATTGATGCTCTTCCATAAATTAGAGGGTCTCATGAAAAAAATAGTTTAAATGTTGCAGTGGAGTTTGGGATTTCTGTAGTTTCTGTCATTCATATGGTTCAAGCTCCAAAAAGTCATAAACTTCCCATAATGCAACCATTAGGGCTACAAATACATTATACAGGTATTTTACTATATTTTAATTACTGTCTATTAATAAAACTTGTGGAGTATACCCTTTAGAACTTTAACAAATGACTCCAGTGAGAGATGACAACCAGCTTTGCACTTTAATATGATCATTCCCTCCTTGCTTGGGTTTAATCACTTTTCACCTCCCATAAGACTTTATGTGATAAAATATGTAATAAGCTACGCCCCTGCAGATATTTCTCACTTTGTGGAGCCAGAAGAAAAAGAGCAAATATAAAACTCAGGTATCTGCTAACTAACCAACTGCTGTGACGTTCTCTCGTTAATGTGTTTCTAAAGAGCCAAGTACTTGCTGTAAGAACATGATAAGCTATCAGAGCAGTTTCACTCCCTCTTTGATATTAACATTACAATAACCTTGCAATTAACTCTTTAATTCTCACTTCGGTGCAGTGGGGAAAAACAAACAGTCTTATTGACGTCAGGGGTGATGATATTTATTCGGTGGCTCCGTCCAGCAGCGGCGACGGAGCGAGTTGTGCAGTCGGTGGCTTTGCTCTGGGTCTCATCACAAAAACAGCTTTATTGCTTCCTCTGGGACGGGAAGTGGAAGTGGGCTGAGAATAAAGACGCACCGACGTGCACAGTGTTGCCTGGAAAAATGTAAGCTGAACTTTTCCGTGTATATATATTGTAACTAGCAGGCATCGCGGCATGTTTCTACAAAGGAGATCATTTAAGTTTCAGATTTCTCTTCTTCTCCTTGTGTGTGAGTGTACGTAAAGGCAGCAGGAGTACATTCCGTGCCCGATTAGAACAAAGCAGAAGCAGGTATGGAAGTGCATGTGGCAGGAGCTCTGGTAAAAACATGGGGAGGTAACAGGACACTGAGCTCCGAGGCGGCCTGTCAGCACACAGGCCCGGCATGTTTAAGTAAGCCAGGCACACTGACAGATACTGTCTGTACATGTATGTGGTTCACAGACACAACCGTATCACTAACCTTTATTCATGAAATACATTTAGAGTTCAAAAGTCACAGTATGCACAAATTAAAACGTATCAGCAGTCCTGGAGGATAGAAAATGTAAAAGCATTTCGTATTATTAGTAGTTTCCATGCATGATGTGGCCAAAAATCCTGTTTGCAGTTACATTCCTACCATAAAAAAAATATTTTCTCAAGACTTCATTCATCCAATATTTATTATAAAGGCCTTTCATGTAATTTAAAACACAGTTTGCTGCGGTGGGAGCTGAGAAGCAGCTGAAACTTACCTTAAACAGAGTGACAGTGATCTCAATGTTCTCTGGAACCGGCCACACCACCACTCCTCTGTAGGGGTTCTTGATACCAGGCTGCCAGCCGTGGGACTGCGAGGAGGAACACAAGAAGGTTTGTTTTAAATATTGTATTTGTAGATTAATAAGTTGTACTTTGTTTTACTGTTTCTTGACTTCGTGTCACTCTTCAATTTACGAACCTTGGAAGATTTCCGTCGACTCCTGCGAGTCCAAACCACCACGAGTTTGTCTGGTTGCCTGGTGGAAAACACAGAAGAGACAGATGAGTGAATGTCCGTCCAGTTGATCAACGCTCGTGGCTTAATGCATGAAGTTTAAAATAAGACCCGACCAGTGTTTTAGAGAATAGGAACACCGATGTATAAAGAAAGTTTATCACGCCTTTACCTTTATAAAACACCTTCATTAAAACAAACCATGCTCATGTTTGAGAGATAAACAACAGCTCAGCACTTGTAGCGGACACCCAACACAGAGACTGTCAGTCAATGGGAGAGGTTCTATCCACCAGATGCTCTGAGCTCTCCAGCTCCAACCTGACCTGTGACTTTACGACAGAAGAAAGGAAGCAACACGTCCTTCAGGGAGCAATTAAAATCACTTTACTCTTTTTACCAGCTGTGATACGGTGGCTTGTGTTGTTCTCACCTTATGAGCAGTGTTGCCGAGTGTGTGTGTGTGTGTGTGTCTGTGTGAAGACCAGTTTGAATTCAATACCAGTGTCGTGTGAGGACAAATTCAATGGCTTTTTGATGAATAAGACTTGGTTGTATGGTTAGGGTCGTGGCTCAGGAGGTAGAGCGGGTCGTCTACTAATTGGATGGTCGATTCCTGGCCCTTGGGCAAGACACTGACCCCTAAATTGTTCCTGATGGCTGTGTTAAAGCCTGATGGACCAGGTTAATATTCACTTTGTACATTATTATCAATAACTGCATTAAAGAAATGGTATCATGAAGATATAATTCATCTAATTTGTGTTTCTGTATCAGATATTTTTGCAGCAGTATCAGTAACAGTGTAAATCACCGTGTGAGAATTTACTGCAGCGTTTAACAATGAATATTTAACTGGGTAGAGTCCAAAGGTCCTTGTGAGAACGACCCGTGAAGAACAACAGCCGAGCAGCAGTTTGAGGGAGAGAATGAACGACTGTTTGTACGAGAGACAGACGACACAGAGGAGAGGAGAGGGGACAGAGGGAGACTGACAGGCAACAACTTCAGTCCTGAGGAGAAGCTTCACATAGAGAAACTATTGTCCAATGACAGAGGGAGCGCGAGCACACACACACACACACACACACACACAGAAAATATCCCTCTCTGTGTTTTCTCCCTTTGTACTGTTCGTGCTGCGCTATGGGAAAAATGTAAACCATTTGTCTGGAGGCCAAATGACCAAACTATCACAACACAATAGTGACGGGCCAAACTGTATGAAAGCTTTTTACACCACATGTATTCTGCTTTGCAACCATTACAAAGCAAATGCTTCCAACAACCCACCAAAGCAGTTTGATAGGATGATACAACAGGACCCAGTCCGTGCACACGCTGCAACCTCAGCTGAGCTTTCTCTGACTTACCCCAATAACAACTCTTAGAGTTTTATTTTTCTTTTGACAGTTTTTCTTTTTCAGATTGATGCTGTCAGGTGAGCCTCGTCTTTACCATGCAGCCATTGTTCTCTCTGTTCCCAGTCAGAATCCTGACTCGACGCCCCTGTGATATAAAGCTGTTTAAACGACTCTATGCAGTAATGTATCACTGGATTTCCCACAGCTTGACAAGTGATGTGCAGCCTCGCAGCGCTTAATGCATTCCTGCTGTGCTAATAGCCGCTATGACAGCGTATTGCCAGAGATAGAAATGCCACAGGAACAATTAAAATGCTTTTAAAGTGCAATTTACTCAGAGCCGCGCGCCTCATGAAAAGCTTGACCGACAAAATGTGTTGTGTTTTTTTTTTTTTATACCTGACCCACTTGGCGATTTCTGATTCAGCAGCCGACAGTAAGACGTGGGAGAGTGGGATCAGACGGATGAAAGGAGGAGGAGGAGGAAGAGGAGGGAGACAGGAACCGAGAGGGAGGACTGCTCTCACTTTGCCATCAGTCAGACTGTGGCCTCTGCTATCGAGACAGACGTAGCAGAGCAAACACAATCTGTGCGACTGTCACACTCCAGACTGCCTGATAAACTGAGCACACACAAAACACGCGTTCCGGGCATGAAGAGGCAAAGTGCGATTTCAAATTGACATGATGTCTGTATTCAGTGTGTGTGTGTGATCAGCCAAAGACAGAAAAGAAGCAGTTGTAAAAGTTGTTCTATCTACTGCCTCTGCTAAGATGAGGTTTTGTGATTCTCTTTTACAAGATCTTCTCCATCTCATCGGCAAACATCTCGTTTATTGTTTGTGTTTAAACACTTTCAATATTATTCATAACTTATCATTAGCGTTTCACGTGAGACTACAGCTCTTTGCTGAAGCTGCAGAATTCGAGCAGAAGTTGCGTTTTGAGGTGAATTCGTGAAAAACAAGAAGTGCACTGATCATAAAGAAGAAGTGGATTATGCTGATATTGGTTTAAGATATTTTAAGATGGCAAAGTAGTGCACGAAGGTGCGGCTGTTTGTTGCCTTCATATGCAACTAGCAGCAGGAGGCCTCACGCGAGTTTAACATCTCATCAGTGATGTGCTGGGGTGACTTCAAATATATATCTGGAGAAATTGTGCGTCATAGAATTCGTTTGAACTTGATTTTTGGAAACACACTCGAATATGGTTTTAGGATCGGCAACAAAAAAAAAATCCTCACGGTTGGGCTTTAATTTTCTGGTCTTGTTACTTTACGTCACCACCTCATCTCGAATGCTCTTACATTCCTCTCTTATCACTTCCACTAGTTCTCAGCAGTGCCGGGGGGGGGGGGTCCACTTCTAACTTTAACAGTACATCTGAGAAAGTCTCTGAGGCTCCGAGGAGGCAAACTCAAAGAGATATATTCTCTATGCGGACGTACCGAGTCGTCTACTCATAACTTCGATTCAAACTTTGACTTCTACAACATAAAGATAGAAGACCGGCACGGCGCAGGGAGATGATGTCACAGGTGAGCGACGGAGTAAGAGAACGATGAAAGCATCGAGGTCCTTGCTCGTCAAAACATCCCTGAACACATTTATGTAATAACTAAAATAGAAGGAAGAGAGGATAAATAATTTGTTTGGGAGTATCTCCAAAATAAAAGGAGGGATTGATAGGAAGCGGTTTTTCAGTGGGATAAATTTAGTAATAAAAACCTCCCCTTGCTTACAAGGGACACTCCCTTCCCCAGTTTGCTAATAGTCCCAGGGAGAGGCTGTAGAACCACAACCATCATGTGCGTGGGAGCCAGCAGAGGAACAAGGAGCCCTGCTGAGGACAACAACAGACATCTCTCAATGTCTGTGATACATGAGCAGTCAGGCGACCGCGGCTTCAACAGGGGTGTTAATTATCAATCAATGTGGTTTTGTCTGACACACAAAATGATAAAGGAATACAATCTAAAATATGCATGGCTGTTATAGGTGCAGGTCATGCTCGCTGGCAGATCAAAACGCTCTCTGCGTTATGTCTTTGTTCCTTTGTTTTTATTCAATAAGGCTGCAGCTAATCTTCAGTTTCCTGCTCGTGGCTGAGAGCATCTACAGGAGGATTGGTGACGTGACATGTGGTGAATACGTGTTGTGTTCCTCTTACCAGAAGGGGTGTGGAACTCCTCACCTTTCCAAAAGGTCTGAGGAAGCATCCACACTACTTCTAAGTTTCATAATTTGTTTGTATGCATCACTGTTGCAACACCTAGCGTCCATGCTACCCCTGAGTTTTTGAGTTCCTCCATCAGAGAAGTCCGGAGATGCTTTCGGCCGCGTTTTAGTTTGAAAACTTTGGAGCTGTGTTGTAGTTGACGTGCAGAAATGAGATGTTAAGAAACTATGACTTAGTCGCACACATTCGCTTCCCAGTTGGTTCTGAGCATTGCTAACAGTTCCACCTTGTTGTCAATCCAAGAAAAAATATCTCTTGTTCTACTTTTCACCATTGTTGTTTCTTATAAACAAAGATTATAGAATCTGCTCCCCTGTTTCCACCTGCATGCACATGTAAAGTGCACGTGAATGGTCACCTGATATGCACTTTAAGGTGTGCTAGCGTGGACGTGAATTATTAATGAGTCTAAGCTAAAATGCTTGTGTGGACATAGATGTTTTAGTTTTTAAAGACATTTTACAGAAACAGGGAACTTCCAACAGTTTGTCTTCAAAGAGCAGTTTCCACCTGCACCACACTTCTAAGATGACACCTGCAGTGTTTCGCTTCACCTTCCTGAGAGACAGAATGCACAGTGAAGCATCTGCAGGCTGATGAATGATGAGCAGTCTCCAGGGCGCGTTGCTCTGACTGGCAGCACAGAGGCAGACACACAGCAGAGATTTTATCACATTTAACAGCCCATTGACTGCTTCACAACCCTGCATGTGTCATTTCTCTTGGTGTGTGTGTGTGTGTGTGTGTGTGTGTGTGTGTGTGTGTGTGTGTGTGTGTGTGTGTGTGTGTGTGTGTGTGTGTGTGTGTGTGTGTGTGTGTGTGTGTGTGTGTGTGTGTGTGTGTGTGTGTGTGTGTGTGTGTGTGTGTGTGTGTGTGTGTGTAAATACCCGTTTGGGCCCATAATTGCTGCACAGAACAATACACGTGGGTGGATTCCACTGCAAAGCAGTTAAAGGAACATTACCGGAAGGAGGAACAGGAGAGAGAAGTGAGGGGAGGTAAAGAGAAAAGAGTAATCAGGAGAGGAGGGAACAAAAGGGAAAGAGGGGATAGAAAGGTTACGGGGGGGGCACGGAGAACAACAGAAGAAAATTGAAAGAGGAGCCTTGACGATAGCATGAAAGCTGCCCCTGATGACAGCCGTGGGCTTGGTGCAAGAAAACAATTACAGAATCACAGGAGGGGAGACGAAGAGCTGAACGGGGACAACACAACCATCAGAGTTAAATCAACAACACTGACGACGTTATAAGCATACGAACGACTCTGGTATCGACTGACGTATCGACTGCAGTGAACCGGGTTGGCTCTGCTTTTGGCATGTTAGGAGCCTCAGCTCAGTTAACCACAAACACATGAGCCAGCATACTAACAAGATGAAATCACTTAACTCGGAGGAATAGTGTTGTTTTCATTATTCTCTATGAAAAGGTTCTGCGGCGATAAACCTGAATTCTGCCATCCAGAATATCTACACAACACGTAGTACCGCTCCGTACTATCACCTGGCAGTGAAATCATCTCCTGGTGCCAGACTTATTCAGGAATGTGTCATGGCCTTCAAATTTGAATAGAATGGAGAGCCACGTCAGACGAGTTGGCAGGAAGACGCTCCTCTGGCAGAGACATGATGGACGTGTGCCACAACGCACACATGCTCAACAGAAGACAACATGTCACAGCCTGACACATGCCGGTCACGTTCACAGTAAAAGTGAGGCAGCAATCAACTGACAGCGTTAATTAGAGCTCGACCGACTGACCGACATGAAGATATCGACATCATGCCGGCAGAACTACTGGCAGAGGAGGGAATCAAGGGCGAACCTTTCAAGGTAATGCAGTTTGCTCATTTGTTCGAGAGCAATCCTGTGTCCGTTGCTCTTTAGAACACTGCCAGTGCTCAATTCTCAATGATTCTGTATCACAAAGTGAATGAAAATAAGGTTGCTTTATAAAAAGGTGTATAATGAATAAACAACTCGGGCTGATAATGTAGGACACGTCTATCAAATGTTGAAGTGGTGCAATAACACTCGACAGAATCAGTTCCGATGCTGCAGGGCTCCACACCTCGAAGGAGAGGTGTAAATCTGCTCGGGTCGGATGAAAGTGTTTACGTGCGTGAACATAAATCCCAATGAAATGAGTAAGTTGTGTGTGCATGTATCAGCGTGCTATCCGTCTGTGAATAACATGCAAACCTCTTTCTCTTGAACCGTCCTCGTCTTTCCATGTGGCCGTGAGGGAAGCAGTCTCGCTTAGTCACACTTCCATGAAGAGAGAGAGCACCTCTGTGTTGTTTCCAGTGTAGAACCCGCATATCCTCGCCACGTGTGTCAACACATCCGTCAGCAGGAATGTCAGTCTTGGACTTTTGATGTTGTTTGTCAAACTGCATCTTACCAGACAGGTTGACTAAAAAACGCATTCTTTCTCGAAGGCAGCCGCCTCAGGGGACAGTAACCGAGAGGATCACAGGGGTCACACTCATACACGTCGAGTCCTTCATCACTGTTGGGTGTAAACCCTCTCGTTTCCCTCACCGAGTGAAATCCCAAGTATTGTTTTGTATCTGAGGATTTCAACAAGCCACTCTGTTCAGAAACATCAATTATGATGCTATAGCCAAGTCTAGAACATCAATAGTAAAGCGTCAACGGAGCGGGCCACTATAGTTTCATAACGACAAATCCTTCCTACACAAACCCATTGGTCTCTCTGTCATAGTCAGACTCGCCATCATGAGCACATTAGAACATCCGGCCGAAGTCAGTGGCCTGTTAAAAAAAATCCATCCTAGCTTTTACCTTCCTCTGCAGGCAGGATGGAGGATATACTCAGTAGATACCACTTCTGCTGTGTGCGTTCACGTGACAAGCTTTCAGTTCAGCAGACAGAGACGATCCTGGCTCTTCGCTCTTTAAGATCCTACTAAGTGTGTGTCGTCCATCCTGCCCAACCCCAGCTGATGAGCTTCAAAAGTCAATCATCTGGAGACTCCCAAGGAATATTCCCACCACGTTTGATGAAAGCCAGTCCATGTTGCTGTTTATAGTGTACACACCTGTACACAGACAGAGATGAAGACCATGCCCTGCTCCCAGCTAGGCCAGCACGCGGGTCATAATTAGTCATCATAAGTGTGACAACAACTGCATCATAACAACGACTGAAACAAGAAAACTGCAGGGAAGCGAAAAAGGTTTCACAGCTTGTGCAGAAGCAAAGAACTGGTGCATTCAAGAGCAAGTGAAAACCTCTGGTCTGAACTTTCTACTCATCATCATCATCATCATCTTCTTCCTGATTGTTTATGAATTGTTTACTTAGGTAGAGATAGCTCCATTAAGGACAATTATGGATTCAGTCAACCAGTCGTAGTTTTAGTAGATCTAGTGAAGCAGTCAAGTAGCCGGACAGGGATTTAATTAGGGTTCACATGGATCCCTGGAAGCTTTGACCGTTGCCATGGTAATAAACATCTAATTCAGTATTTAAATGCAGTTGTTTTTTTTAAACACAAATCCCAAGTAGCCCATGAAACATAAAAATGTAATTCCTTCCATATTCATTATGCAGCAACATTAGTTATGATTAGTTATTCTCAGAGCAGGATATTTAATCTGAGTGATGTTTGTGTGCGTCACAGCTCTCATCTAACGTTACCAGCACTGACACCAGGACGGGGACACATGATCGCAAGACAGGCTGACAACTCACAACGCCAGGTAGATGACAAAAAAAAAAGACAAGCGTCTGTAATAATAACAATTGACATGATTGTGAAGATGACCCCCAAAACACAGAGCACGCGAGGAAACTGCAGCATCACAAATCTACAATAGGTTTGGCAGATCACCTGAAGACTGTAAGGGATCAATGATCATAATAAACTGCTGCAGAAAAGTCAACACAAAATTAAGTTATTTGTGTTTATCGAAGATGTTAACATCACATTTCAAAGGGGGCAGTGCTGCAACAGTGTGAGTGGTGCTTCATTTCACTGGCAAACACAAACACTGAACTCATTAATGTTTCAGTGGTTGGTAGGAACTGATTGTGGAGTCTGAAATGGGCGTGTGAGAGGAATGCTGACTCCCTCTGCTCCGGAGGAGTTGACTGGAGCAACTAGGCCAAAGATAAAGACCCAAAAATTGCTTTACAAACAAAGAATATGACAGGAAACTCCCCCGGTCCTTGACCCCGGGTCTCAAGAACTAGAATAACAATAGTGAGCAAATTGCTCATGAAGAAAAAGATTGTCAGCTTGTTGAGGCGAATGCAGAGATGATAAAATAAGGTGAGACCTCGCTCAAGTGGGGAAATCAATCATGTTTTCCTTGTTGACAGAAAACTCTCTTGCATGGATTGACTGTCACTAAGTCGACATGATGAAGGTCAAAAAGTACAAATACTTCAAGCCATAAAAACTATGATTAACAGTCGGGCAACAGGTACTTAACGACAGGCCAACAATTCCCAAAGGCCGACTGTCGACTAGTGTGTGAGGGCCCATAAACTCCCATCATCTTCATCTTCAGGTGACATCCCAGATGGTACAACAGTGCATGGACAGACAAACAGTCGTATCCATCATCATGTGCTCTGGCAGGTCTACGTTCCGTGTTGTCATAGTAGAAAAATGCGTCTCCGTCCTCTCTCCTATACGTTTAAGCTTTAAAGCAGCGTCTTTAAACTAAAGCCATAATCGTCCTCGTGAGCTCTTCAGCTTTGTGTCCACGTCCATACTAACACACCTGAAACCGTATTTCACATGACCATTCACATACACTGGGCATGTGGGTAATGAGAGATTTATTTTTCTTGGACCGAAAACAGGTGGAACTGTTGCAGACAGTAAATGCTTTCAACGTTTCTCCTTCTCTGAGTTTGACTGATCAGAACCAAATGCTGGTGACTGTCATTGTTTCCAAACGTCCTCGTTGCCCGTTCATACGACACCACAGCCCCACAGTCTTTCAAGTGGGGCCATCAGCGTTTCAAGATTTCTCAGTTTGAGACGCTCGAACCCTTCGGAGCGTGAACAGCAGGCGTAGACGTGGCAACAGTGATGTGTTTTAAAACTAAAACACAGCTGTGTGGACGTAGCTTGTACCGAAGCAAGTCCCGCCTGCAGTGACGGACAGAGGCCACATAAAGTGAGGCCATCAAAGAAGATTCAAGCATCAAAATATGAATTCTGACCTGATGAAAACACTCATGCAACCTCAAAGTCTGTCCACTTAAGTGTAGTGAGGCGACTGATCACACCTAAGGCATGGGAATCTCACACACACACTTGAAGCTCTTAACTACTGAGTGCTCTCCTAAATTATCTGCACGTTAGAGATTATTCCACGGAGCCTGAGTGGCGGTGAAGTGTGTAAAATGCCTCTACATTCACACGATGTACATTCACAGCGCCACACCGTAAAAAAAAACATGGACACAGAATAAGTTGAGTTTTTCTTCCTGTTATTGATTCCATGAATTGAAAAATCCCTTCTGACGTCTTCAGGATTTGAGATCCATTTGAGCTCGGGGGACTATTCCCGGAGTGTGTGCAGATGGAAAGTTCCCATTGCAACAATAACATACCGATGAATTCCAAGGAAGGCAGAAGCGGTGTGCCAACGCGTCTCACACACTTGGAGTGCGGCGTGCACTTGAACACAGAAACACTCACTTGAAGACGAGCAGAGACCCTGAAGCAACACACACACTCAGCCACACGCTGAATGTAAAACCCTCATCAGAAGCGATTTAAATACCACGTTACGTTAATGACAATGAAACCAGGAGGTATTTAAATAAAACTGCAGCGCTTTTATTTCCTTGGTTTGATTAGTTGAGAAAAAGTGTCTTTATAAATCATTGTTTTCCCAAACTACTCTGCAGCATAATGATTACATTTAAAACAACAAACGTCTGTATATATATATATATATTTATCTAGTTACATTTCTTTCTTGTTAGCCATTGAAGAGCCCGGCTCGGATCTCAAAACAAAGCATATCCCTGACTGTGTTCTGAGCCCACCCACCCTTTGCTCTGGGAAGAGCTGTACATTTTTCTCATTCCATTCTCCAACACGTTAACATCTGTCCCAGGTCGAAGCTCTGTGGGGCTGTATTAGTTACGCCTACAGCAGTCCGCTCGAGGAATCCATGACCGCAGGCTACACCTCTCCTTTACAAGCCCGTGCTTTTCACTCACTGCAGGACACATACCTGCAGGACCCTCAGCCATCTCTCCGCTCCATCTTCACCTCTGATAACACAGTCGATAGCTCTTTGTCACTACAGTAATGTTGTTTGGCTTGTGCTTTTACCCGGGAGAGATTGAAACCACGGGAAAAGCTGCTTAACTAAAGCTAAACATGAGTAAACAAATCATAACGGGTATGTTGATATTGTGGATTATGTCAGTGTGTAGATGTTTGCTGTGATTTCTAACACAGTGAGAAGAGGAGGGAGGAGCGACATCTGCTTTCTACAACATTTAACCTTTCATACGTCAGGGATATTTGCAATTGGTGTTAAAACACAAATTTGACAAGTGGGAGATTCAAAGAAAAGGGGAGTTGACGTGAACGACTATTGCAGTAGCTGTGATGTGAAAGACTCCTGTAATATAACTTTCTGCACATTTCAAGTAGGGCCAGATCCTAACTTAAAAGAACAATATGTTCCCGGATTCACTTGGAGTTTGTTTAGGTAAAAATCCAAATCACAGCGCCTCCCTGGACTTTGTGTACAGGACGTTTCAGCTTCAGGTTGAAGGGAAATCTCTCGTCAGCCTCTTTACTCAAACTGAGCAAATTCAACATTGGTGCACAGCAGAAGAAGAAGCACATAGTAATTTTACAAGGCGACCTGGCCCCTCCCAGCATGCAGACGTGCCTGCACACCAAGGAGACTGTGTATGCAAGTGTGTGAGTTATGGCCACCGGGAACCAGCTCGGCATTCCAGCACAGACAGACACACACACACGTTTGCATGGGGATTAAATGACAGCACTCACTGTGGTCACCAGTTATTTCCGCCAAAACACACACACTCACCATTTCTTAGTGCACTCCACCATCAGCTCCTGATAGGAAGCCACGAACTGGAATTTGGAGGCATGCTTCCCCACACGTTGCAGTCTCTTCCACACAGAGGCCATGTTTCTGTGTGGGTCTTTTCTGTTCCACCTATCCCGTCCCTGGACGTCCTTCCTTTGGGCTACTTCTCACTGACGACTATATGTATCTGTGCATATCCAACCCGCAGAGACACACAGTTAATGTTTTACCGGATATAAGATTGGGGGGGGGTGGGAGGGAAACAGAGATAAGGCTGCACATCCAGTCCTGAGTGTTGGGTCTTTAAAAACCGCCTGATGAATCCAGACGCGAGGAGGAGGAATCTCTGCAGGGGAGGTCCGACTGGACGAGGTGCATGGTTCTCATGAAGAAACTCGCTCCCTGGGGTTGAACAGCACGTCGAGGAACCGTCTGGGTGTGGATATCATCTGTCCATGAGGTGCTCGACCTGCAAAATCAAGTGGGGGAAAAAGCAAGAGAGTAAGTGTAAAGCCCACCGATCATCAAGTTGACATCCCCCCCCCGGTGCAGAGGTGCTTTGTCCGGGGAACAGTTCCCTCCCTCACCTCGGGCTGCACCGCTGCAGATGTGAACCCAACCAGATGTGAATCCACATCGACAGCGGGGGCACTTGTGTAACCACCCCGCGATGAGGACTCCCCCCCGAGCTGCCAGCACGGCGCGCCGGTGGAGGCTATACCCCGCGGAGCATGCTAACTTCCAAGTGCGGGATAACGAAGCGTCTTCACGCGCTGGGAACTGTCACAAAGAACCGGTGACATCGCGATAAAGTGACTCGGTTCGGTTAGCTCGTGCAAAAGCAAGAAACCCCCAGGAGACGACGCCCCCCAAAGAAAGACGAGCCTCCCATTTCAACATTGTGTGGAATGTCTCCGGATCCAGGGAATAGCCCGAGCCGCGGAGCTCCGCTAACCGGGGCGACTCGGCTGCGAGGCTAGCGAGTTCCAACAAGTAGGCGGGCGTGTGACACTCACCTTCCCGCAACATCCGGCCCGCTGACCGCTACGTGGCTTCACCGGGGGGGACCGTCCGGAGGTGGCGACGCGTCCGCAGCGAAGCAGCAGCCGCCCGGGGGCGAGCTAGGCAACGATCGCCTGGTCCGCGCGGCACCAGCACCAGCACCGGCCATGTAGCTAGCTAGCCTGCTAGCGGCGGCTAGCCATCACAACACGGAGCGAGTGGAAACCGTTGCTTCGCCCCGCTGACGCTCGAGCTCCTCCGGGTAAAGAGGCAGGGACAACAACAGCTCCCGGGAGCCAGGACCCGGTCGGAGGGGTGGTTTATCTCAGCAGTGTCCCCGGAGTTGAAGAGTTCCAGCCCCGGGTAGCGAGCGAGTCCCGCGGTGGAGAAAGTGCGGTAGTTCCCGAGAGTTTGACCGCTCTGCCTCCCGGAGCGCGTCGAGCCAGCCTGCACCCAGGAGCCCGTTCCGGTGGGAGCCTTCACAATAAAGGCGTTGCTCTTTAAATACCCGCGCTAGCTTCTCTACACGTGAACACACACGCGCCGTTTAACGTTAATTTAAATTACACGTGTGTATAGTTTGTGTTTTGGAGACAAATACCCACGTTCTCGTTGTCGTTCCAACCGCGCGTGGTGCTTTTATTTGGACGGCTAAGCGGTCTACTTCCTGTTTGGGTGCACGTGTGCGCGTGGAGCTTGACGCGGCTTCGCCTTCTCCATCATGTCCACCAGCGGCTGGACGACCGAGAGGCTGCCGGGGAAACGCCCCCGATCCGCGGCCATTGGTGGGACGTGGGGCCCGGTGACAGACGGGTACTGGTTCGCGAGGCGGCTCTGGGAGGTTGGGTTGGTCCAGTCCAGTCCAACACCGTGTGACCCTGGAGGGCGAGTTCATCTGTGGAACACGTTTCTCCAACGAGGCAGTTCTTCAAAGTGCTTTACTTAGAAGATAAGATAAGATAAAAGGATCCTTTATTAGTCCACAGCAATATTACAGCAGCAAGAATCAAAAACATTGCACTCCTGTTTTTGCATTTTGCATTTTAATTTGTACATACTTTTTATATCTTTTATATCTTTTTATTTTATATTTGTTTTTTGTTGATGTACTTATCGTGTTTTTATGTTCATTGCACCTTGTGCCATGGCAAATTCCAGGTAGGTGTAAACCTACTTGGCAATAAACACTTCTGATTCTGATTCTGATTAGTAACATGCTTGAAGGGATAGTTCACCCAAAAATGAAAATCCACTCCCCCCAATGGAGGGGGGGGGGGGGAGAGTGGTTGAGTCCACAAAACACTTCTGAAGTTTTAACAGCGTTGCAGCCAAATCCAATAAAATGGAAGTAAATGGTGAACACATGCCTCCATTCTTCTCCTGTGGTGTCATCCAAGTGTCTGTGAACCTCGACATTCCAATTAGATTAAAATGAGGCATTTACACACAACACGGCTCCAGAAGAGGAAACACACACAAGGAATGTGTTGTGGTGTGTCGGAGCATGAGCAAGAAGAACTGTTCTTGTGCCGTGAAGTGTTCGTCCCGTCTCTGCAGCGTCTGCCGGGCTTGTGTTAATGAGGACAACACTTCCATTTCCTGGTCCTGTCACATTAAGGAGTGAGTGTTAACCTTGTAATGCTGGGTGTCAGGGTCCTTTTCACATGTTGAGAGGAAATAAAACACCTACCATCAGAAATCAATAGCTCACACACACACACACACACACACACACACACACACACACACACACACACACACACACACACACACACACACACACACACACACACACACACACACACACACACACACACACACACACACACTCCCTTCACACCCCCTTGTTTAAACCACAGGCTTGTAAAGGCAGAACCGGCAGACGGGCGGAGGCCAGTATCGCCGAGGGACAGAGGGACAGACGACCATAAAATGTGGATTAATTTAATCTCAAAAACAGATATGATCTTAACGACATGAAAAGGACATCATATCCTTTTTGCTCGGGGTTATAAACAAATTTTCTCTTTTTATTCTAGATACTTTAAAAGCCCAGTTAAAGTCAGTGCTGTTGTTTCTATTGACCACTTCTGCTATAAATCTCCACCCGAGAGTCGTATCTGCTCCGTTAGTGAACCCACAGCTTTAGGCCCAAAAGAAACTGGATCACTGAACGATAAAAATCCACTTTGAGGTCTGGATTTGTTCGTGGATTTATGTGGGGTTAAAAAAGGCAAAAGGTATTGAGTTTTCCAGCCCTGTTAAAAGACAAGACAGTGGTGTCTCTGTAGTTTGATATATTGAGCGATAAAAGACAATTCCTTTTGGAATGCACCTTTAGATCAGGTTGCAGAGGATCGACAGATTATGGGTCGTGTGCTTCACGTCTCTCTCGCCGCCACGACTGGAAACAGTATTTCAGATCAGCTTTCATCCAGCAACGTATTTCAGCCGAGAACAATCTGGGGTTTAGGGTCCGAGCTGATTTGACAGCAGGGGGCCTGCTGATCCTGCTGCTCCGTGTCGCCTGTTTACATTTGACTCTGACAGATTACAGAGCGCCTCCCTCCGCGCGTCAAGGAATGCTTTGATGTGACAAATGACCCCATGCTAAATGACGCTTTGTGCGTCGGCCCACATGTCAGCGAGGGCCTTATTTCATGCGTAACACGGGGGGGGGAGGACGGGCCTGCCGTGTGTGTGTCTGTCTGCATGAAAGGGTGTATTATAGTGGGACAGTGAGAGAGAGTGGCAAAGGTCAAGTAGAGTCCTGTGTGTGTGTGTGCCCCCCCCCCCTTCCTTTTTACACATCGCATTCATGAAAACAAAGAAATGGTAATTTTCACCCCCTGATGCCAAACGATGGGTTTTCTATTCCAATTTGTTTGCTGCTTAATGGTTTAAGGATTCAGGGGGAAAACAGAGACGGCATCATCAAAAGCAATTTCATCCCATAATCACTATAGAAACTTTAATCCTGCACCAGGGAATCAGCTTGTAAATGCAGCCTTCTCAACCCGAACCCAGCGAGACTGCAGCAGAGACGAGCAGCTCCCCCACCAACTGAGATGTGCCCCATTTGACAAATATATTCTGTTTCTAGTCATTTCTCCAGCCGGAGGAAACGATGAATGCAAACCAAACGCTGACGGCCGACAGTGAGGGAGAGGCCCTGTCCAGACAACACTGGGATTAATGGTTACCTGGTCCACTGGAGCGATGTCTCTGCTGCTCACCAGTGAATTCTCATGGTGAGAAGTGTGACTCTTGACATGTTTCCACAAGTTATTTCACCACCTGCTCCTCGATGCTCCAGTTTCACACCTATAACCTCTCACCCACACACTCCTTTCTCCAGAGCCAATGAAAACACCATCCTCCAGGATCTCAGGATCTCTTCAAGTACAGGGTCTGTGGTCGTTTGTTGTTCAGCCACTTAAAGCGAGCTGTTAACAAAGCGGAGTCCTTTAGATACAAGCCCAGTGAGTGGGAGCCACTCCAGTGGAGCACAGATAGCTGAACGACTCACTCACCGCTGCCCGTGTTGTGTGGATCAGAAAGACATCGGCTGCAACCCGGGGATGTGACTGTGTCTATGTTATTAAAAAACATTTTCTCTGTGATGAATGAATTTGATTGGGCAGCTCGGGGTCTTAATAATGCATTTGATTTCCGCTGTGACTCGTCTCCCAGTGGAAACGTGAGCCTCGCTTTGCCAGATTAGCATCTTTAGCTCTGAAACTGCATCATCCTGAGTCATGGCGGAGCGTCTGATGGTATCTGCCCTGCAGTTACAGGAAGCCGCACCGTTTACGGGTGGATGAGGAGATTTGCAGATGGACGAGGAGCGGGGGCAACTTCCTGTTGGATCGCTGCCATCCAGGACACAGCTGGGTTAAATATGGATTTGATTTATACAGTGTGTGATTTGGCTCCAGATTGACGATGCTAATTTAATTCCAAAGCCATTTCCTCTCTTCTCCTTTTAACAGTTCTATTTAAGTGTAGCACATCTCGTTCCCTCTCACACATTATATAGGTCCTATCTGTTCCTTTGGTCAGTGAGACGGACTAAAGCATTAATTTCAGTTTAACCTGCAACAATTAGTTAATTTATCGATCAACAGAAAATCTAATCAACATATAAATTGGTAAAATATGAGTTGCCATTTAACACCGGCTGACTCTCGTATGTAGAAATCCATCAAAGGGAATAATAAGGCAGAAAGATCAATGTCTCCATCGACAACAGGATCACAGCCGCGGGACGAGCTGCATCGAGTCAGGGATTCAGGTGCAATCATAAAAATATGTCGATACATTAACTGAAAGCAACGAGTTCACACCTGCTCTGTGACGGCTGCAAAGAGAAGAGCCTCAGGGAGACGAAGGTAATTTCTCATCAGGTGGAGAAAAAAATGTAAATGATTATAAAACACTTCAAACTAACTGGGATCAATCGAACATTGATGAGAGTTTAGAAGACGACTGTCTGTTGCAGTGATGTGAAGGGCACCCCCCCCCACAGTGTCTGTGATTAAAGCACCTTGCACTGCTGCATCCGTCTGGAACTCAGATTCAACTGTTTTGCTGCGGCTGAGGAGCAAATAACCCGTTTACCCTCCTCTGGTCAGTTATCAGATCAGCGCCTGTGTTACATTAAACCCACATTCACCCAGAGTAGACTCTGAAATGCAGTGATACCCAGTTTGAGGAATCTCTTCACCACTGGAGAAACATGGAGCTCATTACAAAATGGCCTGCAGGCTGCTGATAGTGAGAACCAATACATCCCATTCCCACTTTCTGCTGACTGAGAGGGCGGCACAGTGCAGGGCGACACGTACGCTGAGTGTTGCTCCACAATGGTCACAAAATAAATGTTGACTCAAGCTGTCATGGTCTGAAATCCCATCTTCTGCTGAGTGCAGTGGATCAGAATTATATTTGAATGAACTTATTTTATACCACAGAACAAAAAAAAAGAGACAAAACGCTGAATACGGCCGAAACACATTTTGTGCAATGAGTCTGCAGAAAGAAAAGCCTCAAGAATATGAGTCATTTGTTCTGCTTCAAATTAATCAGACTATTGAATAAATGAGCACAAATCAGGTACATGATGAACTTCAACAATTCAACCCCCCCTACTGATCTACAGCCACGGCCTGATGGACCATCATGTCCACAACAGGTACATGATGGTCTAGTTCTGATGGTAGAAATGTATAAGAATCCTAACATGACCTCAATGATTCATTTGTCATAATACACAGTTTATCAAAGTGTTATTTGATAAGTGTTATCAAAAAAATCCTAGATCCACCATTTATACCAAAATGAACGTAAACCCGCTAAAAGGGGAGGCCCGCACCAAATTGCAAACACTCATAAATATCAGTCCCTCTGAATTTTTTTAAACCACTAAATTATTCTCTGTTAATCAGTGAATATGTCAAACAAAGGTCCTATCGCACAATGTTAAAGAAAGAGATTCCAGAAGCCAAAATTTCACGTGTTCTTTCTCGGCCATTGAGCCGTCCTTCCACCAAATCTTGTATAAATCTGTTTAGTCTTTTTTGCATGAGAGAGAGAGAGAGAGAGAGGGAAACCCAGAGAGAGAGAGAGGCAGAGAGAGACAGAGAGAGAGAGAGACAGAGAGAGAGAGAGAGAGAGAGAGAGAGAGAGACAGAGACAGAGACAGAGACAGAGAGAGACAGAGACAGAGAGAGAGAGAGAGAGAGAGACAGAGACAGAGACAGAGAGAGAGAGAGAGAGAGAGACAGAGACAGAGACAGAGACAGAGAGAGACAGAGAGACAGAGACAGAGACAGAGACAGAGAGAGAGACAGAGAGAGAGACAGAGAGAGAGAGACAGAGACAGAGACAGAGACAGAGAGAGAGAGAGAGAGAGAGAGAGAGAGAGACCCAGAGACACGAGAGAGAGAGAGAGAGAGACAGAGAGAGAGAGAGACAGAGAGAGAAGGAGAGAGAGAGAGAGTAGATCAGCACGCTGCTGCGAGATCATTAGAGAGCAAGCGTCACTCACGATCAGCTCACCGGTCACTCTCCAGTTACACAGCTCTCCACTTCCATTCACCCAACCTGAACAAAGGCTAAATTAGTCCCTGGACGATTGCCTCGGAGCCTCGGAGCCTCGGGGGCCTCAGCTCGCACGAGCCGAGTGCACAACGACTTCCTCGCGAGCTCCTTCCTCCTCCAGATTCAACACTTCCTCCTGCCTTTTTAAACAGCCTGTTAATTAGCAGCAGGGCGGCTGGACAGGGCCATTAAAGGGTTCGCTGCTGGAGGCAATTCATCAACAGCACGGCGCTTGTTAAATACACTGAAATCAATACAGCCTCTGCTTCCCTGTGCTGTTCCTCATTGGTCATTTGTGACTCTCCTCTAAGGAGGATAAATAAAGGAACATATCTACTCACGTATCTTATCTTAACAACATCTATCTTCGAATGGACGGAACAGCCTGTGCTTCTTCTCTCATCCTTCTTCTTTAATTGTAGTGATCTTCTACCCTGAGGACATGGTGTTCTCGGTGGAGCTTGTTCCATGTGCGACAGCTCAGCTCCACTCGTTGGAAGCAGAAACCGGAGCTGCAGTTTGAAAACTTGGACAAATCTCTCTTGACATTATCAGCTTTTATGAGCTGATAAACCGGCCATGGGGGAGGGAGCTGTTTCTATGAGGGAAGAAGATGTGTTAATCACCTAATTACCACCAACAAGATCTGTGCACACATTCTGCTGATCTGAGGTCCGAGGCCTGTTTCCACTTGTCATGCTTCCCCCCTCGATGTAAACACTGCACAGAGGCTCGACGCAGCGACTCAGCAGTTTTCATGTGATTATCGTCTTGTCTCCATTTGTCATTTACCTCTAACGATGTGCAGCAGCAGCTTCGTGACACAAGGCAAGTGAATCAGGATCTTCATCAAAGCCTCTGAGGTTCAAACACAACAAGAGACGCACAAATCAGCTGTTTGTGTTTGTGTTGGTGTGAATTCTGCTCTCTCTCGTTGAATCAAGCTGAAAACGAGTCTCTTGTTTTGAAATGTTCTTCTTCTCCTTCTTCTCCCTCGGGCTCGCTTGTCAGAGGAAGATTTCACAGAGGAGGAAATCTTGTATTTTTCTGTGCGTTGTCGACGCAGAGATGAAGAGCGACTGGTGCCTGTTTCCTCCAGCAGACAGAGAGCAGACGTAGATTTACACCGGTTAGCCGAGGGGAGAACAAACTGTGTGTTCGCTGCAAATAAAAGTCAAATCCAACAAAACAAGATATGAACCAACAGATCGGAAGCAAATCCCCCGGTTCCTCATTTCCTCACAACAGTTGTGTAACGTGTGTCAGCTGCAGCGTCTCTGTGAGTTTATAGGTTCAGGGTGAAAAATGATCCTGACACTTTCCATGTATTCCAGTGAGGATATTAAACATCACGTTCGGACACAGGTGATGACAAACATGTGACTCAGGCTCAAATCAACAGTGGAAGAAAAGGGTTGTTCAGGTGAAGAGGATATTAGGCCTAAATAAACATCCTGTTCCCCCGAGGGAAATTGGGGAAGCACTGTTACATATTATATCTTTTAATATTCATATTTTTTCTTACAAATCACAGTATCTCCTAATATACAAAGGAACAGAATCCTATCAGCTGAGAAGCTTTTAAATTTTTTTTTAATGAAAAATGACTGAAACTGTTCATCAATTAATTGATTAATCAACTTATACTTCTCTAGCTTGATTAGGCTGCTTATATTAGCCCGTCATGATTTAGTAAAGACCTCAGTTCATTATGAATATGATGACTCGGCGGTTCGTGCTCATGATTATTATTGTTCATAAAAAAGGTTCAGCAGATATTTTATAACCCAGCGCTGACTTGTTAATGCAGCTGGAGAAAACACCTCCTCCTCCAAACTTTAAGAAGCTGCTGATGTTTTGTGAAAGTTTGGCTGAGACACACAGAGACACACTGACACACACTGAGACACACTGAGACACACTGACACACACACTGAGACACACTGACACACACTGAGACACACTGAGACACACTGAGACACACACAGAGACACACTGAGACACACAGAGACACACTGAGACACACAGAGACACACTGAGACACACAGAGACACACTGAGACACACTGAGACACACAGAGACACACTGAGACACACTGAGACACACAGAGACACACTGAGACACACTGAGACACACTGAGACACACAGAGAGACACTGAGACACACTGAGACACACAGAGACACAGAGACACACTGAGACACACTGAGACACACTGAGACACACTGCGACACACTGAGACAGACTGACACACACTGAGACACACTGAGACACACTGAGACACACTGACACACACAGAGACACACTGACACACACAGAGACACACAGAGACACACAGAGAGACACACTGACACACACTGACACACACTGAGACACACAGAGACACACTGAGACACACAGAGACACACTGACACACACAGAGACACACTGACACACACAGAGACACACAGAGACACACTGACACACACTGACACACACTGAGACACACAGAGACACACTGAGACTCACAGAGACACACAGATACACACACTGCGACACACTGGCACACACAGAGACACACACTGACACACACTGAGACACACTGAGACACACTGAGACACACTGACACACACAGACACACAGAGACACACAGAGACACACAGAGACACACTGAGACACACTGAGACACACTGAGACACACAGAGACACACTGAGACACACAGAGACACACAGAGACACACTGAGACACACAGAGACACACTGAGACACACAGAGACACACTGAGACACACTGGCACACACAGAGACACACAGACACACACTGAGACACACTGAGACACACAGAGACACACTGAGACACACTGGCACACACAGACACACAGAGACACACTGAGACACACTGAGACACACTGAGACACACAGAGACACACTGAGACACACAGAGACACACAGAGACACACTGAGACACACAGAGACACACTGAGACACACAGAGACACACTGAGACACACTGGCACACACAGAGACACACAGACACACACTGAGACACACTGAGACACACTGAGACACACAGACACACACTGAGACACACTGAGACACACAGAGACACACTGAGACACACTGACACACACAGACACACAGAGACACACAGAGACACACAGAGACACACTGAGACACACTGAGACACACTGAGACACACAGAGACACACTGAGACACACAGAGACACACAGAGACACACTGAGACACACAGAGACACACTGAGACACACAGAGACACACTGAGACACACTGGCACACACAGAGACACACAGACACACACTAAGACACACTGAGACACACAGAGACACACTGAGACACACTGGCACACACAGAGACACACAGACACACACTGGCACACGGATAATTGATCTGTTCTGGAGTTTATTCTCAGGACTTCCTCTCCCTGGCCGTCCAAACACATTGAAGCCGAGGCGCTGGAGTGGAAGACTTAATAACCTCGGCACTGCTTCCACACGAGACTGAAGAATTCATAGACAAGAGGAGATTAAAAAGAAATATTACAGGAAGGATATGCTCAAGAATTTATGTAGGAAAATGAAAGCTGGGGACCATCGAGTCTGGAGACGTTTCTACTGGTTTCAAACTGGTTTCAAGCGACATGGCGATCAGAAACAGTGAATTCACGCTAATCGAGCTTCTTTCGATGAGGTTTGAAATAAAAAGCAGAAACTGAAACAGAGTGAAAAGCAGCTGCACAAGACAGAAACCAGAGAAGACGGCGGGAGGCCTCATGTTCTCCTCGGCTGATCTCCAGCGTGTCGAGGATCTCGCCGCTCATTGCTTGCAGGTGTAATAACAAGGACTGATCCAGAGCCGGGGGTTGGGAGGTTCAGCCGCCCTCTCCTCCCTCTCCTCCCTCTCCTCCCTCTCCTCCCTCTCCTCCCTCTCCTCCCTCCCCTCTGGAAACCAGTCCAACACTCACATCACGTGAATATTGATGGTGTAAAACAGGAATTACTCACAAACATATCCTGTCTCCTCTGCATGTGAACAGTTGTATCATTGTAAAATACAGTTTTCTAATTGCACAACAGCTGTTAGCAAAGACCACGGGGTCATAGCGCCTGTGACTGATTAACCACGTCGGGTTCTACACCGGCAGCCGAGGCTCGTGCCGGTTGTTTTCTCCTGGAAGTGGGTCACGTGATCGGAGCCTGACGAATTAGCGAAGGCCACGTTGTGACCAGACCCAGATAAAAACATCGTAGTGTGGCTGTGGCCCAAGTCCTGGATGTTCGTCCCGGGCCTTTCTCTGTGGAGTTTGCATGTTCTGTGTTACTGTGAGTTGTTGGTCTCTATGTTCTGTTAAAGGAGAAGTGCTGCAGATCAGGGGTCAGATTTATAGATCTAGTGTTGTGTTTCTTTCCAGCCTCATACAGTAAATGCTCGTCTTTACATCCAGTGATAAACTGCAGATCTGTTCTCTGTGTTCCTTCACCTGTCGGGTTTCACCTCCAGAAACATGGAAGATGGACTTTTCTCTCTGCTCCAACAAGACAAAGTCTCCACTAAGCATCGCGGTAAGAAACAGCAAAGCCTTGAGTCACTCGGGCGGGAAGAATTACCAACCGACCCAAATCAGATAAGGACACAATTACTTAAGTGAAGTGAGGGAAATTGAGACCAGATGTTGGTGGACTCTGGGTCAGCGTGGGCACTAACTTCACATCTGGGTACCAGCGTTAATAAGGTCCTGCTTTATTAATGTCTTTTAGCAAATAAGGTTTTTTACGATAAGACAGACGGTTCTAAAAGCTTGTATTTTGAGGAGATGTAAAGTAGTTTGTACTCTCTGGCTCTTCTCTCCTCGCCCTCATGCTAACAACAGCACCAAGTGCATTGTGCAGCTCAGCAGGACTGAGAGAACGACATGTGATTATCCACGATCACGCTAATCGCTTTCTCTGATTGCACATGATGGGAGCTGAACATCCCCCCCGAGTTTAACAGATTCATCACATGTTGGAGACGCTGGTAGAACTTCCCTTTTTTGGAGAGTTGATCTCTCGCGGTCATGGAGAGTTTGTTGGTTTGGAGTCGCTCCATTTGTTTTGTTTGATTTGTAGCACGATTACACAAAAAGCGTTTCCAGGAAACAGTGGAGTCCCTCTTTATTTACAGTGTGTGTCAATGACTGATTGACACACACGATATATAAATCCTCTCACCGAGCACCGGTGAGCGGCTGTCGTCTCTAACTCGAGTCGCGTTCCTGCGAGAATCAAGCGTTCAAAGTTCTGCAAACGACAAACCAGCTGAAAAGAAGTTGGGCAAACAGCGGCCTCCTGGGTAACTCAATCAGAATAATTCAATCCATTACTTCTCCAAACACACTGCGGCTCTGTAAGTGAATTTGAAACGGTTAATTCAACACGGCCGACACAAAGCTGCCTCTGTGTCACTGGGCAACAGGTAATGTTTCACAAAATAAACAGATTAAAAACAGTAGATTCATAGGTTGTGGTTTGATTTAACCTCTGGGCTGGTCACTTCCTGTTTAAATGAAAGAAGCTGCAGCCTCAGCAGCCAGATTCATATCCGCAAAAATCTCCTTGTTGTGAAATTCAGCTGGAATTTCTTCTGTCAGAGGAGGTTTGAAGTCACTCGGAGAACAAGTGGTGTGTCAACCTGAAGGGAAACAACACAGCTGGGCTGAATAGGATCCTCGGGGGGGAAGCAGGAATAAGGACGAGCAGGTTGAAATCACTCTTTCCAGTCGGGATCCTGTGCAACCACCGCTTTCCTTCAGTACATTGTTAAACGCACATCTGCTTTTGCTGAGGGAGATAAAACCGAGCCCCTGAAACTGGATCCCGCTCTGTGGCGCTGGAGATACAGTCGGCTTCACTGTGTTTGTTTGCTTTGAAGAGTGAGAACCACAAGGAGCTCGAGGCAGAAAATATGAGGAATGAATCGATCGGGACGAGGATGAGCCGACGCTTAAGTGTTTTTTCTGACTGAAGTGAACGTAAACCTCAATAATTACGAGTGTTTTCAAAAGGAAATGAAAGATTCAGAGGTTAACAAACACTTAAAAGTTCCTGTTTCAGGAATCATCTGAAGAGGAAGGTACGATAATAAACCCAGATCCTGTGAACAAGAGGATCGTTGACACAGACCGACTGTAAAGATGGACGTCTCCTTCTCCTCCCACAATCCAGAAGTGAAACAGGGGCAGATCCAGACACTCCATCATGCGAGGGAGGTCACATGCTCCGTCTCATCCTGTCTCTAGAGAACACCGTGTACAGTGAATCATGTTCACCAGCAGATTCTGTGCCCTTAGTTTCATAATGAAGAGAGCATGTGTCTGCTGCATGTGCATGTGCTTGTGCACGTGGGTGTGTCCTCTCCTGAGCTGCAGCAGCCGGGTGGAGCCGAGTCGGGAAGGTTTAGCATTTCTGCAGCGATTCTCCAGAGACGCTCTGCTCCTACTCCTGCATCTCCCTCCTCTCACCTCATCTCACCTCCTCTCACCTCCTCTCACCTCCTCACAGCTCATCTCACCTCATCTCAGCTCCTCACTCCTCCTCTCACCTCCTCTCACCTCCTCTCACCTCCTCACACCTCCTCACTCCTCCTCTCACCTCCTCACTCCTCCTCTCACCTCCTAACTCCTCCTCTCACCTCCTCACTCCTCCTCACACCTTCTCTTACCTCCTCACACCTCCTCTCACCTCCTCTCACCTCCTCACTCCTCACACCTCATCTCCCTCATCTCCCTCCTCACTCCTCCTCTCACCTCATCTCACCTCCTCACTCCTCCTCTCACCTCCTCTCACCTCCTCACTCCTCCTCTCACCTCCTCACTCCTCCTCACACCTTCTCTTACCTCCTCACACCTCCTCTCACCTCCTCTCACCTCCTCACTCCTCACACCTCATCTCCCTCATCTCCCTCATCTCCCTCCTCACTCCTCCTCTCACCTCATCTCACCTCCTCTCACCTCCTCTCACCTCCTCTCACCTCCTCACACCTTCTCTTACCTCCTCACCCTCCTCCTCTCACCTCCTCACACCTCCTCTCACCTCCGCACTCCTCCTCTCCCTCCTCTCACCTCCTCTCACCTCCTCACTCCTCCTCTCACCTCCTCTCACCTCCTCTCACCTCCTCACACCTCCTCTCACCTCCTCACCTCCTCCTCTCACCTCCTCTCACCTCCTCACTCCTCCTCTCACCTCCTCACTCCTCCTCTCACCTCTTCTCACCTCCTCTCACCTCCTCACAGCCCCCCCCCCCCCCCTCTGTTCACTTATCATTTCTCTTTTCCCCGAAGGACGCAGAGAATCAGAGCACAACTTCCGCTGCAGAAACACAGACTGGAGAGGCTGTAGTGCATGTTCATTAAAACCAGGAGGTGGCTCATCCATCACGTTCCCCTGTTTCTTCATCAGGTTGCAGTAAATCCCCCCCCCCCCCCCCCCCCCCCCCCCCCCCCCTGTGCCCTCCTGTGTGCAGACGCTGCTTCGTGGTGAAGTTCAGATCCAGGTAGCTTTCGTCCGACAGTCTTGGGTGAACACTTTGTCTCTGAGGTTATTTTGATCACTGGTTCAGGTGGAAAGCATCAGGCCTCAGTCACAGATCAGGGATCAGTGACCTGAGCATCCAGCAAATGTCTTTTTTTGGGGAATTACGAGAGCAAACATTGACATATTATCGACTCCAGTGGAAACGATCGGGCTCTTTAGCTCCTAAATGCTTCTCCATGTTCACCAGCTGCTGGTTGTTGTTTGAGTTTTATGAGAGAGCGGCAAATCGAAACCAAAACAGTCAATGTGTTGCCGCTCTAAAAGAGCTGCAGCTCACGGTGAAGTCAAAGTAAAGTCAGATGAGGATTCTCTCCAGCTTCATCCGACTATGAGCGAACCTGATCACATCGTCATATTATTACATTTTTCTTTAGAGCTGCTTTAAAGTTACAATCCTTCATTTCATTCATGGAGGATTTGGCGACATCTGTGGTCATTGATGGTAACAGCAGGTGCTTGAATAAGTCGTGGATCAGGTCCGACGGATGCAACAGAAGAAGAGAAGCTAGTTCATCGATCTACTGGACTCAGCTTCAACGACCAGAACTCCGAATTCTAACAGAAGAATCTGGTTTTGTAACTTCGTAGCTCTGGAACTTCTCTGGAACTTCTCTGGAACTTCTCTGGAACTTCTCTGGAACTTCTCTGGAACGTGCAAAAGGGAAATAAACCACAGACACAGCAGATACTTCCACTGAAGCTACTGGAAAATGGGAGTTTACAGCAGCTGATAAGAAACTGAGAAGCACTTTAACGTGTTTACAGAGAGATTCACAACGTCACAGAACAGAAACAGGAATAGACAGAAACCAAAAGTTTCCCAGACACAGAGCAGATCAACACACTGTGATGGATCGAATGTTTTCAGTGCTGCCGACATTACAGATGAAATTCTGAGTCAAGTCGAAGTCAGAGCCTGAAATCTCGATCTCAGAATCTGTCGCCGAGCGTGTACCTGTCGTACGGTGACATTCAAACATCAGACAACACACATTTCCTGCAGTCTGGTCATTTAGCTGGAAGGTGGAGATTTGGATCAGGGCGGTGAGTCACATCCTTCACAGAGGGAAACCTCCACGCTCACTGTGACCGACTGTTTCCTCCGCTTCACTCGCTCCAGTCTGGAAAAAGAAGAAACTTTCCAAAGGCTGCAGGAATAAAGTGGTCCCATTACCTGATTTACCAACACGCAACACAAGCGGCATGTGGAACATAACTGTGTGCACAAGTGTGTACAAGCAGGCTTTTCTCCACCTTCTCCACCTTCTCCACCTTCTCCACCTTCCCACCTTCCCCACCTTCTCCCCTTCCCCACCTTCTCCACCTTCCCCTTGCATGACGGTGCGTCTGCATTGATCCAGGAGTGCATGTGAGGGAGGATATGGCTCCTGCCATCGATTCCTGAGAACTTAAGATCCAGTTTTATCATCCTGGCTTCCTGGTAGCTGCTTATGTCATCCCTGAGTCAGGAGGTAGTCAGCGCTCCTCTGATCATCGCCCCTCTGCAGATGCAGTTGTCGACCAATCACATCGAACCTGAAGATGGAAAATGATTTAATTTTGAGTCATTTCCTGGAGGCCAATCAAAACCTTTACTGACTGAAATGAAGAGTGAAACTAAAGTGGTTTACATGGACGCACTGGCTGCTCTCAGCCCCACACCACACTGATTCCCTGTATCACTGAATAATACACCCTATATAATATATAACCTTCCCTCTGACTGTGAAGGTCATGTATTATATAACGTAGTCTGCACCAACCAACAGCCACAGCCGAACAATAAGATTTAACACAGAGCTTCTTTTATTTCCAGTACATTGATTATTACACCTCAGGCAGATGAGTCCAGAAGAAGAAGAGAGAAAAAAGCTCCTAATGGAAAAGTAAATCCTCGGTGAGTGAAATGAGCTGAAAGTCAATCTGCTGGAAGAGGACGTGGAAAACTGCTCAGTGGCTCCGACTCGTCCAGAAGAAGTGAATCCTGGTGTTTGTGTTGCAGTCAGCAGCAGCAGGCGGGCGGGGGGGGGGGGGGGCAGGAACTGAATCAACCTACTGCTGCCCCCCCCCCCCCCCTCAGGACGGCCTGTGATGAACCATGAACGGGTCCTTGTCCTGCTCTCCTGCTGCGTCTTCATGTGTAAAAGATGAAGTCTAGAAAAATATCCAGACCCAATTTTCCAGATGCATTCATGTCAGGAAACGATATCTGATCCAATAAGTGACATAAGGTCACTTTATTAAGTTTGAATACAGGGAAGCGGATCAAGACTCGACTGTTTACTGTGATGTGTCACTTATTGACTCTTCATTGAAGAACTCTGATGCAACAAGTCTGTGATTCAATGTCAAAAAACACACTGGTTTAATGTTTATGAGTCTCAGAGGGTGTGTGTGTGTGTGTGTGTGTGTGTGTGTGTCTGTGTGTGTGTGTGTGTGTGTGAGTGTGTGTGGTGATGGACTCAGAGTCAACAAAACCTGTTCAAAAACAGATCTGATCCCAAATCACTTTATCCTCAAAAGGCCACTGAATCATTAACTGTGAGAAAACACACACACGCACGCACACACACACACGCACACACCACACCTGCACCAGGTGATGAGGGGGTCTCCCTTGGGAAATGGTCACCACGACAACCGTGTCCCATCCTTCTCCACACCCTGGAGTTCATCTGTGGGGAAAGCTGCTGCCATCCTGACGTCCAATATCATTTAATGTCTTTATCTCCATTAGTAGTGATAACACAAATATGAATGATATGAAGCAAAACTTAGACGAAAACCAAAATCTTTTTTTTGATTTTCAAAATAAAACAAATGTTTACTTTTAGTTTGAGCAGAACACGCTGCTGCCCCCTGCTGGTGAGGTGCATGCATCTTTTGAGTGAGCTTCAATGTTTTCAAAAGATTTTACATATTAAACCTAATTAATCTGATTTAATTCATTCTGACGCATCAACAGCGACAATATCACACAGCCTCAGAAATGTATCTGTATTAGTTTTAATCAATTTTATTTTATTTGGTTTCATAATTGTTGATTCTGAAGTTCCACAAAGAAAACTGAGTTTTTCTCCTCATGAAATAATTCATATTTCTACTTGTTAAAATGTTTCAAATGAAAAAACTTGAAGATTTGTTTTAGTTGAACTGCTCACACCTGTTTTACGATCTCTGACCGAGGGTAAAGAAAAGGGTCGTGAACCTATGATCAGCGGCTCGACTCAGAAAGTTAACTTGACACGTGAACTGCACCGATGCAGTAATCAGTAACAATCAAGTTAAGTTGCATAAGTTACTGTAACTGTATAACTGTGTCATCACATTTCTATTTTATACACAATAGCATTTAGACACAGCTTTAAAAAAAAATAAAACGAACAAACAATCCTTACGTCACATAATTTATTTGTATTACAATAAAAATGCATAGAACAGTATATACAAAAACAGCAAAATATAACTTTATTCAAACAATCAAGTCTTTCTAGGTAATAAAAAAAAAAAAGCGATCACGCTTAACATGGCTGAAGGACACGCTTCCACATACAGTACGTACAAACATCAGGCACAGATTTGGTTTTTTAATCTCTGCAGCTGCTTGTCCAACAATAACCACAGGTTCCAGGAATTACACGGGGTCACCGCGGGGTTAATGCAGCAAACATCAGAAATGAATGATGAATAAAGAAAGTTATTGTGGGTCACAAACGACATTTGATCCTTTGAGCATCAAGTTGTCTGTTGAAGGTTCCTGAACGTTCAGTCGGTATCTGTATCACATTATTACTCCTGTAATCATTTCATTTTAATTGGATCACCCCCCCGAGTCAATTTTTATAGTCTTTTCATATTTTTACTGTATATTTTTGCCTTGTCTTGTTGATGTACACGTTGTTTTTTGTTTCTGTACCCGCTGAGAAACGACACATCCCGGGAAACGAGCCCAGAGAAACACTGACGGGTCAAAACACAACTCGTGTGTTTTATAGAGACGAGAAATGAAAACACCACACCAACAGCCAATCATCGGACAGAAGTAGAAATTATAAAAAAATAAATGATGAGGACTTTTTAATAACATGTAAACATTTCAAGTAGCTAAAAACTGTGGACAGCGAGGATTTAATGTCGCCGGCTGTTGGGAAATGAGAAACTGCGACGACGACGAGCAAACATGCGACAGATGGATTTTTTAAAAATTGGAGTAAATGAACGAGCTCCACTCGGTTTCCTGGCTCTTTGTTGTGTCTCCTTTTTTTTCAGTGTTTGTTTTTAATCCTACATGGAGACAACAGATTTCCACACAAAGCAAAAATAGTGTCTAGTAAGTTTGTTACCGCAGAAAAAAACACACACGTACAAAAACAAAAACCTTTCAGAGCAACACTGTGATTGTCATAATTTACATTTGTCTCTCAACTCTCACACCAACACAGGTAACCACACAACAAATGGTCACACACACACAGGACACAATAAATTAGGTGTATTACAGTCTTTGAGTCAAGGAGTCGCCAGTGTAGGAGGCTTTAACCAGCAGGGGGAGCTCTAACAGAGGGCGTAAGTCCACAGCCTCTCTCTCTCTCTCTCACACATCAGACGTTTTAACAACCAGGTTCCATCTGAGACTCGAACCAACATTTAAGCCACTTATTTTAAGTGTTGACATCCTGAAGAGAATCAGAGCTTCAACCTGCGTAAAGACGGACGTTCAGAAGGAGCCTCTCCTCCTCCTCCTCCCTCCGTGGTCGCCGAGCCGTCGGAGACATGAATCATCACAAAGGTGCGTCTGTGTGTCGAGTGTCTGACTGCGTCTCACACGCGGCTGCGAGAGGAACACGATTCTCCTGGAGGGAGCAGGAGACAGCGAGTGGATCCGAGCGGCGACATTCAAACACAACGTTCATTCCAACAAAACAGGTTCCTGGAGAGAAGGTCGAGCAGATCACCAAACACGTCTGAAACTAAGTTTTTCGTGATTAAACTTTTTTAAAAGGTGTGTAATCGGTTGCATCCTCACACGAGGAGTAAAGATCGTTTCCTCCAAAACAGGAATTTGACACAAACCTATGAGATGAAGCCTTTAAAAGGATCAGTGCCGATAAGTGTCTCGTAGCTTCGATGTGACGTTTACAACATGTTTCACTCTCTGACGTCTCAACATTCAACAACATCCAACACAAGTCAAGACAGAAACGTTTTTACATCTCACTGAAAATGCACTTTGGGTCTTTTTTTTTGTTAGTTTTTTGGTCTGTTTTTCTTTTTGTGTAAAGTGAGAGCCTGAAGCAGAGTTAAACAGCATTTAGATTTCCTCCATCCACGTCAAAGCCAAGCCCAGACCCGCTGAGCGGCACAGTGCTGGACTCCTATCCCCCTCGTTTCCTGAAAACACGTGTTCCCTCCACCAAACT
This sequence comes from Reinhardtius hippoglossoides, assembly GCA_006182925.3. Classification (NCBI taxonomy): domain Eukaryota; kingdom Metazoa; phylum Chordata; class Actinopteri; order Pleuronectiformes; family Pleuronectidae; genus Reinhardtius; species Reinhardtius hippoglossoides. The sequence goes on along the minus strand of CM031681.1, from coordinate 23,080,184 downwards.
CCACCTTTTCCAGACGATGGAAGGATTTGAACTGTTCACACTATACATCGTTTAAAAGAGCTAAGAGAGCGAGCACCATTTAGAGGAACCAGAGAGGAGGTCTTTGAGAAACTGAATGTTTTTGTAAATTAGCAAACAGAGAATAAAAGAGAGAGAATGGTTGAGTTTTTTTTTTTTAGTGGGACAAGTCACAAGTAAATACTTTAGGGAGTGTGGATGGGAATAGCAGCACAAACTAAGCCTCCAGCAACAATTACCAGGATGTGTTCACCAGGAAGCTCCTTTAAAGCTCGCAGCAGTAAACGGCCGCGCACGGGAACCACTGGTTTCACCTCTCGCTCTTTTCAGACACACATTTTTTCAGATTTCTCACCCTGAACAGAGAACAGAGAATCCCAGGTGGACACATCCCGGGTTTCATTCTCCATATTTATATAATACAGCATTGAGACGCTCCGTCGTGGAGCCGACACAGTGTTAAAGCATTTTAAAAGGCCATATAAATAGTTGTGAAATATAAATATGTGCACGCAAAGACAGACACGGTCGCTTTGGGGTAAAGCTCGTTTGACACACGGTAAAGCAGGAAGTTCGACATCAAGCCAAAATACTATGGTGGTCGTTTTGAGAAACGGAATCTGTCCTCGTTTCCAGACGTGCGAGGCGTCGACTGCCCCCCCGAGGCTCCACAGACCATTAGAATAATATCTTAACTTAAAGCTGCCAACTTTTAGTCCGTGACCCTGTTCAAGATCAAATATTTATCACTTGGACGTTTTGGGAACAACCCCAAAATGTCTTCTTCTCCGGGGCCTTTCCGTCGGTCCCAAACGGGGGTCACTGGCAGTTCAGGTCCGGGCTACTGAGCCAGGTCCAGATCTGGATCATCTGCTGCGGCGTCCTTGGGTGAACAAGGATTAAACTCTTATAGGCACAGGGGTTCGCCCTGTACTTCTCTTCTATGTCAAAGGTCCTGAAGCCTTTGTGCTTCTCGGGGCCCAGCCCGATTTTTTTAAGACACATGCCCGTGTAGACATCGTCTATTGGGTAGAGCGGAACCCGGTGCGACACCACGTGCAGCCGGGCCGCCACGTCCCCGGAGTAAAGGTACCCGCCTCCTCCTGCGTACGGGGGATACTTCCCCACGTACATGCTCTCTGGGATGAAGTATTTGACCTTCTTGTCTCTGTGTGGCCCCGCCTCCGTGATCACGTCCCCCACAAACAGGTCCCTGGCTTTGGGCTCCGAGAGGCCCTTGAGGAAATCCAGGATGCGGTAGGTGTTGACAAAGACGTCGTCGTCCCCTTTGAAGATGAAGCGAGCCATCGGGCAGCGGGTCTGGATCCACTCCAGGAACAGAACTTCTTTGACAGTTAAATTAAAGAACGAATCCCGGTAATCCCACTGGATGATGTCCTGGTGGCGGTTGCTCTCGTCCCACAGGCTGCTGGACAGATCTGGGTGGTGGTCCCAGACTGTGGCGTTGCCCAGAAGGAAGACAATCGCCACCGTCTGATTGGCCACGACGCCGGCCCGTCCCCAGGATTGACGGATAGCCTGGCGGCGGTCAAAGTGAGATACCTGGGATTTAATAGCCAGGAGCAGGAATGGCGGCTCCTTACAGATGTGAGGCTGGTCCACCATCATGGGGTAGGAGCGACAGTGCATGTAGAGCAGGAAGTCCTTGAAGCGGTCCGGGAGGGAGTTGTAGTCTTTCACCTGAGTGGTGACCCTGGCGTTCTGCTTGCAGGGTTCAGTGGAGAGATTGGTCTTAGTGAGCCAATCAGGCAGCTCCGAGTCGTTGTAGTTAGACGCCAGGATGGGATTGTTCTGGAAGTCCAGGATCTGCTGCTGGCGGTTCCAGTACGCCGGGACGGGGGCCAGCTTGCTCCAGAAGGGCTCGGAGGGGATCCGCACCTTGTGGAGCCCGTTCTTGTCCTGACCGCTTTGTCGGAAAATGAGGATGAAGATGAAGAGGTTGATCATCATCACGGTCACCACGAGCTTCAGCCTCCTCCGCTGCACCGCCATGACAGTGTCCCGCACCCACCTGGGCAGACACACAACAGGAGAAGGGTTAGGGACAGAAACACAATATTCCAACAGGCAGATTCAGGCAAAGCGACCTGACTGACACCGAACACGTCCTTTGGGATTTCCTGTTAATTGTATTGTCGAACTGGAGTAAGTCGGAAGTGGAGCAGGACCGCGCGCAGAATAATACACGGGAGAAGAAGAGTTGTGAAACCTTTTGTGAAGCAAGAATTCCCTGACGCAACCTTGATGCACACAGACACACACACAGACACACACACAGTTCCAGCTCACTGGGATGTTGCTGAAAAGAAAGTCACACTCGGAGGCATTTGTCTTCCGGTGTCTTCACTGATTCCTGTGAAGAGATTTCGCCGGCTGCTTTGAACCGAGAGGTCAAGGGTCAAGTTCAGCCACAGCACGACATCCCCAGAACGGATCACTCACCAGGTAAAGGAAACAAACCAGGATGGGATGTAATGTTCCATCCCTGCAGGAAGCATTGGAGCTCCTGCCTGATCGGTTCAGTCTCTTTGGGTCCGTATCCAACCTCCATTCAGTGCATTCTTATGTTCTGCAATCCTATCAGGGGTTAGTGCTCAGATATGATGTAAGAGCTGCTGCAGTTAAGAAGGGGGTGGGTGGGGGGGGGGGTGCTGCCAACAGGGCATAAATCTGTGAAACTGCCTCTAACCACGTGTCGGGTAGAAGAGCTGTTTTTATTAGTTGCTGCTGCACCACTGTCCCGCTGAATCGCTCTGTGATTTCTGTTAACCCCTCTGTCGCAGTCAGTCAGGAAACCTCTCTGCACATTCTTCAGACAACCAACAGATTCAGGGAACCAGTCAGTGTGTGTGTGTGTGTGTGTGTGTGTGTGTGTGTGTGTGTGTGTGTGTGTGTGTGTGTGTGTGTGTGTGTGTGTGTGTGTGTGTGTGTGTGTGCGTGCGTGCGCACTGACAGAACAGGCAGGTTTAAACAATCTAGAAGAAGCATGTTCACATAAAGTGTTAGATCTGGATTCAGTGCAAACTAAACACAATAAAACAATCATACTAGTATCCAACCTGAAATAAAAACATTCAACAGGCGGGGGGGGGGGTGTTGAAAGATTAGCCTGCCTTCTGAAACAGTTACTGGAAACTCTTATGTTAATCATTTGCACTCCCTCACCACGCGCCTGATCTACGAAGATCCCAGATCAAATGTGCTAAATGGCGTTGCATTATAACAGATTGGTCGGAGGGCGTTTTTTGCGGGTGATCTACTTAAAAATAATTGCGCAAATGATAACAGGTGCATCCGTGATAGAGGCAGTTGTGTTTAAATGATATTTAGATATTTAATGTCTTGCGTGCGGCACTGGTTTCCACCGTGGAGCGTTACGGAGAGCAGAGGGACCGCAGGCATGTCAGAGGAAGAGGCAAACAAACATGTTGTTGCGCTACAGCAAAGAAATATTAATATAACTCAAAGAAACGCGATATGGGAGAGTATCTGTCCACGCTATATTCATATTTGCCAGTGTGGGTAATTAACTTTCTGTTTACCTTTTAAATAGCCTCAATTTGACATCTGCAGGCTCCGTACTCCTGCCGGGCTCATGGGTCTCACTCCCTTCCCTTTGCTACTCGTCACAGAAACTCCCTGATCTCGAACCTCAGCCTCTCTGGAATCCAACTGACAGAAATCTGCTACAGCAACTGAGAACTTTAATCCCTGCGAGTGCCGGGATCACACAGACAATACAGTCTTTCAGGAGGTTGGAGTCCACCTCGGGTTTCTGCCTTGGCAGAATCACACATCCCTGCTGATGGCTTTCTCTCTGCCGGCTCTCATGTCTGTCTTCTCCCCTCTTACCCTCCCCTCCACTTACTGGGCCCCTCACTCCTCTTCCTCCTCTTCCTCCTCTCCTCCTCTTCCTCCTTGTTGTGCCATCGAGGCGGCCACAGCGTCTGCTTGGACTCCTGTACTTCTCTTTATTGATGAACTACACCGTTGAACAGCTGATGTATTAATCGACTAATCCTTGTGGCTGTGGCCCAACTGATTGATTTCACTGTGATTTGTATCATGAAGCAAAGAGAGAGATAGTGATATAGGGGAAATGTAAGATAGCATGATAAAAGAGATGATGTGGAAGATGGTGCACACACACACACACGCACACTAATAAATAATATAATAAAAAACACCATGTTCAATGTAGTCTAATTTAAGTTAAACTGGATAAACGCCGGCTCAGCTGGTTTTCCCTCCTCCACAACCGCCTGTATCCTTCCTGCCTCTGTATCATGTTCCTCTCGGCCTCCTAGCAACATCTCTGCACCGCTGCACTCCTGTTTGCTCCCTCTCCCTGTGTTTACCCCCCCTCCCCCTCCTCCTCCAGCTGTCGTCCTCTATCCTGCTCCTCGCTGCTCTTTACTCCTTTCTCTCAGTGACAGCAACAGAGGAGGATGATGATGATACATAATCCTGACAGTTTAGTGTTGTATTACAAACGGGGACAAGCCCTGACATTGCTCTACCTCTTTAACCCCCCCCTCTTTTCTTTCTTTCTCTGTTGCACATGGATAATGAAGCTTTCCTGTATTGCCGTACAAACAAGATGACTTCTGGGAAATGAGTTGGGGGTGGGGGGGGGAAAGCTTAACATCATGTTGACAAGACCGCAGCATCCAGACGTGTAATTAACCATCAGAAGTCTGAGGCTAAACATACACCGACCTGCTGCAGCCGGACCGACCTGCTGCAGCCGGACCGACCTGCTGCAGCCGGACCGACCACCTGCAGCCGGACCGACCACCTGCAGCCGGAGAGAAGGCGTCTGATTGGTCTGTTGTAACGAGGCCGTGGATCAGCTGAGAGAGCGGCTCACCCTGCTCTACATGGACGGTGATACATTTAAGGATTGGAAAACTAGTGAAGTCACATTCCTGTTTTAATGCTTTAACGAATGGAGCAGGTTTTTCCACATCTCAATATTACGTGGATCTTAAGGGCGTGTCCAAATTCACGTGTGAGAGTCAAAGGGTCTGGAAACAGCTCAAAAGTGTTTTGGGGGTAATGTACAATTAAATACATAACTTCAGCCAGTAGGGGTCTCTCGATCAAAGCAATACAAAAAGACCTAGGCCCTGTACACACCTGGTATTAACATGTGGCCCCACATGCGTCCGGAGATCGGATCTCACCCTGGTAGAGATCACCCCTAATAGAACCCTGGTTCTGTTATTGCACCATAAGCCGGTCATAATAAAAATGGCAGCAAAACGTTCATACAAAAAGGTGAACGTTCTTCATTAATAACATAAATAATAATGAAACCCTTAGACCCTTTGTAACGCTCCCTACTGTTGTTAGGCTCTTAGAACACAGATAATCTTTACAGTTCACGGTTGGTGCAGGTCGGATCTTTCCACAACACTGGGCCAGATGGACTTTGATGCTGTTTGCAGAGTCTCAGCTCAGCACAAGCAGCAGGGGTGTGGTGCATTGATTGGATCTGACAGGACAATACCAGGCTGTGTTTGAACATCGTGGTTTCCACCTGATAAAACGTTCAGTGAGGCGGCGTCTCACCTGGGTGGGGGAGGGAGAGGGAGAGGGAGGGGGGGAGGGAGGGAGGGAGGGACGGGAGGGACGGGAGGGAATAAGAGCAGCAGCAGGTTTAAGGACAGTGTGTGTCTTTCTATAGTTATGAGGTTTTAGGTTCTAAACCATTGTTGTCCTTCCCTTTAAAAGGCATGTATGGAAAGATTATCACAATTTCAAAAGCCTTCATGAGGGTGAAAATGTGGGTTTCTGGAGGTTTGAGGTCACAGTAGGACGGTACCTGTGCAGGTGAGCGGTGCCTCCTCAGCTTGTCTCGTCTCTGCGTCTCCTCTCGGCTCTTTTACCCCATACTTAGCTCTGCCCTCTGGGGAACAGGAGGCGGCGAGGAAAGGGAAAGAAGGGAAGGCGTGGCGGAGCGGAGGAGGGTGGAACCTGAAAACAGACAGAGAACAAGCAGTGTGTCAACGGCTGCCGGGAAACACAAAAGCTTTAACCACTTCCTGTTCTTCTCAAATCGAACAAATGTGAACTAAAAAAAGGAGAAGGAAGAGGAAGTGCCAGTTCGCTGATGAACAGGAGGAAGAGCGTGTTAGCAACTGCTCTCACAATTAGACTCAGTGATTGACAGCTTGTCCTTGATTAGCGCTGACTGACAGGATCAAGCGTGATGTGAAAAACAACATATACATCACAGCTAATTAATAACCAATGTAAACTGTAGTTATTTCTACCGCTTAATCTTTAATTACTGCAACTACCGTGAGGATTTGGTTGATAATGTCCATCATCATCATCCAGAGTCAGCAAATCTCCAAGATGCACTCGAGATATAAAACGTTCACATCGTTTCATCTCTACAATCGATCGAGAAAATAATCAGCACACGAGCAGACAACGATGTGTTTCTACAAGATTTACACCCGGAAGGGAGGACATCAAGATGAACTAGTCTGAGATTAAACACCGGCTCCGAACCGGAGGCCAAATATCATAAATTCCAATCCAAGGTAAATATTGTAAACCAAATTTGCATATTCCTTTTGTGTATTTTCTACGCTTCAGACAGTACAGTCCTTGCCGTCTCTCAGGGCTCCTTGGATGTGGTGTTGTAGACGCCCGATAAACAATAATAAATTCTACTATTTGTCTCTGTTGGATAAATCAGCACAGCTAAAACATCACACGTTAAAAAATAAATAAAAGGAAATAGCAGCAGAATAGGATCTTACCAAAGACCCTGGTGTGGAAAGTTCCCTTTAAAACACGACTGAGTTTCGTTAATCATTAACCAACCGGTGGTGCTGGTTAGATATGAGAAAGGAGCAGATAATGAGGCATATCACTTTTCACAGTGAGCAAACAAACTGCCTGAAACCTTCACTTCCAGATAAAAGAGCCGAGCAGAGCAGAGCCGAGGAGTCAGTTAACAGAGGACGTCTCTGTGTTTCTGAATACACTGATCGGACGGGGACCCGTGGATTCTGGATTTTACTCTTGGTTTGCAGGTATTCAAAAAGTAAATAATAAAAATGTAAATGCTCCATGTACATTTCAGCAGTTTTTACTTATTGTACCTCTATGCTGAAAATTCAGGGTCAAGGTCGAGTTGCGTTCGAGGCACAGAACACAGCTAAATGTACAACAAGCACAATCAGTCATTACATAAGACTACAGAAGTGTAAAGGTGAATCTTCACCTGCTCACCAGTTAACACTCAAAGCTCCGTGTGCAGTTTGAGGTAAGTTCAAATAAAAAGAACAATAAAGCTATTTCTATAGCACCGGAATCTCTTTCCTACGAGAAAAGCAGCTCAAAGTTATTTACAATAACAAAGTTAACCGAGTTTGGCACGTCAGCGCAAACACTGCTGCAATAGAACCTCCCCAGAGACACTAGTGTGAAACAGGTCACCAGGACGGACCCGGGCTCATGTTGCTGATTACCTCGTCTGTGTGGAAGCAGATAAGGAGGCAGCGAAGCAGACAAGTGTCCAACACCGAGGCCTCACCAGCCCCCCCGGACAAAGTTCAACGCCTCACAGACAGAGGGGTGAAGAAGGATGATAAAAAGAAACACTCTCGTAGTTTGAAATGTTTGAACGGTGCACAATGGGAAGATATGAGCGAGAGGAATTTTGGTTAAACATTCAACCATCTCTCTGCAGGCTCTTCTACCAGGGAACAAGTTTTAACAAGTGTGGGTAAGATATTTGGGAAATGGTTCAAACTCCAGTTTTCCTCGCAGCTATGCTTTGCTGACACGGCAGGAAACCACGGAGTGAGTCACACTGGACGGCGGCAGGTGAGGAGCAGAGGAGGTGGGAACCTGGCCAGGTTTTTGATATATATTATTCAAGTCATGTTTCAAGCAAAAAATGACAAAAATAGACACTGAATAATGCACACACACTCTCGTTCATACATCTATCTCCACATTACTGCCGGGCTCCCCAGAAATCAATCAACCTTCAATTTGTTCACAACACGGCAGAAAGGGTTCTTACGAGAAGTCGAAGATATGAGCACGTCACACCCATTCTCACCAAACTGCACCGGGTACCTGTGGAGTTTAATCCTCCTTTTTAAAGATCCCTGAACGGCCTTGTGCCGCCGGACCTTTCAAACCTCCTCCTCCCTGATCCCACTGCTCGGACTCTTCGATCCGGCAGAGCGAATCAAAGATGAGTCATGCTGCCCCGTTTCCATCACAACTAGAAAGGCACTTAGTGGAGCGCACACCTCAGCCAAGGTCTCCTCAAATTCAATTACGCCGCACAAAATGACACGTTACCTCTAGATGTCCTTTCCATTTTTGTTTTCACTTGCTGTATATTCATGCATTACGCAAAGCGGTTTTAACTTGGAGATATACTATGCAAATACAGCTGCCTATTCGTACCAGTGTTAGAATGTGTTACACACACACAGACACCCACACACAGACACCCACACACACACAGACACACACACACACACACAGACACACACACACACCCATACACACAGACACCCACACACAGACACACAAGCTACCAATGGGCTATTTTTGAGCACAGCTTGACCCGGGTCAGAAATATATAGGAGGATATTTTGGCACGAGGGAATGTGGGCCTAATAGCAACATGGTGCGAAAGATGAGCACCATAAATAGCCGAGGGCTGCGACCGAGAGCGGTGCTGCCTGAGCCGGAGCCCGCCCGTCAAACATCGACAGGCGTCACCAGGATTCACAAAAGGGCCAAAGGGCCCGACTTCATGTGTTGGAGCGAGACGCGTGGGCTGGACTGATGATTTCACCGGCCGCAGCTAAAAATAACACACAAGAGGGTTTCGTGATAGAGCGAGACACAATGCAGTGACGTCCATTCATTGTTGACAGCCTTACCCAAACCTTAACCGTCACCAATCCACACCTCACCCTAACCACAACTCACACATCACCCCTGAACTCGACCAGGACCTCAGAAGTGAGTCAGGCTTTGGTCTCCACGAGGTCTGCTGCTCCAGACAAGGTCAGTGTTTATTGTGGAAAAGGTCCTAAATAGGAAACGTGTACACACACACACACTTAACTTAGAATGGAACTCTTCATTATCAACAGATACTCGCCACATGCTTCACATCACTCACACGCTTGGGAATCTACGTGTGGGGCTGAACTGATAAGCGCCGTCACCGTCTTTGCCAACGCTCGATTAATGCAGAACACACACCACGTTCGGTCCGGACACATGATTCACAGTGTGATCTGATGAACGCTGTTTACATAACTGAGGCTGCACCATGTACCGTACGCTGTATACTGCCGGGATTAAGTGTGTAAGATTACCAGCTGTGCAGTACTCAGACCATCTGAATTCCTGTCACTGATATCAAGCCCTGCGTTAGTGCCAACACTTTTCCTGTGGTAGCTGAACTCGAGCCAGCTCCTCGTCTGGGGCTTGTCTCGAGTAACCAGTGCCTTATAAAACACTAACTATGAACCATTACCTCAGCGTTTAACCAGTTCCCGGGAACAGTTGACCACTTACACCTCCAGCAGATATGAACCACCATTATCAGGTCAGTCTGAGCTGTGCTTTTGGGCCACCTGGCAAATGGAAGCCCAAACGTATTGTGCCGTGAGCAGCTCACTGTCGGCAGTTTGGTGGTGAGCAGGTAAGTCACACTGGGTAGAGCTGTGGCTAGAGACGGGGTTAAATGGTCAACAGATGTAATATTTGCCGGAGCAATGAGCAACATGATAATCCAGCCTTTGAGTGAAACTATTAACAAGAGTTATTACAGGAAGGCAAAGACATTAATAAAGACAAGGTCCCAGGGAGTCACCAAGTATTTAAAACAAATTAATACAAATGGCTTGTAAGGGAAAGTGAGGTAGACCAGGAAGTGTGCGTGAGTCAGGGAGGACACGAGGACACACACACACACACACACCACACAACAAAACACACACACACACACACACACACACACACACACCACACAACGGTGTGGTTTACACTAATGCAAGTCAAGCTAATGCAGTGAGGCACTCAACCACCTCATTACAGTGTTTACGTAATGGGATAAATCATGTTTACAAAGTGAAGAAGTTGATAAACGCTGATTATTAAGCAGTTGCATGGCTGGAAGATATAACCAGAAAAAAATCATATCAGTTAATACAAATAATTTAAAGACAGATTTTTGCTCCTGAGGGAAAGTTGAGGTTTTAAACTCTGAGGTAGATCAATCATGTGTTTGCACGATGCTTAACACAATCAATATATATTGATATGTTATATTGCTATGGATGAGAATTATTGCTGTTGTTCTTTTTGCCCTGCCCTTAGTATTCGTGATAATAAATCAAATAATAAAGTCGTAATTATCCTGTCAGACAGCAGCGTGAGCAGAGATGCAGCCACACCCCCGCTCGCTCGCTTCTTCGAGCACGAGACAATGAGCGACACGCACACGACCACATTTCTAAACAGGATACTGACGTGTGCATATGCTGCAGCTCCTGTCTGTCACAGCTCGTGTCTGTGGAAATGCACTTAGTCTCAACTCAGATCAAAATCATGTAAAATCATTTGATAAATCATGAAGTGCGTGTATGAGTAAATAGATATTTTAAAAAAGAGTCAGCATGATTTCCACCCGATGAAGCTGGAGCCTCGGACACCCGTGTAAATATCTTTTAAAAGATAATAGAATTTAAAAATGACGGGCCTGACACAGCCTGCATATTCTCCAACACATGCAAATACAATCAAGCAAGAACAAGTTGAGGAAATCTGATTGGTTCCTGTGAAGTTATTACTTCTGAATTATGAACTATAAATGGCTAAATAAGTACGTTAAACATCCTGAGGAACTGAGAGCAGGAAGAAGGCACGAGGACGAGAGGGAAGAGTCCAGACAATAGTGCACAATCTGCCAAACGAGAGTAAACGTGTCCCTCTGCCAAATAAAAAAGCGCTCAACCCAAGAACATATTAAACAATAAAACTCCTTTCTACCACCTCTCGTTCTGCGTTGTGCTCGTGACAATGCGAGGCGGCGAACTCGTTGATCTGTGACCTCTGTCTCCAAACATTCACATCCTGTTGCTAAAGCCCGGACGCCTCTGCCTCGTCCACGACACCGTGTCATCTCTTCCAAGCGGTTCACGCGGAGGAGGAACGTACAGCGAGCGCCATGATCTCAATCCCTCCACGTTCTGTGTGTGGCTGCTTCTCGTTGTTATATAACAACAGGAACCTGAATTCTTTTTGTGGTTTGACCAAAGGGAAATGATTTTGAATTTTCTGACGCACACCCATAGATAGCAGTCCTCTAAATAGTCCTAAATTTGTATTCCTTGGAAAATGCATAAAAATGCACTTGCAATGATAAAGAAAGTGATAAAAAAAATAAACTGGCGCCGCACCCAAACTTAATCAGATCTTTCCCGGTGCATGTCCCGTCCCTCCACCAAGTTCTGTGGAAATCATATCATCACAAAAACAAAAAGGACAGGGGCACAAATCCCTTGGCGCTATAATACATAGATAAAGTTTTGCCCGGCCACCTCGCTCACGACAAGAGAAGTTTGGATTCCACTAGTACCTGATCGTTGCTGGGGAGTGTGGTCGCACGCCTCGACATCGTGCAGTCCACAGTGCACAGGACGAAATTATTGAAATGAAGCCAGCACTTTGAGATTCAATTCCTGGCAGTGCTAAGCTCCATATCCTGTGTTTTAAATTGTGTTGTTGGCAGATGAGCTGTTGTACTCTATTCTCCCTGCAGTACTCAGACGCCGGATTTAGTTAGAACCCCCCCCCCCCCCACCCTCCTCTCCTGAGTCATGCTGAAATGTAATCCCAGGAACGTGTGTCTCTCTGAAGTGGGCGGAAAACAGTGGAAACTAAATCAGACCCTGAGACAAAAGGCCACACATTAAGTTACAGGTTGTTGTAAGTGCCCGCGGTAGAAAAGGCCTTGTTGCTGTTACAATCTGTAAACTGCGGGGAAGATTACATTATTCATCGGGTCTGTTCTGAGGTAAATATTTGGAGCTTAAAGTCTCAGATGTGGTCTTGATCTGGATCCAGGTAGCTCGGAGCGACGTCTTGTTCCAAACAGTCGTGTCACGCTGTGTCTAATATCTCCACGGCTCATTTTCTCCTTCATCGAATTACTCCCCCCACAGCACGTCTGCGCCGCGAGTACTTTTCCTTTCCACTCATTCTGGCAAAGTACTGGAAAGCAACTGGCGGACACTGAATCAGACTAACGAGTGGCACAGCACCATTACAACTAATGCAGACAGAGAGTACAGCCAATCAATCCCAGTCCTGGTGAGATGGATCACACCAGTTCTACCGGAAGTCCCTTCTTCTTCTTCTTCTCTGCCACTGCTAAGACTTCAGTCTCCAGCTATTTCAAGGAAGATTTACTCATTTGTGATATGTTTCACTTATCACTGACAAACCAGATATTAAAAGAAGTTCCATGGCATCGATCCTCTGTATGTATTTGTATGTTAAAGGGTTTAAACCGAGCGGGGCCTCGGTCGAGCTCCCACGTTTCACTTTCAGTGTTCCGGCTGCGGAACAGGTCCGGCAGGAATACCTTTCTGAAGATGTTGGTTGAACACATCATCCCATTGATTGTGTGAAATCCCCAAAGAGAAACCAGTACGTCCTGTCTGACTTCACTCAGACATGTGTTTGCTCAATGTGCTGAATACTTCTACGGTATCACTTACAATAAAGGCTGTGTGTGTGTGTGTGTGTGTGTGGTTGGTCATCATAGGCAATACATTGTGAGCTTATCCCCCCCCCCCCCCCCCAAGCATTAAAAGACATTAAAACTTGTGTATTTACCATAATCAGGAGCCGCTGATGTCGGTAAAATGTCTGCAACATTATGGATTAGTTGTGTACATGCTGCACTATATCCCTGTAAGCCGGTTTTAATGGATCTTGGAGAGCAGTGGCAGCCAAGCACATCAATAACAGCAGTTACTTCAGACATTGGCAAACACCCATTTGGATTCCAGATTCTCACATAGTCATTGTTTGTGATTTTTTAAAATGCAGGTTGTGAAAGAGTGAATTCAATCTGATCAATTTGGAGTTTCGGCTGCCGATGCTGATATTAGGAAGTAAAAACTTTCTGATACAGATATATTGGTTGATATAAAAAATAAATAAATAAATACAACCTTATATATAGATGTTGAATTAATAAAATGAACAATTTACTAATGTAATAATAAATGCAGTCTTTTCTGCATAGTTTTATTTTGTAAGATAAGTTTCATACTTGTGCGTCCCGGGCTCAACTGATCCAGGAACGTGTGTTTAGCCTGGTTCTGCACCCAAGGGCCTGAAGCAAGAGGAACTGTCAGTTGAAGCCTCCGTCAGATGTGTCTCCACAGCAGTTCTTGGTCAAATGTTGCGTTTGACCTGTGTCGAAACTGCCAACGTGCCGTTGTGGTGCACCGAGGAGTTAGCGCCATTTATTGACCGACAACCGCTGAGCTCGGGGGGGGGACACACACACACCTTCTCAGTGGTGCTTTTCATGTTTTAGGGTTACTGCAGATGCATTGATTTCCCCTGATTCCAGTTGGTGCTATAAGATTCACTTTACTTAAAAAAAATACAGAGATTAAACTGGTTTCAATCTTCTCATCCAGCCAACTTCGAATTACTTCAACAAATCACGTCCCCCATTTTTTAAAACATACTATTATACATCAGTGAAAGAGCGGGTTTTTCTCAGCCCTAAACCAGCTGCTCAAAGCAACAGCACCAGTAGCACCAGTAGCACCAGCTGAGCGATGTCTGGTGTTCCACTGACGCTCGGGGAAACCGGACTGAATTATGCTGAATGGCGTCGTGGACCGTTTCCCTTGCTGACGCCAGAGGAAAGCCCGGGACAGTGCAGGTGGATGATGTCGGACTCTCGTTCACCCTAAACAGAAAGAAACAACCAAGGGTGGTGGGAACAGCAGAACCCAGCAGCTCCTGGATATGTCTGTTTGACTGGGGATGCAATCATTTTTCTTGTATTACTGCAGACTGTGATTATCCATATCCAGACAAAACAGTCTTGACTTCCATCCCCAGGAGGTTTCACTACGATTCACACCTCAGGACACGTGACTCTCAGGGGGCGAGTTGGCAGACGACCCGCTAACGACTCTCAGGTAACCCCAACGACTCCTAACGACCCTAGAGGTGAAACGTCTTCCAGAAACTCAACCAAGTCCTGATACACCCTGACCTGGACGAGATGACACCACCTTTCACTTTCCAAGACCGATACCTGGACTTCTTATCGGTCGATGATATAGAGTCCCAAACCGATACTACTGTCTTCACAATAATAAAAACGTATATACCAATATTTCAACAGCTATATGCTCCTACCAGCGAGTGGAAGTATTGATTGTTATAGTCGTTGAATACCCTGGCTCAGGTTAAACCCCTTCGATAAACAAATACATACAGAGAGTGAAACTGTGGACTTCCCCTGTCATGTAGTAAGACTGTCAAGGTTGAGGAGGAACACAGATGAATAAATCTAAATGAATATTAGTCACAGTCGAGCGCCACTGCTGTTTTGGAGCGGCTAAGAAGAAGTGATTTGGGGGGAAGAGGAAATTGCGGTTTTATCTGGATGAAATTAATAAAACCTGATCGGTGCACAGATTACTCCTCACTGTAATTTCTGCGGTATCAGAGGCATTTCCGAAGCTGGTACCAGTATCGGAAGAGATCTGCTGTGAGATGTCATTTCCAACTGGAGCATGTGCGACAGCCTCCCTTCACATGGAGGCGCACATTTCTGTGTCAACATGAACAATGAGAACGTGGTTATAGTACAGCGCTGATGGAACGTCCCCATAATTAGCAGCACCCGTGGGTATCTTCAGGTCTCCCATCTGGGATGTGCTGAAATGGGCGACCTTGAAATCCCTGACATGAAACAAAAGGACTGGTGAGGAGCCAGGACTCGGAATCTGAAACTACTGAACGCTTCCATCAACACCTTGGGAAAAGCAATATTAATATTTTACGAGTAACACATTGAATGTTCGTTAAGGGTTAGGAACCTGATTGGAGTCTCTCAGCAGTGACAGAAGCCGCCAGTATTCACACACACTCATTAGTTAATGAAAAGCCAACCTGCCTCTTAAATTGTTGTAGGAAAAAGATGCCCCCCCCCCCCCCCCACGTAGATGGCTGTTATTACAAATCTCTGCTCATCCCACAGAGGAGGCAGAGGAAATGCCCTGACGGTGGAAAGGTCACAGGTTTGATTGAATCAACAGGTGAATCACACGTCCTGCGATGGTCACAGTGTCCTTCACAGAGAAGCAGAGGTTGTTGTTGACTGTTCCCGAGCCTGAAGGAGAGCGCACGTGACTCGGTGTGTGGAGAAATCACGGACTGATTATGCAGAGTGTTCGTCTGAATGGTTAAAATGACTTTGAGACGAGAGAGAGAGTCTCTGCTCGTCCATTTGGCCGAGACCCAGCAGCTCGACACTCTGAAGAGAAACCACCTCGATCTCTTAAATTAAAAAACAGCTCGTCTCTACACCAGACACGAACAGACATTTAAAACTTCCACTTTATCCAAAGGCCACTCGTCACAAGACACGCGTAAACACTCAACTTATATCACAAGCTAGTGACCACGCAGATACTGAGTCGTATGAGGGATTAGCCACATCTGAGGAGTCATGGGAAGACAACAACAGCTGTTGTCATGGACGACAAACAAAACAGTAAACGGAGATAAGATATCCAGGGTTTGGTGTGAGCGGTACGAGAACTGGGTCACATCTCTATTTAGACTTAAATCAAGTTGCTTTTTTCTTAATTTTTCGTATCATTCTCCTCGTGGGGTTTTCACTGTGTGTGGTCAGAATTTCGCCCCATTTTCATTTTTGCCAGCGAGTCGGATGAAGGCAGCGGATCCACAGTGTGGTTTAGACTTTAACGTCTAAACATAGCGGAGGAGCTGACACACACACACACACACACACACACACACACACACACACACACACACACACACACACACACACACACACACATCTGCCCAGAACTCTGGAAAATGTTGCTCATGCGATTAAAACCTTTTATCAGATTGATGCCGAGCACATGTGGCGTCGGGGAGGAGGAGGAGGAGGAGGCAGACTAATGGTGGATGCTTCACATTGCTCCAAGTAGAACATGTTCTTGCGGTCCGGTGAGTCACCCCAGCCATGTGCAGGTGCTTTTCAGGGCTGATGATCACACCATGACTCATAAAAGTCTCTCGTCCACGTGCTACCGGTGTCACTATGTTTTTTTTTTTTTTTTACAAACGCATCATCACCGCACCACATGACCAGGATTCAACGGCGTCTGCTCCGCCCCATTCTTACTGGGACCACGGCGTTCTCCTTTGGTATTTGACTGGTTGCTGGTGTTGGGTATATCGCCACCTACTGACCCGGCATGCGTGTTTGAGTGTTTACAGTCATTCTCGTGATCTTTTCTGTATGGTAGCGTCGACATGGCTCAATTTTCTGGTAGGTTTGATTTAAATTAGGTGTTTAATTGTGGTGAAACATCACAATCGGCAGCTGGGACTGACTCGCGGCTCCATAGCTACCGCGCAGACGCTGGCTCCGAACTTGCAAGATGGCGGCATTCTGGATATATTGGCTTCATGTTCTGGGTAGTGGGAGAAATGGGAGCTGCGTCTGCGACCACAGAGACAGCGGTGAAGATGCAAGTTAACGGAAACGTCCGCCAGCTTCTCTCAGGTGCCTCATTCAACCATAACCTGAAGGGTTTGTTTGTTTTGGTGTGTCTCTGTCTCCCAGGCCTCGGGGACACTCGGCTCCAGGGTTTGATCAAACTTATTTACACAACTAATAATAACACAAACCAGCATTCCCAGTTATCACTCATCTGTCTCATGATTAAACAACAGGTTAAACTGGAATACAAACAGAGACTCTGACGTGTCCACAACTTCCCAGTTATTCACTCTGTGAGAGACACAAACACAGAGACGCAAACCAGTGGAACCAGTGAAGTGCTGAGTGTGACCTGTTGATTCTTACTGGTGAACTTCTCCCACACCACTGGTTTCCTGGTGGTTTCCTGGTGTTCTCCTGGCTCGTCACCTTCACCGGTCTGACGCCGGACGTGTCGCAGAGTCTCGGTATTCTTCAACACGCGTACGTTAAGGGCTCAGGTTAGAGTCGTGTGTGTGTGTGCGTGCGTGCGTGTGCGTGTGGAGGTGAAGACTCGCAGGAGCAATGGTGGATTACTCACAGTTCACTGGCGGGTTTCTCCTCCTCTCTCGGCTCCTCTCGGCTCCTCTCGGCTCCTCCGAGGAGACCCGGCTTCCCTCCGGCAGCTCGACGTCACCCGGAAAAAGTCTCAATACATCCACGCGACGCGACGCGCTGCTTCACCGGCGGAGAGGCGTCGTTTCTCCGGAGGCTCCGGGTTCACGCTGCGCAGGAGACTGACGCTGGAACCACCACCGAGGAGGAGGAGGAGGAGCAGGGGGAGGAGGAGAGGAGCAGGGGGAGGAGGAAGAGCAGGGGGAGGAGGAAGAGGAGGGGGAGGAGGAGGAGCAGGAGGAGCAGGGGGAGGAGGAAGAGGAGGAGGAGGAGGAGCAGGGGGAGGGGCGAGAGGGGAGGAGGACTACGTCTTTCAGCGGTGACACAGCGTCGTTGTAGGTGGAGCACACGCACACACACACGCACATGCACACACACATTAACATGCACACACACACGCACATGCACACACACATTAACACGCACACACACTTATAATTTTATTTTTGATTGTAGATTTAATGAGCACTTTATTAATCACGAGGTATGATTCGTATTTCAAATTTCTGTGTTTTCAGCTGATTCGACTAATTCCCCTCACAAAACTTTTTTTGTTTCCCCCCCCCCCCTCCCCCTTTACCCAAAGTTTCAATGTAAATGTAGAGTATTCTCAACCATATTCTTCCTGTTTTTACACTGTACATATTATGTTTCATTCCATTCATATTTCTCTATATTTTGTTATATTCCTTATAGTTAAGTACTGCAAGTTACTTATTACTTAATGAAGCCTATTTTTGCCTCTTGCTGCTGTAATATTGCAAATGTACCCATTGTGGGCAAATAAAGGAGCCACACTAACCTAACCCTAATTCTAACCTAAACCTAATTCTAACCTAAACCTAATTCTAACCTAAACCTAATTCTAACCTAAACCTAAACCTAAACCTAATTCTAACCTAAACATAATTCTAACCTAAACCTAAACCTAATTCTAACCTAAACCTAATTCTAACCTAAACCTAAACCTAATTCTAACCTAAACCTAAACCTAAACCTAATTCTAACCCTAAACCTAAACCTAAACCTAAACCTAAACCTAAACCTAATTCTAACCTAAACCTAAACCTAGTTCTAACCTAAACCTAAACCTAAACCTAATTCTAACCTAAACCTAAACCTAGTTCTAACCTAAACCTAAACATAAACATAATTCTAACCTAAACCTGAACCTGAACCTGAACCTAAAACCAAGTCTTAACCCTCAAACTGTCCATTGAAAAAGTGAGGAGCGGCCAAAATGTCCTCACTTTCCTAGAATGTCCTCACTCTGAAGGGTGTATCCTCAAAATGTCCTCACAAAGGGTACAAGTACAAGAACACACAGACACACACACACCTCGGTTGTTTATATTCTAAAGGTGTGTGTCTGTGCACAGGAAGGTGAACCCTTGGTCACGTGTCACAGCACAAACCGGCTCAGTTGGGTTCACTTCCTAAAGGTGAAGCTATTTTTGAAATATTCAAAACCGCATGTGGGGTATTCACAGCCTATTTCAGACTATTCAAATTATATACAAACTTTAGATTAACGTTCAAAACCTTTAAGATTCCATTAATTCAATCTCTTGGCCATTCCTAAAAAACATAGAAGCAGAGGAATAGTTGTCTCTGCAGCAACTGCGATGACATGTGAAGATGAAGCGATGAAACAGAAGAACTTGAACCCTTCAGCTGTTTGATGTGGAACAAGCTGATGTGTGGAAACGACTGAAACAGCCTCCCTCTGCTTTACCCCTGTAAAGTGTGTGCACGCACCTGAGGGGGTTTCTCATCCTGAGGAGGCTGCCAGTGACAACCTACTGCTGTGAGGAGTTCCTTTATTCATTCATAAGTTTATTTCATTCATCCAGCAAACAAAACTATTTAAAAGCAAACACAAAATGATTGACGTAAGGACGATTGACCCAAACTTGTGAAACCAGCCGCAGGTGTAGCATCGTCCTCAGCACCATCTGACACCGGACCAAAGAGAAGCAGTTATGGCGCTCAAAGAATGTTGTATGTGCATGTGTGTAGTTGTATGTGCATGTGTGTAGTTGTATGTGCATGTGTGTTGGGTGTGTGGGGGTCTCAGAACAGCAGGGGGCCAGTCCCCACTCCTAATGAGCGGGGCCAGGACAAAGGACGTCTGCAGGACACCAGAGACTCCTCGTCCTTCTGTGTCTCCACAGCTGGTCACCCTGTGGAGACAATGGACGCCCAGTATGTGCTCTCATGTAATGATGCCGTGCATGTGCACACCCTGTCTGACTCGACGTGTGGGATTAGGTTTTTGCATTATCTTCTTTTTGTGTGTGCAGCCATCCAGTTTCTCCAGATGTGTTAGCTCAGGGTGCAGCAAGTGAGGCCGGTTTATTCTCTTCAGGGCTCCACAAGAAAGTGCTTATTTTATATGTTTCCCTTCTGAGAGTATTGTGAACTTGGCATAAAGTCACCTAGAGGCCTCCCCACTCCGAAGTCACGAAGCTGGAGAGGTAATGACTCCGATTCCTCGTGGACGTCCTCGTGACTGCCCTCTATAGGTGAACTGCAGCCACCAGGAAGTGGGCAGACCCTGACTTTAAGAAAGTCCCGTTATCCTACAGATGCAGACTCTATTTCTTCCACTGAATCAATAGACACTATATGAATATTTGAAGGATTAATGAATGTTAAGCTCCTGAATGTGATGATCTCACATGTTCCTGTCCTACACATGAATAAATGAGTACACGTCCCACACCCTGCCGTGGGCTTATGGTCAATCCCTGTGTCATCAGAGAAAAGGGCCCGGTGGCTTTGTTCCGGCTCGTGACGTCAGCAGAGCGACGGGATAGGATGACCGCGGAGTAGCTGGCGTGAAGATGCCGTCGCGGAGCCAGGACTCAGGTGTCTGTCCCGGGCCCACCTCCCAGAGTCTCAGATGGTCACTGGGGCATTGTTTGTCGTGTGTGTGCTCACCCGACGGTGTCTGAAGAGCACATGCTGGCACATGAAGCTGCCGTGGCCACCCAGCTGCTCGTGTATCAGGTTTATCAAACTGGGAGGAACACGCTGCTGCTAATGAGGTGCAGGAAAAGAATACAGCAGCCGCCACTCACAGGAAGCTCCGATCATACAACTGGCTCAAATCACAGTTTGACAACATTTGGGTTTTTTGTGGACGGAATGTGAAACACGTCCCAAAACCTCAAAATTAAAGTTTACTGTGTCAAACTGTCATTTTACTGCACTTCTCATTTTTGTTTTGTGTGAATGGAATTTTTTACGAGGCTTCCACTGCTCAGTCTGTGATTGGTCCAAGACCATGTGGGTGATCAGCCACCAGGGTAACGGAGCCAAAACCAAACACAATACACACACACACACACACACACCACACACACACACACACAGAAACACACTCACTCACACACTTTCCAGTAAGACATTGATTTAGGAACAGGAAACTATAAAAGATGAATAATGGCAACAGTGAAGTGCAGTGTTGTTGGAGCTGTCAGAAACAGCAGCACTTTTCACACACACACGCACACACACACACACACACACACACGCACACACGCACACACACACACACACACACACACACACCACACACTAAGAGCATTATACGCCTCATCAAAAAGAAAACAGACTCACTTTCAAACCATGAAATCAACAAATAGGAAATCAAACTCAATATAATGTGTTCGGTCAGTTTCGGTGAAGAAACAATTTCCATTTATCAAAAATGTGCAAAACATTCATAGAACTCTACTCTTCAGTGAAACAGGTAAAAGTCTGACGGAGCTGTTTTGATTATCTATCAGTGAAGGATCTTTTACTGTACGTGACATTCCTGGTAAATTATTGATTACTGATGCAGAAGTTGTGATATCAAACAGAGCTAATATACAGCAACATGTGTCTGACTGCTCTCCTCTGTGTCTGTGTGTGTGTGCGTGTGTGTGTCTGTGTGTGTGTGTGTGTGTGTGTGTGTCCACGCACCACAGAAACCCTTTGTTTACAAAATAAAATGCTTATTGTGACAACAAGCGATAACAATGTAAAATGTTAAACCTCGGTGCGGTGGAGTTCTCTGGAGCCGGCAGCGGAGCCGGCAGCAGAGACGCAGCCACTTCCTGAGTGTTCGTGGGACCACATGTGGAGAATGGGATCCAGTGGCATCGTGAGCTCACTTGGACGAGCACGACACGCAACTGCTGAGAAATTAAATTATCACCGCTCTCACAAAAAGGATGTATTTAGGGTATCGATGTTTTGGATTTGTGAGATATCTGAAGAAAAGTTCAATTAAAGGAGGATTAAAAACAAATGATTATTGATTGTATTATTATTATCTGCATTGTTGTACAGAGATTTATCTCAAATTTGCAATTTTTATTTTTTTAAATGCCGCTAATTCATAACAAAGGTTTGCACAGTGCACACTGTAGTCGCCGCCTCCTCAGCTCTCAGCCAATCACATGCGCCACAGTTATTCTGAGAATGAGTGACATCTGATTAAAAACACAACATGTTGAGAGAAGAGAGAGATTTTAGATCGTACAGACTTTCTCAAATTACTTTAAAATACTTCATTGCTGATTACAATCAGTACAAATCATTACAAATGCACGTGCATGTTGTTTTATGTATTTGATAAACAGGAAACCCACTGACTCTTCCTACGTGTGAGGCCCAGATTGATCTGCTAAACCCAAATATTATACATTTTATTAATTCTTTCTTTGTATTGAACATGTTGGGGTTCCATAAAAATGTTTTTTACATTTTAAAAGGATGTCAATGCATCCAACAACACAACGAAGATCAACTAAACAACTAAAACTGCTTTTAAAACTATGAAGCTACAGTTTTATGATGGGAAACAATGTGTTTCTGGGTCAGGCAGGAAGGAGACCTTTGCATCAACAAGTGTGTGGTCACATACCACACACACACACACAGACACACAAACACACACAGAAATTCAGTTTCCCACACAAAGCCACTGGAGAAACTCTGAATATTTGCACACGAGGCCACAGTCACGTGAAAATTCTTTGTAAAACATTGCGCGACGAATAAAGCTCCAAACTAATTCGATCAGACCAGCAGGCGTGTCGTCTCAGCTGTAGTCGCGCTGACATGTCGAGGCCACGAGCACAGAATCTATTAATCAAAGCGCTTTATGGTTAAAGCACAAGAGTGAAGGTGATGAGGGGTCAAACAGAGACACATGGAAAACCTACTGTAATGATTTACACGCCTGTGGATGTCGCTGAGGACAGAGGTCGTCTCCTCTGTGTTTGTCCTTAATTTGAGGGTTTTAAGCTTCTTATTCATAACGTGATTAAAAACAAGTCTATTTTAAACTGAATATATCAAAATGTGACCTCAAACAACTGTATTTCTGGCAGAGTGGCGAAGAAAACAAAAATTAAGATATATTATATATATTTAAATGCCTTATGACGTTTACAAACTATTTCTGCGATCTTGTTTGGTACGTTGGAAACTGCAGCCAAGCACACGATCACCTGCTGCTGCTGCACAACCAGTTATTCAACTTATATGTTGAGAGATATTTACTTTATTATATTTACTTTCACAGCTATGAACAGCCCGAGAGGAGGAGGTTGATTCTCATGCTGTCCTCTGAATTTATCGCAGCTATTTAAAAAGACCTGGGGATATTTGTTTTTTTAATCAGTTATTGCACTGATGAGGTGAATTTAGGTAAAAGTGACTCTTCCTCGTCTCAAAGGGGAACATCTGGTTGGCTTCTGTCACTTGAGGCTTTTATGACTGAAATACACAATGAAAAACTGAAAAAGTAGCAACACACTAATGCTCAGATTCAATTAAATAAACTAGAAATTGATTATTTCAGTTTGCATTTAATCCCCAGGCTGTCGCATGTGAAAAATGACATGTGTAAAAGTTATGGTTTAAATGATTAGCATCGCAGTTGCCCCTTTTTCAGTGAGTGTATTTGGACGTATCGGGAGTGGTGGTGTAAATTCTTTGTCATTTGTCTGCTCGAGGTTCCTCTTCCAGCAACAATAGCAGCTTTGTCGAGCTCTTCGCCCGATCCTGGCAGCGATGTCCTTGTGTCCTGTGACTTTATGTCCCTGACGTCCGTCTCCTCGTTCCTCTTCCACGGTCCGTGCCCTCTCCTGCTCCGATTGGTGCGGCCGCATCAGAAGACAAATCACTGACCAGAGATGGATGAAAAGACAAATCACTGACCAGACAGGTCGCTTGGAGGGTAATGAAGTACTGGCCACGAATGTAAAGTGTCTATAAAATCCTGACACCACGTAGAAACACCATGATTTACTCCTTTCTAAACCTCTGCCATGTTTTCTCCAGCTTCAGAACGAATTTCCGCGAAAGACCTGGTGGTAGAATGGAACATGGGTCAATAAAGAATCTCATACATTTTGGATTAACGTCGCGAAATAGGACATTTTGCAGCTTAATTGATTTTAACCCTCTAAACTCTAGAATCACGCCAACGAGATCAAATCACAGATGTGTTTGTTCAGGTCAGATATATGGATAAACTACGTCCAAGGGAAAAAGTCAAACAGCCCAGGACTCCAAGGGTTAGGAGGCCTGTTGGACCTGAGCAGAGGTTTGTGCTCCACTGAGTGACCTCCTCATTAGAGCTGCACAGAGACCGACCCACACACTAGTGAGTGTGAGGACGCAGGAGAGAGATCAGTGTTTCACCGCTGCTGGTCGTGTCCGTGCTTCTCAGCTGTGCCGTCCGTTTGCACGACAGTGAGGAGATTATTACCCGAGGTCAACATGTGAAGTAAGAGACCTGCTCTGGTTAAAGGGTAAACCATTAGCTCTGAGAGCAGCTACCGTCGGGGGTGACAGGATGTTCTGTGTGTCTGGATGAGGAATGTAGCTGCTCTCAAATCAGTGTTTCAACACAGAACGAATCTGAACTTTCCCTTCTGTGATTTTCAGCTTCACGCGTCTTTAGGGTTAGGGTAAATATAGAACTGGGAGTGACAAACCTCTGCCGATTGTCTCGCATCTGACCCACTGGGTCATGGGACCGCATCAGATGACCTGATGTGTGGGACTTCTCATGACTTTGGTTTTAAAACGATGCATGTTCTCAAACGCAATCCAGCAGGTCTGTCTTCTTTCCGCCACATGGTTGCACGGATCCTCTTTTCTTGGGATGAAAGCTTGCAGTTTGTTCAGGGCAGGTGTCGCACAGACGAAGCAGAAATGAAACAAAGAGGAGTCACGCCAGTGGGAAATAGTGTTTCTTCTTTCATCCGGGCAGACGGGGGAGTCATGTGACCACGTCACGGACTGCAGTGGTCACTCGAGGCGTCGCTGGCTGCAGATAGAAGCGAGCCTTCCAGACCAAACCTCTGCACGCGCTGCCAAGCTGTCTGAAACTCTGCACTGTGGGTCATGTGGGTTCCTGGTTTTCACAAGAAAGAAGAAAAGGTGGAATAAAAAACAAAGATCTGTGGGAACTCATCCTCTCGGAGGGGAAAGAAGCGTCTCATGAAACCATTCACTGAATCCGATGCTGCGAACGCTGTTCTCACATTACAGAGACGAACAAAAGCTCGACAGACAACACCACGCGTCATTGAAACTATTACACAAGGAGACATGATAGAAATATGTATTAATATGTATAAAATATTATACTTCTCATGACAAAATCTAAATGGTGAGTACAAGCGGCCAAAATCATTTTTCGGAGGAAGCTTGATCTGCTGCTCGTTCTTGTCGAAAGGGGAAAGCAGGGGAATGTGGGGCATCTGATCCGGATGCCTCCGTGGTGCCGTCTGTCAGAGGACACGCCCAAACCCGGAGGTGACCCTGGGACCGACCCAGATCCTGCTGGAGGAAGCACATCTCCAAACTGGCCTGATGGATGAATATTTAAAATAAACATTGCTACCTTTTTTGGAATATCTTTTTGAACCAGGCTTCAACATTTGTATTCATATCACTTGCAAGCTCTTCCTTTTCCTCTCAGTGCATCTGGATCGACTTAGATATTGATTTAATAAAGGAAACTCTCTCTCTGTGTGTGTGTGTGTGTGTTTTATCCCCAGCTCTGAGCTTCAGTTCTGAAAAGGCCCGGAGTGTTTGCACTTCTCTCTCTGTCGTGCGTTCTGGAGAGGAACCAGTTCCCATAGAGACTCGGTTATTCCTCGAGGGTTTACCGAACAGCCACTGTGTCGGCGTCAGGTGACAAACTGCCGTGTCGTTACCGAGCAGGCAGACTTTAAGTTATTTTCAGTTTATGGCAACAGTGAACAAACACAGACACAAACCACCAGGCTCCATTCAAAACCCTGTGGACTGCTTCTATTCGGCTGAATTAAATTCTGGTTCATGGATCTGGCAGATCAGAAAACAGATGTGGGACATTCATGTGTTTCTTATTTGTGTAAATTTGATTATAAAATATATATTTTGAAATTACAATCCTAAAAAAAGAAATTAAAACAAAACCCATTTCCATTCTTTTCATGCCTGTTTTTTATTCAATAACCAAGAAGAGCTCGTATCTACCGCCAAGGCCCAGCAGTCTCTTTATGAAACCACATTTAAACACACATTTTATTTTATTTGGATCAAACTCCACACACTCATAAACATCAGACCCCTAAACACGCCTCGTGTTTTCATCAAGACTCATGAATTATTAAAATGAAAGGAAAATATTGAAATATCTGGTAATGTTAAAAAAAAGACAAGTTCCTGGAATCGCCTCCAGATCGTAATCAAACCAAACACCCACATTTGGGGGGGGGGGGGGGGGGGGTTCTTTCCTGACTGTACCACATCCTTCCTTTTTCTTATTTGATCGGCCCATTGTGTTATTTTGATTTGATTGACACTGAGCTGGTCCAATCACATCTTGGACCAGGGAGGAAGATGAGGGAGGGAGATGAGGGAGGGAGATGAGGGAGGAAGATGAGGTAGGGAGATGAGGGAGGGAGATGAGGGAAGGAGATGAGGGAGGAAGACAAGGGAGGAAGATGAGGGAGGAAGATGAGGGAGGAAGATGAGGCGGCAAGATGAGAGATGAGGGAGGAGAATGGAGGAGGGAGATGGGGGTGTGATGAGGGGGGAGTGAGGGAGGGGTGGGTGGGAGATGGGGGGAGTGGGTAGGGGTGGGGTAGGAGTGTGGTGGGAGATGGAGGGGAGATGGGGTGGAGATGGAGGAGGAGATGAGGGAGGGAGCTGCGGGAAGGGAAAGATGACGAGGAAGATGAGGGAGGAAGATGAGGTAGGGAGATGAGGGAGGAAGATGAGGGAGGAAGATGAGGGAGGATGGTGAGGGAGGAAGATGAGGTAGGGAGATGAGGGAGGAAGATGAGGGAGGAAGATGAGGGAGGGAGATGAGGGAGGAAGATGAGGGAGGAAGATGAGGGAGGAAGATGAGGGAGGAAGATGAGGGAGGGAGATGAGGGAGGAAGATGAGGGAGGGAGATGAGGGAGGAAGATGAGGGAGGAAGATGAGGGAGGAAGATGAGGTAGGGAGATGAGGGAGGGAGATGAGGGAGGGAGATGAGGGAGCTTGAAGAAGTTATGAGCTGCCTGGCTCAACAACAGGTCATGAGAGATGAGGCTGTATGTGTGTGTGTGTGTGTGTGTGTGTGTGTGTGTGTGTGTGTGTGTGTGTGTGTGTGTGTGTGTGTGTGTGTGTGTGTGTGTGTGTGTGTGTGTGTGTGTGTGTGTTTGGATGGATGGAACCGGAGCTGGTTGGTTGTCCCGGTCCGGCCCTGCCCTGGGTCAAGGGAAACGATGCACGCATGTAAGCCAGTGTAATTTTATATCACAGATAAGAGCCTCACTGATCCCAGAGCTGTTTCCATTAGCTCTCAAATCTCCCCCACTGCTGCTCCTTCACATTAAAAGCAGGGAAACAACACACTGGGGCTTTTGTTGTGAAAGTGGAGAGAGGTTCAGGCTGGAGAACATCTGAGTTCATCTCAACCTGGAAGGTTTCATCTCACTGTACAGCTGAAGAAAAGTCACAAACAAGGACGATGGTATTAGAAATATGTAAAATTAAAACTTTAACAATTCAAATATGTAAAAAAAAACGTTTGAATGTGAGAAACCTTCCCAGTGGCTCAGTAATCTAAAGTATTTACACCTTTTTCTTTTTTTTGACAGTGCGTGTTGTCGTCAGTAGATTTTCCCGCTCATGGAAGCAAATTCCCCAGCGGCACCTACTGTGACCGCCACGCCGAACGCCACGTTTGCATGTGCGGTCCTGAGAGCTCTGCAATTATCCCGGACGGGCCCGGCTCCGTGGTCATCACATGTGTTTCTGGAATGCGATGTGGAGACGGAGAGGGGGGGGGGAGATTATAGCAAATGTGATAATGTGTCAGTGTTTGCAAAGCATCAACGAAACACTGAAGAACGCAGTTGTCTGATTTGTCACAGGAGATAAAGAACTTTCATGCTTTATGTAAACAAACCCGTAGAAGTTTGCAGAGATGACTTGAATATACACTTTCACATTGTGTTATGCGATTTTGAAATATCGTGGAACAGCGAGTTCAAGCTCAGGAGTTAAAATCAAAATGTATCACATGAAAACAAGGATATATTTTGTCGGCCTGTGTGATTAAATAAATGCAGAACTGTGTGGGGTGGAATACGACTCTGGTGCATTGTTGTGATGGTTGTGATGGTTGTGATGGTTGTGATGGTCACGTCTCTGTCGCTGCTGTTGTCTGTGACACACACTGGAAACACCACAAAGGCAAATGGCTCCGCCCTCAGCAGAGACACCTGAGCTCAGGTGCAGCTGCCAGAGAAGAAGAACACACTGAGACTGCACAGTGTGTGTGTGTGTGTGTGTGTGTGTGTGTGTGTGTGTGTGTGTGTGTGTGTCTTCACACTGAGATCCTCTGAGACAGCTGTCTGTCCCCAGATCAAGGACTAAGGGTCTTCATCTCTGCCCCATGACTCTGGAGCTCTCCCCCCCATCGTCCGATTCTTCAAGGCGTCTGAAAACACATGATCGGCCTTTTCAATCTGCCTGAAGTGTTGTGTTGTTGGTGTTGTGATCGTTATCAGTGCTAATGTCACTGTTGCACAACACTGTGTTTGAAGTGCTGTACAAACAAAGCTGAAGAAGCAGGAGTGAGGAAGAGGAACGTGTGGTCAACAGACAGGAATGTTTGATTTAAAACGATGAAGGACGGAGTCGGGTTCTGGAGAGGTCCAAACACAGCCATCGTGACCTCTGGGTGACCTTTTCCCAACGGTTTCCGCCCCGATTTCAAATCAGAAACGTGAACCCGAGCGTGGCGGTGCAGAAACCTGCTGGAGGCTGCGATGGAGAAAAGCCGGCTCCAGGGAGTGTGGGCAGTGACGGAGAGAGGACATGCTAAAATAATCATTTGCTAATGTATCCTGCTGCTGAAGTGCTTCCACTTTGGATGGAACTTTTTGTCGACTGATTGATTTTCTCTGTGGATCTTTGTTGGATTCTGACTTTGTTGAAATCTGTTTGGATCTCTCACGTCGCCTGGTTTCCCTCTTACCTGCACCACCTTCCTTATTATATATAATTTCACCTGTGTCTTAATAACTTTATGTATTTATGCCTTGTCTACTCTCCTGTTCACTATCTCTCGAGTCAAATTCAACACGGTTCATTGGTTCTGCATTTGGGTTCTGACACCAGCAGTGACCCTGCCGCCCTGTCCCCGGAGAAGCCGTGTGTGGAAATACAGTTGCAGGTTGTGAAACCAGATCAGTTTCCCTGCCAACACATTACTTGTGAAACGAAATGTGAAGTGAAAGCTTTTTGGAAATCACCTATTTGCTCAGAAATGAAAGTTATAGTAAATGTCAGTGTGTTGAGGTTTGGTTTCCTTCCTGTCGGTGTCCTCTTCTTTTTGAGAACAGACAGAACAGGAAGGACGTTTAGGATCCGACTGTTTGCAACAGATTCTGTCTTTTTTGTCTTTTATTGAGAAGCTAAAACTTACTGATATACATTTTCCAATGGAGGAATCTTTTTAGATAATATTTTGAACAGGTTGCTCTGTACAAACACTCAGTCGTATCCCTGACGAGTGCAGCATGTTCAACTCGACAGTGACGGTTCCGTCGGCTGCAGAAACACCATCTCCTCCCGATACTGACGCTCAGTGAGATCTGATAGTGTGAGTCCTTCAGTGTATCTCCTCCTGTGATGTCCCTCCATTAATACACACTCTGTTCAGACACACCCAACATGTTGATAACAGTCTGACGGAGGAGGAGGAGGAAGTGGCCCATTAACTTGACCTGAAATTGTTTCTGTGCAAACGTTAGTGTTTGTGCGTCCGGACGCAGTTTAGTGAGCGTTGTGTATTCGCCTGCAGCTCTGCTGTGTTTGTGGCTCCTGACAAAAGGACCTTGATGTTGTTCCAGCAGCTGTTCCTCTCCTGGGTCCAGTCTCTCTGCTCCTCTCATCTCTTCCTCTAATCTCTCAACCTGACCGCTCTGTTCCTGCTCTGATTAGACTGCCTGGCTCCGCGCTGGGTGACGCTGGCACAGCCACAAAGTCTGGAGCCGACGCATGGCCGCTGCCTTTTTTATCTCTTGTGTACTTTACATCTGCGGTGCCTGGATTGGGTCACCCTGCCTTCGCTGACCATCAGTGAGGATGTTTTCAGATATGTCACGATGTCACCTGTCTCCTCCCGGCCTCCTGGGATAGAGTCTGCAGAGTCTGATGTGAGAACAGGGATATCAATCAGGGGCTTGATGACGCTTCTAACACGCGGCAGATGCAAAAATTAAACTGAAATATTCAAATGAAAAAGAGCCGTTACACAGACTACCCCCCCCCCCCCCCCTCACCTAAAACCTGCAGAGAATCTGTTCTGAATGTGTGAAAGCGAAACTAAGAAGAAAATCCGTTGCCAATTATTCAGTAAGTTCCTCCGAAGGACATTTTGGGGCCACTGCCAGATTGTTGACACTGGGGTTTGTGTATTATCCAAAGCGGGACCAGGACTTTGATGATTAAACAGAGTTATTATTATCACTGATTTCTGAGTAATCGTGACTTTCACATGCTCTTGTTTTGGACCGGGGGGGGAAACGGGCCTGCCGGGGGGAAACACTGCAGCACTTCTTGCCGCCCTCAGTCGCAGCTCTGTGCGGCAACTGGAGGACTGAAGTGAATCCCAGATAATATAAACAGACGAGAAGCAGAGAAAAAACATTCTCATGACACACGCGGCGAGGAGTAAAGTGAACGAGCACGAACCCAGAGAGGAACTGCTGCGTGATCCGTCTGCATCCGATCAGACCCCCGCCTGTTTGGAGAAGCTGACGCGATGCCTGTAAAAGGGAAGAGGAATCAGACTCTTCCCTTTCTAATAAAAGCCTACTACGGTCATGGAGGAGCCCCCCCCCCCACCCCTCCACCCCTCTCTCCTCGGACCAACCGCAGCGACAGAGCAGCCTTTGTTTTTCCCTCAGTTGTTTTTAGCTGGTGTTGGTGCGAACGCATTAATGACGAAGACGAGGTCACTTTAAACGTGTTTCATGGGCTGGAGGTGAAACAGACGTGACGAAGCACCTCCTCACTCTGACCTCAGGGTCACGGGTTCTTCATCTTGGTTTTAACGCCTTGAAAAGTCTGATAACTCCTCAGTGCAACTCCGAGCTTTTAAATCTCTCTCCCACATTTCTATTGGTGCTTTATCCCTGTTCTGATATTACTTTTATTTTATTTTATTTCATTTTTACTCTTTTCTCATCTTTGTATCGGTTCCCCTTCAATAAACCCACGAGTTTAAGGTCAAACTGAAGAACACAGTTAAATTTAGTTTAGGGATCTGACAGTTATGATAATTAGTCTGTGGTTGAATGTGATCGG
Organism: Reinhardtius hippoglossoides; assembly: GCA_006182925.3. Lineage (NCBI taxonomy): Eukaryota > Metazoa > Chordata > Actinopteri > Pleuronectiformes > Pleuronectidae > Reinhardtius > Reinhardtius hippoglossoides. The sequence goes on along the minus strand of CM031681.1, from coordinate 23,048,835 downwards.
AGGGCCATTTCTATTCTTTCTGTTTCTATTTTCATTTGTTTTATTCTTGTCCGATGTGTCTGTAGTTCAAATCGATATTCGGGGGAACAGTCACGCAGGACTGAACTTTATTTCTGCTGCACGCAGATAAAGCATTTGCAGCGAACTCCAACACAGTCCGATCCGAATGTCACATATGAACGTGCTTGTCCATCACGGGTCGGCTGCGTCAGTGGATGGGTCCAGTGGAGGTCAACACGACATAATAAACCAAGGTTGATCTGATTAGTTCAAGTTGTGCTTTGTTTTGTTACTAATTATCTTTGCATTAGAATTATTCTTTCCCCTTGTGCATGTATTACTTCTCTGTTTGTTCAGTGTTCCCCCCCCCGACACACCTGCTGCTTCCACCACACAGACTGTGACAGTCCAGTGATCTGCACAGTATATACAGTACGGACCAAACACATATAACTGCTTCACTTTCACAGTGAGTTCACTTTTCCTTTTGACTGTAAGTGGAGTTTTTTTATGATTCGCAGATGTTGAGGTTGGACATGAAAGTGGGTGAAGTTTGGCGGAATGAACCTAATGTAGGTCAATGAGAACCGTGAAGCCACGAGCATTCTTCACCGGCTCAAAGTAGGAATCACTTTGCCGATTTCAAAGTTAGTTCAAAGATCCACGAGTTAATTAATGTGCTGTGATGATCGTTCAGACTTTTCACGAGGCTTTGCAGAAAACGAAACTTTAAGATGTTAGGTTTCCTGATGCTGTGAACGACGAGTTTCCTTCTGCGTTCTTCATACGTGAAAAGCAAACTCACTTGGTCTAGAATTCATGTCTGAGAATGGTTCTGGAGAAAGGAGAATACGCCCTGATATTCAGATTCAGTCCTGTGATGAGAGGCGAGCTGTGCAGGGCTGAATCCAGAACACACTCAGGACGTGCTTGGTTTTCAGTGAGTGCTGCAATCAGAGGCTCTCGCTCCCTCTCCTCTTATCACTGGTTATATGTTCAAACCACCCACAGGGTTGTGTTGGTTTTAGTGGAGCAGGCACAAAGGCATTGTGGGAAATGTGGCAAACAGCCACCGGGGGCCGAGAGATAAACAAGAAAATGCAAATGGTTTGTTCCAAGAAGATTTCCTGGAATGCATTAACCATTAGAGGAAAACACAATGGAGTATCAGAGAATGGGTGTGCTATTTAATCAATAACACACACACACACACACACACACACACACACACCACACACACACACACCACACACACACACTGGTGTGTAGCTGAATGTGTGTGTCTTCACCAGCAGGTCGTCCTGACATGTCCGCTCCGGTACAGTGAGCCGGTGAAGGTCAGACGGATCATGTTTCTACACTTACTGTATATTTTCCTCTCGGGACTTTTTTCAAAACAGCGTCCGTCACCACGTCACTCGGGGCAACTCTCCTGCAGCCTCACAGGCAGTTAGCGTTAGCATTCAGATTAGCATCGATCCTGTGGCCGAGCTGAACGTCACGTGATGTTTACGGAGCTAAGACACAGAGACAGCGAATAATTTCACATAATCTGATTACACAGGTGATTAGTTTCGTTTTTTTGACTATGAATTCTTTAAATATTTAAATGTTTGCTAAATGTGAAGGGAAGGGGACGTTTTCGGACACATGGCACACACATGAGCTCTGTATACTGCATGTTCACCACTTAATTTTCTGCATCTAATAAATAGAACATACATCTTTTGTCGTCCACTTGTGCTGAAATGTGTCTTTGCCCACAGCGCGGAAAAAATATGGTGTGATCAAATGTGTGAAAATAAAAAGGCACATGACACAGACAGGTCACACATTCAGACTAAATCCCCCCCGGGCTGGAAAACACGAGATAAAATCAACAGATACAACAAATGAATGAGCCTGTTGCTGTACACCTCTGAAGTGCAACCATAGCATGTGCATCAGAATGATTTGTTTGGTGCTGAAGACAGAAGAAAAGATTATTTAAAGATGTTGGAAAGCAAAGTGTGTGAAGGGTTTTCTGGGCACTGATATCACCTTTTTCTGGAATTGATTTTCCAATCTGGACCAATTTGAAGCTGCTTTCAGACATGTCCGGACATTTTTCTGGAATTTGCCAGCGGGGGGTCCTTGTACACGAGAACCGAATGTCTGAGTCAGTTGCTCCGCATATTTTCCAGAACGTTGTTAAATATCTCTAGAAGAAGAGGAGCCATACACGACTCACCAAGACGATGAGATTCAAGAGCTTTTCGCTATGAGGCTCCTCACCAGCGTCGATGTGCTGTAAACCAAACCCGCCGTGTTCGTCACATGTGAAAGACAAACTCTGCAAAACACACGTTTATCTTCAGGAATTAAAGTTCTTTTTCCCAGACTCCAGATTCTGTCTCAAGTTTAAATATTGCAGAATCATTCAGAGTCTTTTCCAAGGAGTCGTCTGACGTATATTTTGAAACCCGTGCACACCCTGACATTACACTGGTGTTTGTACCTTGTCTGAACACATTGCATCTCCTCTGTCTTTAGGGCGGGGGCCATGTTTGTGTGGGTCTTATATTTAGGCTGCCATCAGCCTCCCAGTCAAAGCCCGGGCTGTGCTGGAGAAGTGGTTAGAGGAAGTTAATGAGCGGGGCTTGTTGACGAGAGGGTGGGGCGGCCCTCCTGAAAACAAACAGGTCGGGAAGGGGAAGGTTTTCAGTCGAGCTGCTCCTGCTCCGTGTTTCCATCACACACACACACACACACACACACACACACACACACACACACACACACACACACACACACACACACACACACACACACACACACACACACACACACACCTCATGGTTTAACCCCTGGAGGTGATGTGAGGTGAGGGGGGGTTTCCCTCCTGAACACAGGCCTCTGTGGTCGTGCTGCTTCTCTGTAAAAAGGCTTGCGGCTGTGAAGATCAAAGCTTATTGGAGCTTGCACAGAGAAATAAATGAACTCAGCAGAATTTACAAAGCGACGCGACCACGTCTGCAGCTGCTGCAGAAGTTTCATATCTTCACCAGACTGAAGGAACAGAGACTAACGGCACCTGCGTCTGGGTGGAAATCACTCATTTGATCACTTGAGTTTCTGGCAGATGCAAAAGACCAGAAAGAGTTTTATTAAAGCACAAAGAACAAACCAGAAAAAGAACAAACCAGAAAAAGAACAAACCAGAAAAAGAACAAACCAGAAAAAGTGAAGAAGCTTCAACATAAAACATTATTCTCTGATGCTTATTATTCTTTTTGTTCTATGGATAAAACACATTCCAGATTATTGATGTAATTATAGTTTCAGCTTCACGAGAGTCTAGTTTATGCACATGAGAAGTGAGCAGGTTATTTAAGACACACGTTAAAAAGAGTTCAACGAATAAGAAAGAACATTTTCAAGTTAAATGAAAAAGAAGTTTGTGTTTTCTGGAGAATCTTTCAAACCTGAGGACAAACCACAAATATGACGTTATCTTTATGATCTGATTCTTGGCTTTAACTCCGACTTCACCAGAACTTTCCAGGAGCCTTTATCAAATGGCTGTAATAACCATAAACTGGAGTGTGTTGATGTAAGCGTTGTGTCTTGTTTGTCGGCTGATTAATGAAGCAGCAGGTTGTTTGTGTGCGTCGGTCCTGAAGTGCCACCGCGTGTTTCTGGATCTTCAATGCATTGCATCATATGAGTTTTGTTTTTTGAATTAAATGACGAACGCTGCAGATATCTGGATGTTTAGTAAACCCCAGGAAGCAGAACCAGGGCTTTGTGCCGCCGCTCTGTTTCTGTGCAGAACGGCCAAGCTTGTGATAACTGTTTACTCAGCCCCACTCCGACCGAACACTGCCACTATTCATCCCACGCCAACACGCCGAGGAGCCCAGTGGAAAACTGGACACGCACACACACACACACACACACGCACACACACACACACACACACACACACACACACACACACACACACACACACACAGCAGGCAAACAGAAATGTCAGATATATGAATTTCACTGGAAACAAGATGGTGTAAACACAAAGATTTCAATGTATTGATGGACAATGAGCTGTTTCTCACTGACTGCAGCTCTGTGACCTGTCCAAGGTGTCTCCCTCTCTTCCCAGTGCATGCTGGGATATTGTTTATTCTGCCAGTGACTTCTAAACAAGTGTAATCTGTTGTAAAATTAAATTATCGCATTTATTTTGACCAAAAACAACATTTGTTTTCTTTGTTTTAATCGAGTAAAACAAATGTTTTCATGTTTAGCTCTCCCAGACACACACACACACACACACACGCACACACACACACACACACACACACACACACACACACACACACACACACACACACACACACACACACAAAGGGGCGTCTGTGTGTACATGGGAGGAAGTGGAGGGAAAGTTCAACGAACTTTAAGAGCAAGGTGTTCTGAGAACTGAAGGAGAAGTAAATAAGTAAATATACTGATACCAGAAAAAACAAGCGTGTGAGACGGACAAAAATCAAAACCTGTCAAACCGCTGCGTTAAAATATTCAACCTCAACTCTAGATTGAAAATGTCTTTATGATCATTGCTCAGAATAATTTACGTTTGTTTAAAAACTGATGAAGAAGCTCGTTTAACTCAGATACAAACTCAAACCTTTCATCACGACGTCTATAAAACAGGTGATTATAACAATATCACGTTAAAAATGTAGTTTTTCATGTTTATTTTTTGACAAACTGAAGAAGTTTCCTGTTTCCCCACGTGTTTGATAGAAATAGAACCAACAAGTACAGTGGCTCCATCTGGTGGACGGATGTTGTTCTGCTTTCAATGAGACTTCAAATAAACAACAACAAAACATTCAATTCTAGAAAACCCCCCGATCAAATTCAATATGAACTTAGAAATATAAAATATTATGTTTGAGGTGAAAATTAAAGTACAAAAATACCGACAATTTTATTTGTAGTCATGAAAGATCTGATCTCAACACGTCAGCAGAGAAACATCTGGACAGGACTGAGCTACAGAAAATAGATGAATAAATCCACCTATGTGTGACATTATGTATTTCACTAATATAAAAGCCGTGGTCTCTAACCTGAGGCTCAGGCCTCGTTTGTAGGAAGAAAGGAAACATCTGCTTTTTAGACCCAAATCACACAAGGACAAGGAAAGATCCATGTTTTTGGGTTGAAGTACGAATAGTTCACGACACGTTCAGTGGGACAACGACCTCTGATGAAAGGTCACAGGGTCCTGGGTTCCTCTGCTCCTCTGCCTCCTGCTGCCTCGGTGTCTCAGGCAGATGGATGTGAGACGGAATGGAAGGAGACAGGGGACAGACGGGGAAACGTCCCGGTGGCACGAGGGGAGGACTCGTCACGACAGGGGCTGACAAACCTGAGTAAACGGATTAAATCAGATGGAAGTGCTCTCCCTCTCCAGCTTTACCCCCCCCCCCCAAAAAAAATCTCAGGGCTGAACTGAGGCTTCACTTCACTGGAGCTCAGGCGTCAGCCCAACACTCACAGATCAGCCTTGTGTTGTTGTTTGTTCACATTTTTCTCTATTTTGGTGTCACGCACACAGAAAAGCCCAAAACCCTCCTGGGGGACTCTCACATATTTCACAGCTCGGTCTACAACAAAAATGTTGTTTTCTTTCTCAAGCATCGCAAATGAAATCAGCTCAAAATGAGGATGTTTTACTGAGAATAACCTCATGTCAGTAAAACTAAATAATGATCCATCATTTCTGCCGAGCTCACACATCTATATCCTGCCAAATTGTTCTATATTCATATTGCTATAGCACCGGGTGGAGCTCATACAACAGTCTCCTTGAATCCAAGGCTGCACCAGATTCTACACTCACAATATGTCCGGTTGTTGTTGTGTCCTCTTCTTTACCACAAACAAACAAAAACAAACAAACAAACAAAACAAACATGCGATCATGCAAAGCAACCAAAGAACTGGAGTGACACACATTCACCCACATTTAAATCCACCACATCCAGATTTATTTGGATCTGTCCCAAATTGCACACACTCAGAAATATCAGATCTGTCCTGTAGTTTTCTATCTTACAAAGAAACAAATCAATATTCAAACTCACAGGGATGAAAACACAAACTCCTTTGCAGAGGTAATAAAATATTAGTAGGAAAAACGTATTTACATGAAGTATTTCATATAACACACGAGTTAAACCTGGAGGTAATTCCTATGATTCTGTATTTCACTGTGAATATTTGCACTTTGTTTTCCTGCTGCAGCCGTTTCCCCTCAACAGGTGCCGGACTCAGTGGATCAGCCCTCGTGATGAGTTTAAGAAAGAGTTAATCTGTAAAACAGATTGTGAGCGTTCACACCGACTCACAGGAATCGTGTCTTTAGGTGAAAAGCCACCGGACCATATGGACCATCTGTCAGACAACGGAGGAATCTCCTCTCCTCCAGATGATAAGAGGATAATGCTCTCAGTCTGTTTGTGTGTCTGTCGGTGAAGTGTGTGTTAATCTGGTGTCCTGCACTGACTCGGGGGTGTTTCCTCAGCAGCTCGTCGCTCAGACCGAGGAGTCAGAGGAGGAGAAGCAGGAGTGAAGAAGATGTCAGTGATGCACCGATCAGCCTCTCTGGAAAACAAGGAGTCGACGTCTCTGCGCGGAGACGATGGAGACGTCTTCTTCATCAGAGACGAGGACGGCACCAGTGAGGTGAGACTGACAAGACACAAAACTCTTTAAATATATAAACTACATTTAAAACTGCATCGTTATCGATATGGATAAATATCACAGCCTGTAATTCAGCATTGAAGATATTTAATGAGACGTGATCACTTCTGATTGTAGAAAACAATCCAACACGTCCTAACAATTCTTTAATGCATCTTGTACGTTATTCAGATTGTATTAGTAACATGCAGAATTCTGAGAATTGAATAAATTTACATGAATCAAAACTGTTTTGTAAGTTTTGGTATTTTTCTCTCTAAAGTCTGTGTTCATAATTATAACCACATGAAATAAAAGCATTGCATGTTGTACATTGTAAACCTGGATTACTGTACTAACACAGAGGAACACAAGGAAATAATAATAACAGTAATACATATAGTCGTTTAACTTAAATACTATATTATTTCCTGTAATTATTAAAACCTGGCTTGATATTTCTAATGTAGAAATATCTATGAAACCATTTATAACAATAAATCATCTTTCACATACTAACTCATCGTTAAAATACAGCACATTTAGAGATATTACAGAACATGTTTTCACCCTTACAGCATTATGCTATTACTCATATTTCATTTGTTAGGACTTATGTTTTATTATGTTTTGTTACTACTGACTGCCTCCACCAGATGTCATGATGCTCCCACCCTCTCCCTCTGCAGGAGTACGAGCTGGACTCGGAGAGCAGCGAGGAGGGAAGAGGAGGAAGAGGAGGGAGAGGAGTGCGCAGCTCCGTGTCCCTGGAGATCTACGGCCTGCAGAGGGAGCAGCAGGTGCACTTCTCCAACCTGGAGTACTACAGGAGGCTGGAGGAGCTGAAGAACACCCACCTGAGGAACATGGCCGAGCTGGAGAGGATGTACATCAGTCAGGGCCGAGAGTGGCGAGGAGAGGAGGAGGAGGAGGGCGGAGGAGGTCCGGCGCCGGGAGGACAGAAGACAGACAGTCCTTCAGGTTGGATAAGAGGATGCATGAAGACAAAAACTAATTTGTTTGAGAAGATATCTAAAAGTCTAGTCATTTAAAAGCAGCGTGACAGTTTTCCCAAAAAATAATATATGTGATATATATATATAAGTTTAGATAGTTAAAAGTTGTCCCTGGTATCTCACCTGTGAACGTGCAGCAGCTGCCCGGCCAGGACCCTGCAGAGGATCGACTCTCAGGAGGAGCTGGACCTCCATGACACGTCGAGTGGCTCTGACCAATCAGAGGACAGCGTCGGGGCGCTGGACACTCAAAGACGAAGGTCCCCCGGCCAGGAGCGGACCTTCAGGAGGTCGGTGAAGAACATCAGCACACGAGTTAATGAGTTCAATCTGGTTAAAGTTAAGGTCGTAGAAAGAGAATCTGTTAGTCCTTTGTTAAAATAGTAAAATAAAAGTCCCTCCGCTGAGGAGACAAATATCTATTAGATTTGTCCTTCCTGAGGAAAGTGCTCCTCCTTCCTGACGGCAGGATGTTGAGGGTCTGCCAGGACGACCTTTGCCCTCTGAATGGCACTAACTTGATAAATTCAAGTTAGTGCCGACAGTCCTTCGACAAAGACCATTGGCTCTAACTGTTGTTGTGGAAGCACAGAGGAGGAGGAAGAGAGGAAATGCTTCTGTGCCTTCTCATTTAATTCTCCTCTATCTCCTCCCAGAGACGTCCTGCTGATCCCGGAGCAAATGATGAACCAGAAGCACTTTCGGTTCCAGCCCAAGGCCTCGTGTCCCGAGCCGAGGGGACGATTGAACCCATCGATCTGGGGTCAGAGCTCGGTCCAACTCGAAGGTCACCGTGCCCAAACCCTTCCAGATGATGCTGAGGGAGGAGGACCGCAAGAGGCACAAGGTGCCGACGCGCTCAGAGGTCGACTGGAGAACACGCTGCTGAGACGGGAGCTGGAGGAGCTCAGGGAATGCCAGAAACAGTTCCGGGCATCACCTGCACCAGCGCACATACACCTGCCTCGCTTGGAAATGACCGGCCGCCGCTCCACTCAGAGATCCATCCCACGCAGCAGCAGCAGCAGCAGTGATGACGTTCACCGTGAATCCAAAATCAACCAGGCCTCTGCCGCAGTCTCGCCACAGCCCTTCAATTTCCTGGAGAGGGAGCGGAGGAAGAGGGAGGCGAAGATTGTAGCCGAGCTGGGGAACGTTGGTCAGAGAGAGGAGCGGCCGGGCTTCAAGGCCAGGCCCATGCCCACCTCAGTGTACGGCACCAGACACAGAACCAGCTCCAGGACCTCAACCAGTAGGCCCCTGTCTCCTCGCTCTCTGGAGGGGGAGGCCACCGAGGCCCAGAGGGATCCAAACCCCGACCTGGAGCCGGAGGTGCTTCGGTCCAAGTCAGACTCCTGCTCTGACTCCTCCGAGCCTCAGAGATGTCCGAACCTCCAAACCAGCGAAGAAGCAGATCCAGGTGTCCATCGAGATGGTGAAGGAGGGGGGGGGGAGGGACCCCCTCAAAGCTGCTGCCTGAAACATCTGCTCACATCTGCAGCCGGGCGGCCGAGAGCCGACGCTGCCGGACCAGAGTGACAGGGAGAGAAGCTGGAACTGTTTAGTGGTAGTTTTATTATTTCATCTCTTTCTCTGTCATTGTAACTAAGTTTTGCTTCATGCTCGAGTCTGACTGTAAAAAACTGCCATTGATCACATTACATTCTCAGACCCCCCCCCTGTGTATACCAGTAAATCATTAAACACTACATACGACAGAAAACTGGGTTTTAATGATTTCTTCAACAGAAACAGAAACAGTGTGTTTGTGTTTCTTGTCCCAGGGCCACCGCACAGACACACAACCATTCACACACACACACACACACACACACACACACACACACACACACACACACACACACACACACACACACACACAGATAGATAGCACCTGCCTGGTAAAGTTGATTCTACTGTTAAGAGCGATTTACCATCTTAATTGAAGTCAATTAAAAAGGGGATCAGCCCAATCAGCCGTGTCACATCAACAGGGAACTCAGGATTCATATCAGCTTCTCGTAATTACAAGGCATCGATGTGAATCAGCGCGACTTCCCACATTCACGTGAAGAGGCTCAGCTGGGGGGGGGGGGGGGGGGGGGGGAGGGAGAGGAGGGAAACTGTGTTCAGCTGTGGGTTCAGACGAGAGGAAACGAGATCACGTGATCTTCATCCAACCGGAGGGACAACTGGTCAAACCCCCGGAGACAATAAACCCAGGAGGACACTCTGCATCTCGCACACAGACACACACATGGAACCTGCTGTGCAACACCAGGAGCTCATCCACAGCGTGTTCGTGTGTGGACGAGAACCGTTTAATATGTGTATCACTCGTGTGTGAATCTGAGCTCGTGTTTCCTCGCAGGCTTCACGATGTGTTTGATCGTGGTTCTCTCCGAGCGTAGAGAAGCGCGTGAACAGGATTAACGTGGCGTTTGATGGACGGCTGCCACATGCATTGATCTGCTGATTGGTTCCGAGGGTGGGATGTGATCCAAACAGGCTTTAACAGCAGCCTGCAGAGGATCCCGCTCAACCGCTGCTGCCGCGTCGTCTTGTAAAACCCGACTAATTGGATTTCACTGGGAAACCTCAAACATATCAAAGCCTCTGCCGTGTTTTCTGTGGGTTTTTATATTCAGTGTTGTCAAGTTAATTGCCATCGACTCGGAGAAATGCTCATTTCGTCTTTAATTGGCTGCTAATTGTAACATTCTGCGCCGACGCCACTCCGCTCAGCGGGCCAGGCTGCTTCCAGGACGTGCTGGGGGAAATGTAAAGTGGTGATTCGATCCTCACGCTAATTGTGAGAACAGGTTTTCTAATATTTTGCAGAGATTGTTTGGTCATAACGACAGAGAGATCCTTACGCGCCATATGCTTTGTGCTTTACTGTCCCAGCCTCTTCTCGGTGGTTTAACTGGGACCATGTGCTTCTTTCCAGCAAAGCACCGATTCGCTGTGATTCACTTCCTACATCAATAATAGAATTTGAGCTTGCGTGAAAGTAAAAAGAGCCAGAATGTTTTTCTCAGAGAAAGGAGAAAAGCACCGTGGAGTGATTAGTGCTGAGTGCAGGCAGATGTGTCTCCTGCAAAAGGAGCAGGAGGCGGACGAGGACCAGGTTTTCCTGATGTCTCCTCTGAGGCGGACGAGGACCAGGTTTTCCTGATGTCTCCTCTGAGGCGGACGCTTCATCTCCAGCTTCACACGCAGGAAAACTGAGGCTCGTCTTCCTCCAGGCGTTCTGACGAGTCAATACAGTGCCAGAAAAAAGTTGTTTTCTGGATTTGCTGAAATCCGTCACTGTCCTGCGGAGTTCACGGCTCTGGAAAACAGTCGTCCATCACTGCCCCGGCCCGCCGGACGCCTGCCGCTGACCTCGAGCCAGAAACAGCATTACTGATGTATTACAGCACTGAGACTGAATAATTACACCGGAGAGGAGGGGACCTTTAGCTCGGGGTCCTGCTCGCTCATCCACGCGCATAAATATGGATGGAGAGGTTTGAATGGACCACGGCCGCCACCGCAGAACAGATTAACTGTCAACAACACCGTGCAGGTGCTGATTACGATCGGGGGGGGGGGGGTTCTATGGAGCCATTTACACAACAACATGAAAAACTGCTAATTGGAGTGTAGATACTCTCATTTGTTTTCATGGATTTAACTATTTATCACGATAATACAATGTGCAAAGTGGAGAAAGTCGTGTGATTGACAGGTTTACAGGATCAATGACAGAAACACACAATCCCTCAGGAGACGCTGCAACGCTTTCTTTACAAGCAGCCGATACTCAATCACATGATATAATACGAAACTTAGCTTTAACGCCATCACACGGGTTCTGTTGGGTCTCAGGCTGTCGGCCGGGTCACGTTGTCTGTCGCCCAACGTCAGCTGAACGACGCTCTGTGGTCGAGGTGTTTAATTCACGATACAGGAACAGGAATCAAGCCTCTTTGATTTAGTTGAATGAGATTTATCTGGTGTGACGTAGAACACAGAGAATCCACGTGCGCAGCTCATCACTACATCTTTATAAATCTGTGGGGGAACTTTCACACGTCTCTGCTGAGCTGCGACAGGAGAAGCTCATCTGGGTTTTTTATAGATCCATTTAAAAATGCATTAATCATATTCCCCAGGTACCACATCTCTGGAAAACGTGGCTCCATCTTTAATTCATAAGTTTTGCTCCCTGTTTCTAACTTTGTGCTCACGTTGTCCTTTTGCAGAGCAGCAGTAACAAAGGACAATAGTTTTAATGTTTTAATTCACCAATAAAACTCTAATCTCCTATATTTTACTTCCTTACAACAAACAACACATAAAAACACGTCTTTTAAAAATATTGCTGTGACCTCAGACTTATTATTCCACTTCTGTAATTTAGAACGATAATGTTTGTTTGTAAGAAATTAATATTTTAATGCATCCAAATCCACTTAAATGGATGAAAACAGAAAACAGGCTCTTTAAGTGATGGACTCTCCAGAGAGGTTGTGTTTAAAAGCCGTCCTCAAGAAGTGTTATTATGGCTTTTACAGATTATCTCAGCCTCCTCTGGGTGTGTTCACTCCTCCTCTCTCCATCAGGCCGCTCAGTAATATCTCCGTTAGTAACGGCTCCGTCCAACTGTCAGGGAAACGGCTCTGACCTCGTGAATATTCCCTGATTGGAACCAAAGCACAGGACTTTAAGAAGGGCCAGTTAAATTAACCCTGAATAAGAAGAGTGTGTGAAAAGAAGGAATCTGTGAGGAAGCAAAGTGAAAGAGGAAAACAGAGTCCCAGCAGATATTAATTATATATTAATGCAGGAGCTGCAGTTTCATTTCACTCTGAAAACAAACAAATGCAGCAGATGTAGAAGTTCAGAAGGTTTGCTCCACGTTGATATCTGCACGTGTTCTCTGGAACTATCACAGTGTCGCTCTCCTGCTTTGAATGAAGTCGTATGAAAGGTAAAACAGTTTCTGTCTTTCCCCCCCTCGAGCGAAATGCGACGGTGTGGGAGTTTAACCCTGTGGCCTGTCGGCGGCTGACCCCTGACCCCTGACCCCCCGCCCGCTCGCTGTCAGCCGGGCTGTTTAGCGGCCCCGGCAGCTCCGAGCTGCTCAGACTGTGACACGGCAGCAGCAGCAGCACTCGGCTCAGAAGTCTCTTAACATCAATAAATATCACATTCATATTCTGGACGCACTTGGCTGCGTGATTATGATGGATGCTCGGGCGACGCGGAGCCAGAGGTCTGAGCTTCTTGTTTATGATCCTCTGGTGACTCGTGGAGCTGTTTGTGTTCGTGCCCCCCCGCTCTCGTGAGATCTTTAATCAAATAGCAGGCGGCTTGTAATTGTTAGGACCACATAGTGTTTGTAGGAAACGCAGCGTCGCAGCGTCGCAGCAGCACAGAGCTCCACTTGTTCTGAACAGGGTGTGAAGTTCAGTCCTGATGTGATGGAAGGCTGCGAGATGCACACGTCCATGAACGTTAGGAGCAATGCATCTTTCAGGTTTGTGTGGTCAGGAGAACATCTTGATTCAACCAGAAGTATAACCCTGCATAACAACATGGACACTTCCATGATTTACATGAAGATCACGAGCCCCATATTCATCGGCATCTGAGGGGGCTGCAGGGATTTGATTGCAACATCCACAACACGAGGCTCGGTTCAGACTCTCAGGTGCGAAAATGTACTTTAAACTGGTGATTCCAATTAAAAGTAAATAACCCTACTGGTGCCTGCCCCCCCACACCCACACAGATCCTGTTTCACAGCCTCATAACAAGTCTCTCATCCCAAATGAAGCCCACGGTTCTGGTGTCTCTTCTCCCATTATAATCTCATTTTAATGAAATCATTTGCGACGGCACACTGTCTCGCGGTCCAGGTTTCGTTAGAACAACATAACACTCATTTAATTGTCTGTGCTTCAGATGAGGGACGAGTGGAAACCACCTCGACTCCCGATCTGAGTCGTTCTCCTCGGCGCGGCTGCAGCTCGTGTCGTTACAACAAGTCGTCTTGTCGTTTTCCCTGATGAGCTGTTATCTGATGCACGGCTGCGTCCCTGTCTGTAAATAACACCTGCAGACAATCATCAGGATCATCACAGACCTGTAGTGTGTGTGTGTTGTGTGTCTGTTTGGTGTGTGTGTGTGTGTGTGTGTGTCCATGTTTGAGCCTGGAGAGGCTGCAGCTCGGCCTCCAGCATCACGAAGCAGCAGCGGGAGAAGTTATCTCCTCTCTGCAGACAGATGCATATTAATATCCATCAGACGTGACACACGGGGAACAGAGGGCCCGATCCACTGGCAGCTTTTCACAGAAGGAACTTCGCGCTGATTAGATTTGTTGTTTCAGCCTCATTTAGCAGAGACATAATTCAATCAGACGTCAAGTTCCTCAAACGACGACGTGGGAGCTTTTCTCTGATTAATAGGATTTTAAAGTTATGATAGAGAATTAGGATTAACTCAGGCTGTCAAACAATAACTCTTTATTTAAAATGCATTATAGGTTTATTTCATTTATTGACTCTGATCTTAAAGAGCTCCCGGTTATTACTGTAAATAAAGATGGACGACATGACAGCTCCCCTAATGTGAAGCTCAATCGTCTGGATCGCCATCTGGTGGCTGGCTGCAGCATTGCTCATAAACCCGGCCTCCTCCATGTTAGCGGATGGAACACGGACCAAACAAAAAAGTCAGAGAACACGTCAGATACATTTTTTCTCAAAATAAAACCACTCCAGAGGAAAAAAGATTGATCATTTTTATTTTTCACTGAAAAGAAAAGTGTTTGTTACTAAAATATCTGTACAAAATTAAACTGGAACTCATCGACCGAACGTGAACGCTGCAGATCGTTGTGACGCAGACGAGAAGCCTCGAACCACGAAGATGGACGACAGCTAGAGCATCTCAACCGCCCCCTGGTGGCTGGCTTCTGTATAGGTCATAAAACCCACCTCAGCCATGTTAGTGGATGGGACATGGACAGAAGTCAAAAGTCAAAGTAGGCATTCAATTATTAAATGGCGACGTTCGTGTCCGGGTTATTAGAACTTCATTTCTTGATAGTGAGAGGAAGTAGAGATGTGTCGTCCATCTTTTAAAAGTTTATTTTGGGGATGACAAGACTGGAATTTTCCGTACCTGTCTCACGACCAAAAAAAGAAACCAAGCAAAGGATATAAAGGGAAAGTTTGGCTTCAAGCTGAGAGAAGACTTGCTGAGAAAATGAGAAATGTTCAATGTGAACGGATACGTTTGGATTTTTGCCCCATTTCATCCAACAAGTGCAAAGAGTAAAAAGAAAAGAACAAACTAAAGATGATTAAACTGTAAATTAAATCCTGCTTCCAGCTTCCGAACACTGAAAATATCAAACATTCATTATCTGTGTCAGAAAATGCTTTTAAAAGATCCCGGACCCAACAGAGCGGTTTCGTACCAACGTCATTTAAGAGTTTCAACATCTCAGTTACACAGAAAATTGATATAAAGTCATAATCTTTACACGTTTGTATATTTACAATTGTTCAACTGATGATATTCAACACTTTTACTTTTTGTGCGTCTATTTACAGTCTTTACAAAAATACAACCACAGACGCCTCCTGTTTGCTTCCTCACGTCTCGGGCTCAGTTTGTTAGTGCAGAGGACGGAAGCTGGACGAGGCGTCCCCGTCTCTGTCCGTCTCCTCCCGTCTCCTCCCGTCTCCTCGTCCTCTGACTCCAGGTCAGCGACAGGTCCAAGCTGCAGCTAAATGAAATACTCCCTCTGGTTCTCACTGGGGATGTTGTGCGAGCCGGTCTGGCTGCTGAACGGCAGCTCGGGGCTGTCTTCAGGTTTGACTGTCTTTATTTCCTGGCTCTGACACGTCCCCCCCCGCCTCCCGTAGAGGAGTCTGGCCGTTACGGCTAACGCAGACACCGCGACGAAGATCACCACCGCTATCACACCTGCACAGAAGAGGAGGGAGGAAGAGGAGGGAGGAAGAGGAGGGAGACGTTACAGCAGCTCAGCAACAAGAACGTTGAACCTTCTCACAATTTAGATCAATGTTCGTTAAAAAGAAAGAGAATCAAAACCATGACAGACTTTTCAAAGCCCAACCGACAGAAAGGAATCTCTCCTCAACCCCTCAGTAAACTCTCAGTCAACTACCAACCTGAAGCAACAGAACACAACTTCCTTTTAACCTTAAAACAGCAGCTCCACAGTGAGTCTGGTGGTTCACTGACTTGGGACGAGGAGAAAGTTTCCTCTCCTCATCCTGAACGTCTGGTCCATGTAACTGTGAGTGGGTTCGATCTCCTGTGAGAGGAACTGACGGAGAGTCACAGCTTCCAGTGTCAGAATCAGCTCCAAGAGTAAAGCTGAACTGTAGTGTTATAATCTGTGGAAGGAAAACTTCTCTCCTGTCTGCAGGACAAAGTAAACTTCAGCACTGTTCTTCCCTGACGTCTTTCTACCAAACAAACCCACCGATGAACGGACAGAGGTGAAGACACCGTGTGTCTGTATCTGTTCCCACTGAAACCAGATCACATCACTGTGGGACTCTGTAAAATGCTTGTTTTCCAACGGTGTAAATCCGAACCCGAGCAGCCGATAGGAGCCCGGGCTCTGTGAAATCAAACACCTGCTCCAAACAACAAACTGGGAAGTGGCCAAACAAAAGGTACAGAAAACAAATTGCTTCTGCTCCATCATTAGTGCTGCGGTCTGCTCGCTCTCTGCAGGCTCCCAGGGCAATTCCAGCTATTAGAGGGTCTCTGCACCGACGTTAGCTAATCAAATAAATGGACGGTCTTTGTGCCTGGAGAATAACGTCATTTTTATTCCAATTAGTTGTGTTTGCTTTTGTGTACTCAGACGCGGCCGTGCTGCGTGAGGGACGGCTCAGGGGCTTTCAAGGCTTTTCATTTACACAGCGTGCGGTTCAGCGTTTAGACGTTACTTCAGTGTGAGGAGTTCTTCTGCTCTCAGACGTAGGGAAAGAAAGAAGAAGTAAGTTCAACTGAGTCTTAAACTTAAACTGAAACGTCGTCGCTGCTTTCTCTGCGTGACTGATGAGACCGGCGGGGGTGCAGTTACCTCCAATTAAAGCTGAGTCCGTCCTCATGGCGTTGACTAGAGGCTGACCTGTCTCCACGGGTCCAGACTGACCTGCAGCACAGAGACAGAAGACAACGAGAAGGTGAGAAAGGAAAAGACAAGAGGACGGAAACAATCCTGTGAGCTGCTTCTTCAGCTTCCTGAACAGAACCATGGGTCAGTTTGATCTGGTTCCGTTGGTCTGAGGAACGTTTCACACCTGATATTTGGTTCAGTCCTTTTGGATCTAAAGCATATACCCTGTCCACTTACTTCTTTATATTCTCTCAGCTACATCAACATCAGAACACCCAGATTTATTAAAACTCAAGATTCAAGCGGTGCTGAGAGAGAAATCTATTGGTTTTCCTGTTGTTTCCCGACTTCCTCGTGTTTCATGTTTGGCTCCAGTCTCTGTTTCCATGTTCTGGTTCTGCTCTTCCCGCCTGAGCACCTGCAGCTGATCATCCGAATCATTGCTGCGAGCCACTGCAGCGGAAAAAACCCCGGCTCTGGAACCTCAGTGGTCCAGAACCGCGTTGATTCTCAGCCTCAGGTCCACAACCTGCCACGTCCACGTCTCTGTCTGCTGCTGCCTGTTCAGATTGATGATTCCCAGTCTGCTCGGCGCTGCCAGCTCCAGCCCGGCGTCTCGCTCTGATGCCTGCAGCACACTGACGTTCCCCTCTCCCTATAAACCAGGTCCAACCCTCAACCCTCTCCTGCCAAACCACGACCCACTGGGACTCAGGCTGCAACCAACTGGCCTTTCTGGTCCTGGAGCTTTTGTTCTCCGTGACGTCTGTTGAGTTTGTCTGAGTCATTTATTGTGAAAATGAACGTCTGGAAACTTGCTCGAGGAAATTCAGTGTTTTCAATCAAAGTTTTGATTTGAACATGCAGAAGAAAACTGCGGCATTTACAAAACCAATTAAGTCAACGGGCTAAACACAGAAAACTTCCATCGTGGTCCATTTAACAGCAGAGAGTTTTCTATGAGACGTTTGTCATTGTAAAAGCCGACGAAAGAGAAAAACTAAAAACCTGCCTGAAGGTTCTGACATTGCAGAACTGAGCCTGAGAGTCGGAGACGTCCTGAACCTTTTACTGTGCAGACAAATATCTGTCCTACTGGTTTTAAAGTTGAAGTGAAATTTAAATCCTCTTCACTTGACTGATTATGAAGCTTCACACAACACAGTTCTTAAACCGGGCCTCTGGGAGATCTCTTCCCATGGAGCCAGTTGACGTTTGAGAGGCGGAATTATGACGAGACAAACTGTAAACTTTTTTTGTGGAAAAGCTGCGGAGAAGGTCGAACAGCACCGTGAATGTTGAGATTTCAACAACTTCTTGTTCATTTTACTGTTAGCGTGCAGAATTTACTTTTCTTCTCGTGTTGGCGGCTAAAACCAAACGGCTTCGGGTTCATCCTGAACTTTGGGCCGAGTGCAATCAGCAGGAAGAGCTAATTTCCCTCTGACCTGATGGGTGATGTGTGGTTTCTGCTGCATGGGGATTCGTTGAAGTGGAGCCGCAGATGGACGGGACCAGCGGGCCGGTGACAGTGACGGGGCTGGTGTCCGGGTGGAGCAGGGCGGCCTTCAGAGGGCTGATGGAGTTGAAGAGGACGGCGGAGAGGCAGCCGGTGAAACCCAGCGAGCCGAGCCGAGCCAGCTCCGGATCCATCTCCCCGGGGTCTGCAGAGAAAGACACAGAACATCGTCTCCCTGGATATAATATGCATGAAACATTTTGCCTCGTATCATTGGTTCAATCAAGAAATGCTGACTCGACGTTTTGCAGTGGCCGTGCTCCACCCGGGTCGGGAAGTCCCACCGCCTCTCGTCTCATTAACAACCTGTTTCTCAGTCTGTCTCCGAGGGCTCGATCCATAAAGAACACAACCAGGTGATGACAAAGTGAATTACGCTGCTGTCATGACTCCGCTACACGTCAGATCTGTGTCACCGGCGCAGCAGACGCTCAGGAAACAGGAGCACAGGTGTTTCAACAGAACCGTCTCACATGTTCTAAAAATCGATTTCCAGATTTAATACAGTAAATAATGAGTATGTACATTTTTTTTATCCTTCACTCAGTCTTTAAATGTTCTATCACAGCAACCTGAGGTATATTCTTTACCATACCTGGCCAAACTTCAGAGTTCAAACCCTTATGTGTATTTGTTCTGTAGCTATATCTAGAACAAATACAGTACCTGGTCTGTTAAGTTTGGAAAGTTGTTGTATACACATTATCTTTAAAGAGAGACCAGTCTGTTAAAAGCTACAGTAGAAGCTGTGTACAATGAGCCGTGTCCTTTACGTCGCCTCAGTGTTTAAAACAAGTGGTGCACGTGTTGCATAGACTTGTATATCAAGACCCTTTGTGGTCAGATGCCAGGAACGTCCAGTGAAACACTTTCTGTAAGAAACCCTGCGTTCGCTGGTAAATAGAAGCTTTGTATCTGTATTTGTGAAATATTATTTCAATGTCACGCAGAGCCCTGAAAACATGGCACCAGTGACAAGCTGTGTCTCGTAATCTCATCCTGTTGTTTCCGTCAAAACAAAATGTGTCGTGATTTGATGAATGAAAATCCAGATGGGTTCAGATCCCACTGCAGCTTGAAAAGCCCCCGGGCGTTCGATCCCCTCTCACTTACGGTGCACTCGGCCAAGAGTCAGCAATCTGATGCCGTTGAATTCCACGTCAGACGTCAGGTTGAAGTCGTCTTCGGTGTCCTGGTCAATCTGCAGGAAAAAGAACCCACATCCCAGTTAGAAGCTCAGAAGATAAAACTACACAACTGAAAACGATAATAAACAAAAAGAACCACATGTTTTAAGAGGGGAAACATACTTTAGTGTTTGTAATTCTTCTCCCCATGATTTTTAAACCACTGATTTAACCTAAAGTAAACATAAACAAAGATGGATAGAATCTCAAGGTCTGGTGAGTGGACCTCAGATGAGAATGACCTGGACATGACAGTGTCCTGCTCCCTGACATTAGATGTTAAGAGGTCTTGAATGAGCTGCTGAGAACAGTTGTGTATCATCAGCGTACAACTGGAGCTTAAATGAAGATCATCTGCGATTCAGGTTCCTCGAGGTTTACTCAGCTGAGCCCAGCAGGGGGAGGAGCCTGTGACTGCAGCTCAGGCTTCATCGTGTCTGAATGTTTCTCCTCGTTCTTCTCCTTCTGGTCGCTGGAGTCGACAGAAGCTGCTGAGAACGTCAGGCTGACTCGTCTGAGCAGAACAGTGCAGCCTCTCGTGTGTACGTGTGTTTGTTACCTGCACAGAAACAGCATCTGCCCGTCTGCTGATAGTGACCGAGTGGAGATGCCCGTTGGCGAGGTTCCTCGCTTTGCTCCTCAGGATTTCTGCGTCTCTGCTGCTGTCGAGTCTGTAACGAACCTCCAGCTTCTCTGAACACACAACAATCAGCGAAACATCACACTGGCTTCCTGATTCACAAATCAACCAAACATTTGTGTTTGTTCACTGATTAAATGCTGTAATTATCCACAATTTTAACTTTTAAAATAAACTTTTCTAGTTTTCTGTAAACCCCCCCCCACCTGATTACATTAAGTAGAAGCAGAACTATTGAAATTGTCTTTTCTTTGCTAAATTTGTCCTTGCACCGATCATCTATGTTAATAGAAATGTATATTAGTAAGTATTAATATGTATTAGGCGAAGTCTGGATGTTCCAGGGCAACAGCAGCTGAATAATAAACTGAACAGAATTCAATATTTAGAAAATTAGGGCCAAATGCTGCCAATAACTCCGCAGAGAATCGAGTTAATTCATTCCATTGTCACGGGTGAGAGGGTTTCTGATGACTAATTCAAACGAGCCGTGGATGTGTGTGTTCTTCATGAGGCCACAGACTGATCTGAACAGTACGGAGGAGATTGTTTGTATTGTTTGCATAATTCATCGTTTTTCATCCGTGCTAATTCTTTTTTTTTTTTAACCACTTAGCATTTGCAAGAGGAGGAGAGACAAAGCAGAGCGACACCGACAGATTCCACCGAGTGTCGGCGAAACATGAAACACGGAGAAAGATGGTGACGGCTCAAATTTCCACTTCTAAAAAACACGTCTCTGTTTTCTAACTGAAGTCTTTATGGTTTATAGAACAAGATTTGAACGGAGGAGAATTTGTTTATAGCTGATTCGATCACAACAGTCCTCCAGCTCTCAGATGAATTCATATTTATGTGAACCATAACCTTAAAAACTCAGCACGGCAATAAAACTCCCTTAAGTCAAACTGTATATTTGTTAAACTTAAATAAATGAGGAAGCAGTAAAGTGGGTGTTTAACAGATGAAAATAGATTTGCACAGTTACACGTCAATGCAATTCATACTTTGTGATTCTGTTTTGATTTTGCACTGGTTAGGAATATGCAGCCGTCATAATACTGACCTCTGGACAGAGACAAATAAGTGATTATTAAAATCCCGATAGAGGGTAAGTGGAGCTCACCGTGCTTGTCGAGCAGCAGAGCCAGGTACTCGCTGTGGGAGGAGCTGACGTAGAGCAGCAGCGAGGGACTCTGATTGGTCCTGAAGCTCAAGGAGATGTTCTCTGCTCTCGGGGTCACGTCGGAGTAGACGGAGGACGGCACGCCGCTGCTCCTGCTCGGCCCGCTCGCCGCCTGCTCCTTGAACATGTAGCTGATGGAGGTCCCCGCCTTGAAGCTGGCTGAGACCTCTGCGGGGGGGGGGAGGTGATGATATGGATATTAACTCCAGTGTTTTCCTTCAGTACAGGACAACACAAGTATTTTGTAACTCTGGTGTGAATGAGAAAGTTGATGATTGATGCTTAAAGCAAACACTTCAAATCAGCCAATCACAAACTTTATAATTGAACGTCTTATATCACAATTCCCCCCCCCCCGATCAGGACGATTAGCAGCTGTGTAGAATAAGGATGTGTTGAGTGCACGGAGGTGTGTCGAGCAGCTGTACAGCGACAGGGCTGCTGATTGTCTCTGTCCTCTCTCTCCACACTGGTTTATTTTCAGATCCCCTTCAGACACGCACCTCGGTCGCAGAACGCCCCGGTGTAGGCCGACGGGCCACAGCTGCAGGAGAAGCTGCTGGTTCTCTCCACACAGCGGCCCTGGTTCTGGCACAGCGAGCCGTAGCTGCTGCAGTGGCCCGGGCATCCCGCCTGAACCCCGGGGGTGATCCTGGCTCTCTCCTCCAGGTCCAGGGTGACCCCGTTCAGCTGCAGAGCACGGATGCATCCCCGGAAACCCTTCTGCCTGGACGCTGTGCCCCCTGAGGACACACAGGAAACAGCCTCTCTACAGTTTGGTCTGATAGGATCCATTCTGAATGGATTTGAGAGGTTAGAGCTATGGGATGTTGTTATTGATAAATGACAGGACAGCAGCACATTCTTTTCTATCTTTACCTCCAGATCCTTGTGGGAACACTGCAGGTGTCAGCTTCTATATTATATACACCAGAGCTTCTATTCATTTTCTGGACGGTATGAGAACCAACCTTGACATTTTCATTACGTTGTGAATCCATCACAGTTATATATATACGAACATCAACATCATGTTTTATTTCTCTTTCTGAGCTCCATTACTTTTGCATGGTAATGCAGTAACTTTATCAATAATACATGATGTTCTCTGTGGCTGCTTATGTAACCTCAGCATGTTTGAAGACTCTCTTCACTCCGTACATCACATCTGTAATCAAACCGCACAGAGACACAGGCCGTATCTGATTTTAATATTTGCTCAACGACTTCCAGACACAACATCTGTCACCAGCCTCCTGCTGAATTATTAGAAATGACCAGGTGATGAAATGCAGTGAAAACACAAACTGGCAGGTGAGAAAGTTAAGGAGCCGCCTCTGCACCGTCTGCCTGGCGGCCGAGCACCGTGCTGACTGTCCACATCTGGGAAGTTGACGGACTGTCAGTCTCTCTGACAGGTTGCCCGTCCTGCCCGTCCTGACTGGGACACTTATTTCCCCTTGTCTCCGGCAGAATTTAAACTCTTGAGATTATTGTTTTGTGACTTCTCGCATTACAACCTCCAACTCGGAGTCTCAGACTCGCCCGGGTAACGAGAACTGCTCTCGACTGACTGACTGAGTTTGAATATTGTGACAAGTTGTTCTGGAATTTGGAAATGTGAAGAAAAGTAATAACTGTGTGGACAAAGACAGAGACACACACACACAGACACACACACACCTATGAATAGCTGGCTGTTCAGCTGCAGGTGAACGTGTCCGTCAGCAGGAGCCTCCTGAGCGGCAGCGGGGAGCTCGTCAAGGCGAAGCGTCGCCTCCTTGACGTTGCGCTCGGCTCGGATGCGATGCCACCTGTTGTCATCGAGGGGGGAGGCGGCCTTCACGCCGACCTCCAGCGGACCGTTCCCCACGTCGAAGGAGAAGAGGACCTCAGTGGAGGCTGCAGCAGGAAGGAGGGAAGATTACGACTCAGTGGAAATAGTCAGCAACTCATCATTTCTCTCTGCAGCCGTGTTCCACCCATAGACTGATTATAAAGATAAAGCCAAAGTGTGCAGTGTAGGTCACAAACCCTGCCTCCTCCATGTTAGCAGATGGGACATGGAGGAAACTAAAATGATACCTGAAAGACATAAATACAGTACAAACAAGCTCCTGTTGAATTTCTGAAAGCACGTGATCCAGTTGTTGTAGCTGTTGTTCGTATCATCGTTTAAAACAAAACCTGCAGTATTTATTTACCAAACAAGAAAAGTAAAAGCATTCAATGTTGCATTTCATATCCAATTAAAATCTCCTAATGATATCAGTCTGTCTGTACTTCAGAGATTGTTTCCTGCAAAGTGCTGCGTGCTCATTCTGCACCTGTTTGCTTTTCTCATTTGCTGCTCGGCTATAAACGACCCTTTATGTTTCTCTCTGTTTTCACCGAGGACTCTTATTCCCTGTAAGAGCTCCGGAGACGATGAAGTGAGGAGCCAGTCCACACTGATGAGAAAACAATATATATATATATATATATATATATTCAGACTCAAGTAATTAATCATTAGAGCGAAGCAAACAAACATGAAACACCAACCGGCTCAGGAGGACGTCACACCAGAGAGCGGTTGTCATGGCAACGAGTTACAACCACTGTTGGACAGCTGTAGTTTTGACAACCAGCAAAGATAAATATCTTCTTTAAGTCATTTAACAGAAATCAGCAAAGCTCTGACATGTACTGACCGTGAGTGACATCGACTCAACACAATGAATCTCTAACAAACGTTAAATATACTGTCATCAGTTGAAGGGTAGAGACCAGACGGCTGCCTGGAGTTTAAACCCTGAGTTTAAACCTTTGTGTCTCGTGAGAAAAAGATATTGTCCGTAATAAAAAAACGTCTGATTCTATCACGTTCAGCTCCAGTGTCACACTGCATTACCTTCAGCAAGTCACATTAAATGATACAGCACTTTCCTGTGGAGAGCTACAGCAGCTCACGCCACGTGGACGCCGATGAGCGGTGACGGTGCGATGATATCTCACCGGCAGAGAACTGAGGTCGTTATAAAGGAAATGTACCGCGGCAGGCGGGGGGGGGGGGGGAAATGACGCTGCAGTGATTTCCCAGAGGAGGAAAATTAAACGGTGGAGTTGCTGGAAAAGGTATATTTCTTCTCTGGGTTTAAAGGATCTGAGGAGGAGCTTGAGGCAGGAGCGTCGCCCCCCCCCCCACCAGCGACCACCATGATCCTTCCTGCTCGGGTCGTGCTCCACAACGTCTGACCGGAAAGCTTCTCACTTACAGCTGAGTTCGATCCGGATGAAGTCCTTGATGCCCAGGTTCTCCAGGAAGACGCCGGAGGAGGAAGTGGTCTTGAAGAGGAAGGAGATGTCGGCGCTCAGCTCTCCGTGGAACGTGGGGAAGTGGAGGTACGATGTCTCCTTGTCGAAGAAGGCAGCGTTCCAGACATTTTCTGAAAAAAGAAATAAAATAAAAGATAATATAAGAGTTGAGGAGAGGAAATGAGATGAAAAGTTATCATTAAACTGTTGCAGAAGCTTTAACGTCACACGACTGAGACCTGACCATTGACTGTAAGTAAAGATGGACGTGATTAAGCCGAGATATCCGAACAAAATATCTCATATTGTGCCGATTACGTCATTTGGAGCCGTGTCCCGTCCACTAACATGGAGGAGGCAGGTATATAACCTTCACCGCAGCCAGCCACCAGGGGGCGATTGAGACACTTTGGTCGGCTGTCATGTCGTCCATCTTTGTATAGTCTAGGAACATGACATACAACGTGTGTCATTTAAAAACACACGCAGCCTACAGGGTGACAATGACGGCTCTGGACTGGACTTACTGTCTCCATGGCAACGCAGTGGTCCTACCCTGTAGGCGCCTTCCGAGCCGGGCCTGTGCACGTCGCCCAGAACCAGGGATCTGACGGGCAGGTTCTCCTTATGGGTCAACAGGCCCGAGTCATTGGCCCTGGAAGGAAGAGGAAGGTCGAAGGAGGAGTAAACAACGAGAGAATAATAAATAGTCTGATTATCGTTATCTTTGTTGACATGAGAGGAGGAAAAACAGGAAGAAGTCTGGAAATGAAAAGGCAGCAAAAAGGGAAATTCATCAACACAAACAAAAGCAAACACAGAGGATGAATTATTAAACAGGATCATTAGTAAACCTGCCCGTTAGGTCGTTCAGTCGTCTACGACCTTATGAATCTAACCAGGCGGGGCCAATGTGTCACATCATCATATTTCCAACTCACGTCGTCTTCGTTGACATTAATAAATGAACAGTACCAGTCGGTGCGGTCAGCGTCACAGTTGCAGTGGTGTCTGGGGTCCACACAGGTCTGTCGCAGGCTGCAGGAGCAGCGCTGGCTGCCCGGGGGGGCGCCGGCCCAGTAGGTCTGTCTCTGACCTTCACCTGGACCCCCCGCCCACCAGCTGAGAGGGGAGCCGTCTGGAACAGACACACACACACACACACACACACACACACACACACACACACACACACACACACAGACACACACACACACAGATTCATAAATCACAATTGATGAAAAGAATCTGTCATATTTAGAGGACTAATATCTGAGTGTGTGTAATGAACATCAGGCTCTTCCACGTGGTGCCACATGCCCTCCGCTCCCGACCTGGTGCGTGGAGAAGACGTGACCTCCTGCAGTGGTAGGTCAGCTCCTGCTCGCAGTGCTCCGATTGGCCCACGACGGCGGCCAGCTGCTCGTCTTTGGCGGCGTACTCAAAGTGAGCCGAGTGCCGAGTCTTTCCCGGCGCCGGTCGGACTCGGGTCAGCTCGGTGTTGTTGTGCTGAATCACCGTCCACGTCACGTCCTCTGGTGGAGAGACAGAACAACACAAAGCATGTGAGAGAGAGAGAGAGAGGAGAGAGAGAGAGAGAGAGAGAGAGAGAGAGAGAGAGAGAGAGAGGGGGGGGGGGAAGCTGGACACCAGTGTGTGTTGATGATGTGTGTGTCAGCCACCTGTCACGTTGCAGTATATGAGCTGAGGTCCGATGGGGCCGCTGCCGTCCACATCGATGTGATAATACCCCGACGTGTTGCCTCGGTGTTTGTACGCTTCACAGGACGGCTCGTGAATCGCTGAGGAGACACAGACAGACGGATCAGATTCTACTCTGTCTCTTCCCCGGAGAGACGGAGACGTCTCAGGGACCAGTAGAATCATTCTAATCAAAACCCAGGACTTCTGACTGAGTAAAGGAGGAATCACAAGAGGAGGAGGTTGTGTTGTCACCACTGTCCCAATGTCTGTTAGTTGGTTTGTTTGTTTGTCTTTGGAGAATTACACAGAAAACTGATTTCCACGGAACTTGATGGAACAGGGACAGATCTGTTCTTCTTGGATGGATGAAACGATCGGTCAGATTCAGGAGCCTGAGCCTCGACTCGACTCTGGTTTTGTGTCTGTTTATTTGAAATGTTGTCCCCACCAGCACTTTGCATGTTAAGTGCTGCTGTTTTCTGAGGAACAGATCAACACTGACCCTCCTCTCCACATCATCATACAACATGAATACAGAACACGGCACAAAATCAAATCTTTAATCAGTGAAAGTGTGCAAAACTTCATAAAAGTGGTTCACTGCTGAACCACCGATTCTGGAGCAAACAAGTTCCAAGTGAATAAGTCGCTCTAATAACTGCTGTGAAGCAACGAGCAACATATTGATCTTTCTTGAGCTTTTTTAAAAATCCCCTCGTCCCATGTGCAGCGTCGACTGCCGAGTAAAACACTTCAGTTCCATCACCTCTGAATAATGAAGCTTGTGAAAACCTCTCGTGTGTAATTCATCGTTTGGGCTGAAGACTGCAAGTAGAGCACTTTATACAAATATATTTACTTTTCCTAGTACAAAACAATATAACTCATGAAATTACTTAAATAACAGAGACTCCTTCTTCACCTTCTCCTCTTCCTCTCTTCCTCCTGCTCATCCTCTAAACCCCTCTCTCTTTGAGTTTCCTCAGCAGCAGCCACACAAAGAGCTTTGACCCTCAGCTCCACCAGCGTCCACAGGGACCTGACACTAACGCCTCATTAGAGGAAGCACCTACACACACACAGGCACAGAATCCAGAGTGTGCTTCTGATCTGTGAAGAAGAAGAAGAAGAAGACGTGCTCTTACAGCTGTGGCAGGTTGCTCCACTGTAGCTGGTGCCGGAGCAGTTGCAGTGGAAGGTGCTCCACGACTGGCTGCAGGAGCCCCCGTGTTCACAGTGATTCGGGGAACACCTGAGAGAAGGAGACAGAGAAGACAAACCCGAGAGAAAGTCTAGAATTACTGTCCCGCGAGTGTCTGCCTCCGGCCAACCAGAACAGATTCAGTCTACATGAAGCCCGGGGATCGAACGGCTGAACTTCTGGTCGGCGTATGACCCGCTTTACCTCCTGGGACACAGCCGCCAAAATGTGTGTTTTCAGAAGAGCCGTGGGCGAAGTGAACACAAGGAGCCGGAGATCAAGACATAAAGAGCATGAAATCCAAACCACAGAGTGCAAGTTACAGACACAACATCAAATATTACACTTGTATTAGAACTGGATGCAAAAAAAATGACAAATTATAAGGTTCAGGTAAACGTAGATTTAAAAGTAAGGAGGTATAATTAAACTCTCAAAGTTTCCTGCTTTATCTTCACCTCTGATCACTGTAGAGAAACGTGCTCGATGTGAATCCACTGCCCTCAACTATAAACCTGACTGTTCACTGCCCTCTGTATTAACTATGTCTGTTTATGGCTTTTATCACCTTCATAAAAAGTCACCCATCGAGACTCTGTGGCTCTTTGTGTGTTTTTCTAATAGTTAAAACGGCACAAAGGCATTTCAGCCTTCGTCCACGGAGACATTTTCCTTTCAAGGACTTTGTTAATAATGATAATGAAACGATAAAATAGCATCAACTCTTGTGCTTTAATGGAGTTGAGTTCTGAAGTTATCAAAAACAGCAATTTGCATGGTGATCTACAGGGGTTTCTCTGCTCGGAAACAGAAAGGGTTGATTTCATAAGAAGAGTTCTTCATTCCCTCAGTCTACTCAGTCTTTATTGAAGCAAGTGCATGAAAAGATTTATCCGATTTTTGTGCTGTGTCCGAAACACAGCACACTCTAAAACACGTTTGAGAAAACTCTGCTCGCGTTAACTCATATTTCTTTTCCTTCAGCCTTGTGTCAGGAGGAGGGAGGAGGAGGAGGAGGAGGAGGAGGAGGAGGAGGAGGAGGAGGAGAGAGGAGGAAGAGGAGGAGGAGGAGGAGGAGGAGGGAAGACAAAATGATGGAGATACCATAGAGGGAGAGGGAACTGAGGGTGAGAAAGGGAGTGGGTAACCACATCAGTGAGGCTAAACGAGGTCGGCGATATGTGCAGAGAGACGGAAAGAGAGAAAAGAGAGAGAAGAGAGAGAGCGGCGCCGCTTGTATGTTTAATCTTGTAGTCGGGGGGGAAATTCACTGCAGGAAAAGGCCTGACTCAGCAGACTTGTCAGACGGGAAACTTTGGATTTTATCACCAATTTCCTTTTTGCATTCTCTTTGTTTTTCTGAATATGAGTTAGAAATGGAGGCAGCTGCAGCTTTTCTATTAACTCCACTGCTTCTAATATATATTCAATGTAAATTGTGATGGTCCATTGTGGCCGGAAATATTAATTTCCAGCAAAAGGGCAATGGGTTCATGGATGAATTCATATGAACGGTCATGCGGCACATAGGTGAGGGGCTGGAGAAGTGAAAATCCAATTTTCCAACTCGATATTTCACTGAAAGAAAACCCGCTTGGTGGATGATATGTTTACCATTTAGCGACGGGCTCAAATCATTCGGAACAAAGGTCGAAGGTCATGTTGCTGAGAACGATGTGTTACAGTGGAGCTTGAAATCTCTGCATCACAGAGTCAGAGACTCATAACAGGTCGTGGTTCCTTTATGATATTTGAAATGAAATGTCTGGAATATTGATATTGATGGAAATATCACAGAAAGTGGTTAAAACTATAGACTGACAAACGGCTGCTGGCAGACGGCGTAGTGATGATGGACGAGGAGCAGAAGAGGGCAGTAATCATAGATGCAGAAATCAAGAAGAAGGAGTGAGAGAATAATTGAGAACGTGGTCCTGCAAGAAAAACTGGAACAGATGTGAAAGGTGAGGTCCAAAGTGCTCCCAGTGGTAATGGGAGCATTCAGAGCCAAACTGGGAAACTTCTGTTCTGTTGAACTGGAGCAAATGAACTCAATGCAAAGATGGAAGTGATGATGACGACGATCATCTGGCAACAACTGTTTGACGCAGAAGCAGAAAGCGAAACCGGTCCAAATCTGAGATCTTTTTCTGCAAACGTGCCAAATATCACATCCTATAATTTCTCCGGACTCACACACTGAGACCGAGCAGCAGTCGGAGCCAAGCAGAAGAAACACTGGAGGCAGAACCACGACTTGGCAGCAATCAGCAGAAGAGAAAAATTATGTTTTCTCTGCGCTCATTTCACTCTGGTCCCTGCTGAACAATAACGCTCACTGTATGTTTGTGTTAGTGTGTTTGTGTGTGTGTGTGGTGTGTGTGTGTGTGTGTGTGTGTGTGTGTGTGTGTGTGTGTGTGTGTGTGTGTGTGGCTCCTGGATAGTGAATCCTCTACTCTAACTGTCCATAAAAGAATCACAGCTTCACACGAGTAAATCACGTTTCCAAGAAACAAAGAAAACCAAAGCACCTTGCAGCCCAGGGAGAGAAGCTCCACCTCACGTGATGCTAAATGATGGAAACACAATAACACTAATAATACCAGGACTGTTTTCCTGGTGAGAAAAAACATTTGAGGGGAAACACTGAACACCGTTGCAGTAATTCCCTCTGTGTCTAATAATCCATATATAACCCAATTTCACAGGAAGCCAGTCACGGAGCCTCCGGGGGAGATTAACAGGATTTACACCGAACAAGTGACAATGAAATTAAACATTTGAACAACATTGCTTCCTTCTCCTCCGTCAATGTCCTCTAACAAATAGTTAAGCACATTGAATAGAATATGCTGCTGCCGGGTCTGGGACTGGCGAGTACATGAATCTACGTACCGAGCCGATACCACATCTATAAAGAATATTAGTTTCCCTCAGAAATCACCTTCTAGAGCGGCGAGGAAGAAGTCGTTTCCAGTGGAGCAGCAGAGTTAACCACGATGTCAGCAGTTACTCAACACTTCACTTCAGATGCAGAGGGAAACTTTGGATATTCACATTTAAACGTCGCAATAAATTCCACAAGGACAGCCCCAAAGAAAGAAATACTGTGTATGTCTAGATTCAACTATTCTTCTTTTTCGTTATGTCAAACTGAATAATAAAAGAAGTTCTATGTCCTTCGTTCTCTGTATGTAATTGTTTTCCAAAGCATTTAACCAGAGCAGGGCTATAGAAAAGTGAAATCAATCATTACTTCCATATTGGGTCAGTCGCCTCCAGCTGGTAGAATACATCATATACGCTTTTTAAATGCACTGGTCTCGGATTTGTTTCTGCCGAAAAGCAAAGCATCAGATTCTGCGGAAATAAACAAACGGTGTTCTGAGGTCTGACCTGTCAATGATGCCACACATGTCGACCTGCAGGTGACTGTAGTTTCCCAGCAGCCTCTGCTGCACCTGGATCAGATCCAGATGTTGGTCGTCCACGGTCAGCCGACGCATGCATCCCTGGAACACTTTGAAGGGGTTCATGCACTCCTGGCTGCCGCCTCCAGGGGGACAACCTGCGCACGGGAGGAAAAGACACGACGCGAAGGAAACGTGACGCGAGGTTCAAGGTTAAAACACTCCAGCTCTGCATGTGTTCATCTCTTCATCCATCTCCTTACCCCCGAAGAAGAGTTGAGCTGTGGTGACGACAAACGAGGGACTGGCCTGAGCAGCGGCTCCTTCGTCTCCGTCCACTGAGAGGGACAGATGTCCTCGTCTGGAGGTCAAGACCACAGAGTGCCACTGACCGTCGTTCAGAGCTGAACCTGGAGACGCACACAGACACACACACCTTCCACCATCTGGGGCTGGATTCAATCATCTGACTCTGGGTCAGCTGCTAAACATCCTTCGTCTGAATCTATCCACACAAAACTCAGAATCATAACAAGACCCAAGATATTACTTCTTCAAGCAGAAGTCAGTTACTGCATCTAAACCTTATCTTTATAAAAGCTGGAGACAGTCGGTGTGGGTGAATTCAAGGATTCTTATTAGTCACATGCAAACAGGCTCATGGGATAAAACATGCAGTGAATTATAGTAATTTATGATAAACAGTATAGAAACAATAAAGATGATATTTAGAGTTTAAAGTGACCTGGAGTGAAAGTGACAGAAACAGCAGCGTGAGCAGAGACGCAAGAAAGTTCAGACAGAATTTAATCAAATAAGAAATAAGCATTAAAGAAATGTCCCCTTTCAGTTGGAGGTCAGTGGTCGGACTGACCTGCGTCCAGCTCCAGCGGCGCCCGGCCAGGCTTGTGGGTCTGGAGGTGGAGCGCGGCTTTGCTCAGGTACAGCCAGACTGCCCCCCCGTGGTTTGGGAGTTCAAAGGTCAGCAGCAGCCCGGCCTTGTTCCACGTCCGAAACTGAAGCCCCACCGTCAGCCCCACCGACGAGGGCGCGGCCGCCCTCGGTAACCAGAGGAAGCTCCGGGGGCCGGTGAACGTCACGGCGACGAAAATGGGTTCAGCACAGGAAAAGGTCACGTTGCCCTGAGATAGATGGAGAGGAGGAGGAGGAGGAGGAGGAGGAGGGAGAAAATATTACAGCGAAAGAGGGAAAACACGATAAAGCATGAATATAAATTAATTTCCGAAGGGTGCGTGGCAGCGGGCTCACGCTCAGAGATCCAATCGGCAAGTCTCCTTAAAGAGCACGAGCGTATTACCATAACGATAATAGCCGGGCTTAGAATAAGCACCGACAGTCAAACTGACGGCCCCAATGTCACCCAACAGCTTTCTGAGGTCAGGGAGGGAGGGTGACGAGTCGAGAGGCGGAGGAGGAGAGGAAGAGAGGAAGAGAGGAAGAGAGGAAGAGAGGAAGAGAGGAAGAGAGGAAGAGCGAGAGAGCGAGAGGAAATAAGGTGGCAATTAAATGACTGGGAGCAGTTGGCCGTCTCTGCGAGGGCTCCTAGTTTGGAGAAGAGGTAATTACAGTAAATCCAGCGCCGGGGCCGCGACAGTGATGTGTTACATCCCCGGTTCCCTCCGGGCGACGGTGAGTTTCTGTTTGCGGTGGAGTCTGCAGCACACAGACACGTGATCAAATCTAAAAGCTCTTTGTGGGGTCGTTAAAGTGACGCCGGCTGAAGTAGGGGGATGCAGAGGTGTTGTGCATTAGCTTGACACAACACACGCACACACACACACACACACACTGACAGAGTTAACTTTACGTGCATGTGGTGATATATATACGAACCCATACAAGCAGTTTACCTGCACAGCGACCCGCTGGTCCCTCTGCTGAGCGAGCTCCACCAGGTTCACGCCGTTGTAGATGAGGTTTTCCAAACAGCCGCAGAAATTTCGGTCCGACCCGAACGACCCGCGAGAGCCGAGGTCGTGGTCGGCGCCCACGCTCATCTGCACGGGAGAGACACGAGGAAAAGACATGAGGAGAAAGACATGGATTTTAACTTTTAAAACTTTGGCATTTTGTCTTAAAGCCTGAAAAGTGCAATATACATAAAGTTTATTATTATTTTTATTATCATTAAAGGGGAACAGGCATGACGTCTCAGTGCCTCTCTAGGTCTAATTCATTCCAATTGAATCATCGGTGCCCAAACTATTTTTAATATTTCAAATGAACTATGAAATATGCAATGGTAGTTTTAAGTATTCCAACTTCCCTGGACCTCATGTGCCCGTGCACCTCATTACACTCATCAATAGTTAAACTGCTCCTCATAAAGATAGAAGTACAAGTGCACACGGACACAGACACACACACACACACACACGCACACACACACACGCACACGCACACACACACACCTGATCATGGTCCCAGTGGGTGAGTCCTGGAGGAATCTGCAGCCGCTCTGTGCTCTTGTCCACGGTGAAGTTGAGGTGATTGCTGTGATGCTCCACGGTGACCTGGTGCCAGTGCCGGTCGTCCAACAGGCTGCCCAGAGACACGAGCTGCCGGCCGGCCGCAGACGAGCTCCTGCCTGGAACAGAGAGAGGAGGAC
This sequence comes from Reinhardtius hippoglossoides, assembly GCA_006182925.3. Lineage (NCBI taxonomy): Eukaryota > Metazoa > Chordata > Actinopteri > Pleuronectiformes > Pleuronectidae > Reinhardtius > Reinhardtius hippoglossoides. The sequence goes on along the minus strand of CM031681.1, from coordinate 23,015,145 downwards.
GAGGAGGTGACGGCAGGTAGAAGACGGGATGAGGAGGAACCGAAGGGAACTCGACTCCTGTTTCAGCTCCACACCTCTAATTGTGTAGCTAATCCTATTTGTTGTAACGGTCACCAGCCTAGTAAACAAGTAGCAGTAACTCACTGAACTCTGCCATCTTTTCAATAACGTCATCTTTGTCCAGTGCCATAAGAAACAGAAAGATTTCCAAAGGGATTTTACTTTGAAATCCTCCCTCAGATTGTGCTGATATTGTCTGGGTGAGACTCTGACGTGGTGAACTATCGATATCAAATCTTTTCTTTCACCTGGTTGTCTTGGCTGGACGACTACAGCAACGTCTTTAGGTTTCCTGAATTCTGCTCTGACATCTTTAAATTTCAGAAATGCAGCATTTTCCTCCGTCTCCTTCGCTCAGTGGGAACAAAGTTAGCATCACATCCCAGTTCTGAGGTTCCTAGTGGGAATCACATCTCAGAACCAAATCAACAATCGCCGACCGAGACACAAGCGATAAGTGTCGAGCTCAGGGCTTCAGTTGAGGCGAAAATGGAGCTAAACGTCCTGAGTCATTAAATATGAATCAGAATCGGTTTAAAAGGAGACAACGTTGACTGCTTGGGAAAAGAAAGAATGAGAGAGAGAGAGAGAGAGAGGAGAGAGAGAGAGAGAGAGAGAGAGAGAGAGAGAGAGGAGAGAGAGAGAGAGAGAGAGAGAGAGAGAGAGAGAGAGAGGAGAGGGAGAGGGAGAGAGAGGAGCAGAGGCCGAGTCACACGTGTTCGGTCATCAATCATCATCGATCCATCAGACAGACACTTGGCGTCGCAGAGGGAGAAACCAGAGACAGACGGACAGAGAGGAGGACGGAGCGGAGCGTGGTCAATCATCATTGATCAGCACAATGATGGACGACAGAGACAAACACAAAGTCAAGTGTGTTCAGTCATGAGACCGACGCTTCGTCCTGACTCTGTTTCCTAGACATCACGTTGAGGTTCCACCGATGTTCAGCTGCAAATACGTTTAGAAAGAAACACAATTCAGTGCTTTGGTCCCAGGTTGTTTATCAATATGACAGAACACTGCAAGGTCACACAACTTTGAGACAAACAATGAAATTCACTTGTTTCCCCACATCTTTAAGTTTTCTTATTATTATTGATAAGTTGTGATCAAGTTAGAAGTCCATCCTGCCTTCAGCTGCAGATGCTGCAGATGCACCAGATTGAATATAACCACCAGATATATAATAATCTTATTTTGTGTTTGGTCCCCTATATTTGGGTAAGTGATGTAATGACCTCTAGGAGAGCGAGCATCAATATGTGCTAAAAAAAAAGAGTGGTAAATCTGAAAGAGCCGTTAAGAGTAAATTTAAGAAATTAACTTTTCACAAAATGCTGCGTTGATATCCGACATTGGGAGGAAGTGAAAATGCGTCGTCCATCTTTATATATCTATAGATATATGTATTATATATACAGTTAATGTAGGGAAACGTGTTTCTGAGTGTAAACAGAAGTTTTGCTGGTTTTACCTGAAGACTCCACAACTTTTAAATGGAAAGTTCTAAAGCCCAGTTGGTTGTAATCAGGCACAGATTACTTCTCACCCTGCAGACATGCAGAACGCTGAACCTCTTAAGGTGCATGTTGGTTCCAATTACCTTTACTGGCTCAGCAGATCCATTACCCACAGTGATACTGTTGGTTCCGTAAATGCTCTTCACGTCTTTAGTTGTTCCAGAACTCGTTCTCTCTGTGATCTTCACCGAGTGTTTCACTGAAGTTCGTTCTCAGTGAGTTTCCTCAGGATCCACGCGGCTTCTTTCCAGGAACTTTCCCAAAAACCTTCCGGTGTTTTCTGACTCGAGAAGCCGCTGTAAGTTCCTCAACCCCCCCCCCCCCCCCCAAGTCAATATCACCTAATCATCATCTGTCTGCTGCGGCATTACAGCTCCTCACTGCGACTCTGAATCTAATTTAGTTGCAAGACGTTGACGGCTCTTATCGGACGGACAGACTGACGTATTGTTTCAGCGTTTTCATTACATTCTGCTCGGCTTGGATAATTGAAGAGGCCGCACGGAGTCGGTCAACACGAGTGTGACCTCTGACCCCGGCTCACGGGCAAGTGCTCACTTTTCTGAGAGACTTTTGAAATGTCTAGTTTCCTCATTTGTCAGTTTATCAGCAGGATTACACAAAAACTACGAACCTGATTTTCTTTAAACTTGGGTGGAAGGGTGAGGCGCGGCCCGAGGAAGAATCCAGTCACTTTTGGAGCTGGTCAATTAGGTGGACCTTTAACATATTTATCAAGTAATTAGAAGAGATTAGATTGCAGAAATGTGTAAATGCAATGTGCTGGTCAGCATTAGCGGAAGCGTGTCGTCTCCAGGTGTCCTTCTAGTTTAGTTTTTTACTGTGGAATCAGTAGATGGATGTAAACTCTCACAGCCGCACACAGGACGCATGTTAACGGGTCCGCGGTGATTCAGCTGAGGGCTGTTCAAATTAAGCTCAGCTCGCTCTGCATGGCTCAAGTGTTGCCGCCTCTGGGATGAAGGCTAAGCTGTTTATTTACAACGCTGTCAGACGGAGCACTACCCAGAGACCTTCCTATAAATCACTGTGGATAGAGTAGAATAACAGGGTAAGTCAATACTGCAGCACTGAGCACAGCAGGGAGCCCGGCACTCACTGTGACACCTGAGCCAGCGACTGTATCCAGAATGAGTCATCGTCCACGTCCACACAGAACTGTTTCCCACGCGGAACACGACCCCGACACGGGAAGCATTCAAGTTTTCATGAGGAACGTTTCATTATGAAGGGGCGTTAAAAACAAGAATTCAGTTATTTCAGTATTACACAAAACGTGCATTTTCTACTGGGAAAAACTAAAACACCAACAAATAAGCTCCTGCTGGAACTGAACCTTTAGCCTGAGAACTTTTAAATACGACCACAAATCAATCGTCTCCATTTCACCAGCTTCCACACGGAACCCTGAGCTTCACGGGCAGCAGCCCCCCCGGCTCCCTGTGGGATAAACGTGAGACCGTTTCCTCAGGTCACGAGTTCAGCTGGAGGAGAAACTCAGGAGATCACATTCAGCGAGGAAGAGGAGACCTCAACACGAGTCACAGCCCTGGTTCACACGCACACACACAGAGTCCTGCTCGGTGCAAAGATACTTTTTAATCCTGAAATGAGCTTAAACAGAAAGTAACATGAAGTCACACGGTAACTCTACGCTCAGGACTTCACCTGTTACTCTGTATAAGTTATATCTGGATTTATTGAGGGGAAAAAACCTTGAGCTCTTTGCCGTCTGCCTTTCGAACACGTTCATTATGTTTCACCGAGAACAAGAGCTCCTCCAGAAGGAACAGGACTCGTGGACACTGATCCGAGCTGTTTCCATTTCACGTGGAAGGATCCAGCCCTGCACTCACATAGCGACGAGCGTGCGGCGGACGACAACGTTTTAATAAGCCCGAGGATTCACTCCAGTGGTTTGAACGACTCCTGAAGAACAGCGTGGGACTGTTTCTGCTTAACTCTGCTGAATGTGTTCAATGCAACAAAGGAACCAGTCATTAGTGTGTTGTTTGTGTTCAGGTGCACAACAGTATTACCTCTTTAGTGCCATAGAGCAAGGCACTGGAGTAATAAACTGCTAATGGGATTCTACACTGTGGCTTATTAATTATATGTAATAATATGTGCAAATTAAGTTAATTTCGTTCTTTTCTTCACATTACCAGTGAAATCCACGGTGGCCAATATGGGATTCTTTCATTTTCTCGCAGGCATGAATCGTTATACACACTTTGTAGTTAACTGAGGTTCTTTACAGTGAATGGCTTTCTTACTTGCTGTACATTGATTTTTTGTTTTTGTTTTTACTCAATAGAAGTGTTGTGTTGTGTGTTGTGCTGCAGAAAACCTCACAGCTTCTGCATGTAGCACTGACTCTGTGTGGGAACGTCTGATCTGAGATAAGCCTGAAGGCGATGACATGTCAGGGTCCTGTTTCCAGACTTTGGAAAGTTCCCCTCAGCGTGAACTGAATGTGTAAAAGTGGTTTAACACCAACAGGACAGACAGGAAGTAGATGGCACCGACACAAGAACAGAAACTAGTGCTCAGCGTTGTTTCCCTGTAAAAAGCTGAGAGCAGTAAAACAGCCTCACAGCTTATTGAATGATGTCGTTAAGCACACGACCACATAATGAAATGTGAAATCTCCTCC
>CM031681.1:22965885-23005885 GCA_006182925.3 Reinhardtius hippoglossoides | reverse complement strand
AGAAACATGTGTAGAGTCATGTTTTCAGTTTATGCCTTTAAATGAGAGAACTGAAGAACTGACTGTAGGGACATCCGTACGTCTCCAGCCTGAGTCCGATCCGTCCGTTCGGGTTCCAGTCCAGAGGGACGAGGCGCACGTAGCGAGCGATGACCGGATGCTGGAGCTTGTGCTGCACCACGCTGTCTGCGTTACTGTTTCCTGGAAAGGCCTGAGGAGATAAAAACACACACCTGTCCATCGTGAGACACCACAAAGACAACAACACAAAGAGGACAACACAAACACGCCCTGTGGATCCTCACTGGAGTCGAGCTCGGCCCTAAACCAGAGAAAATGTTCCTGCGTCTGTTCGTTGGAGCTGAACTGAAATCCCCTCGGGGCCGGTGAGAAGTGATACGTCTGATTTTCCTCTTAATGAAGGAATATTGCGGAGATAGGTTCACGTTCCCGGTGAACGGTTTCTCAATCAGGTAGAAAATTAGATTTGTGAAGCACCGGGTTGTAGTTTTATAGGTTTTAGACGTTCTGGTAAACACCCGGTCCACGGAGAATAACATTTATTAACTTCTGTGATCCACAAACAATCTATCTATATTTAAAAATGTATTTTACCTTTAAGTTGGATTTGCTCTGAAGCCTGTTTATCGGTTCTCTTTATAAATCACATCACATTTCTCGTGTGAGAAAATTAATTTGGTTTTCAGGTTGTTCTGCTTCTTTTCAACTTTCGTCTTTGCTCCTCAAACTGTATTCTACTGTTTCATCATTTAGTTTTAAATATATATTAAAAATACATTCAGCCTTATATTCAACTGCAGGATTTCAGGACAGTTGAGGCCGATGCACATCAACAGTGACGCACACAAAAAAACGGCGAATAATTCAGAGGTGAATTTGACGTCTGACGATTCAGATTAACGGTGACGCAACATCGTCAATAAATTATATTAAAATAATCGTGCCTCAGGAGGAGAACGTTGGCATCAACATCAAGCGATGATCATCTGGTCCTTGGTAAGAAGAAAACCAGATGAAATAAAAGGCTGATGTTGAAGTTGGTGAGTTTCACTGGTTGGTTTTTGGAGCTAGAACTGATCCACGGTCAGTTCAGTGGATGAAGAACAGATGGAACCAACATCCCACGTCTCTCCTGAGTGTTTCATTTGACGAAGGTCCCGTTTTGTCGCCTGTTGCTTGATCGTAACGAGTTTAAAAGTTAGAATATGAGATCAGATAGGAGGACGTTGGTGCCGCTGCACAGAAGAGCATGCACTTCTCAAACTCATCTGCAGATTTGCCTGTGACACCTTCCTCTGAGCTGTACTTTGACTTATTCCAGTAAAACGTCCTCATCTGAAGTGTAGGATTCTGAGTTACACTAATCTGACGCCTCTGAACAGCTGAGCCTGTCAGAGTAACTCCACATAGGACCTGACGTATTAAATCCTTCAAAGGGAAACTTCGATTACAAAGAGAGAGCATCGTCGAGGGAGAGGCTAATATTAGAGGAATCATATTTTTTGTCCGACTTTTTACAGCAAGATCAAGTAGTGAAGATAATCTTTGTTCGACATTAGCGGACGAAGAGCAAACGGTGTTGAGTGATGACCTTTGAGCGAACGCAGGGGCAGAGAGTCCACACAGAGGAAGCTGCCGTGGTTTATTAGCTCTGTTGCACCGATCGCTTTTATCGAGCCTCGCTGTCGGAGAATAAACGACCTCGCGGAGGAGCGGCGCTCTGCGGACAGTTACGAGACAGGAATCAATGATTCAAATACATCTTACAACGGAGAGAGGGGGAAATTGAGATGTGGTGTGACGGCTGCATTAAGCAACAATGACTTCATCCGTCTGTTTATTGGTTCTGGTTCAATTGAAATTACTGTTAACCTAAACTTGGGTTAATACACAGAAATATGCAGCATCAACGCATCTGAACAAACAGACTTTAAACATTAAAGCTGTTTTCAGACCTGATCAGATTATTCTATATTTTCCAGGTCAATGCTTCTATGAATTGCTCGTAAAGATGAACTTTTCACAACTTCTACCACAAACAAGCCAACGCAGATGATCGGACAATAAAGCATGTGAGAGCTGCTCAAGCTGCCCAGCAGGTAACCCCCCCCCCCCCTGCTCCAAATGGCCGGTCCGACTCTGGTACCCGCGCCCCAAAGTCTGAAGCTGCTGTCTTAAGCTAAAAAGTTGTATAATGTTGTTTTAAACTAGTTTAAAAAAGCACAGACAAAGTACATCTCTCCTGAAATTATGAAAACTTATTTTCCCTTCAGCTGAAGTGCTCAGTTGCTCATTGCTCAGATTAAGATGCTGATTGAAAAACCTGTCAAACTAATGACTTGTTTTGAAACCCTCTCACTGAAGGTCCAGGAGAGGTGAGTGAGTCCCACGTGTATCAGCTCAGACTTCAAGCTTCAGTTTCTAGCGGTCGTCAAAGAGCCTGTATTTGCATTTCAGGATGCCACTCAGCAGAATGTGCTCCTTTGCTATAGGGAATCCTGTGATGTAGTTCCAATCCCTTTACCTCCATTAACACTTAGGCAGATATTCCCCCGGTCGGGGGAGAGTGCACGCTCCCGCCGCCATCTGCCCATTCACATCCTTTGTAGCAGATGTGAGGAGAGGAGATGGAAGCTGGCGAAGGAGAGGAAGCATTACTCAGGCTCGGTACCTCTGGCCTGTGAGCTTGAAGGAAGGAGAGCGGTGTGGGAGGGATTGTGACTGATGGAGCCGCTCAGCAGTCGACTCCGTTCCCCCCGAAAGCCGTAATAAACCAGGCTGACTAATACGTGGAGCTTCACAGGGACTTTTGAGACAGGCTGCGGGTTTATCTCGATTTATGCTGAGTGTGAAATCAACAAGCTTTTAAGCCGTGAGAAGCTGGTTTCTGTTCTGTGTCGGAGGAAGTGTTGGGCTGACATTAGATTAACCCTCACGGGGAGAGTCTTTCCTCCCGGTTTGTCACAGCTTCACTGGAATAGGGAGAATTCTCTGTCTTTAGCAGCGAGTGCGAGGGAAACACTGGACTGACTCCAGCACGATGGGTGAGGGGGCCACCCAGGTGAAACAATAAAACATATCAAAAGAATTGCATGAGTGAATGAGACGCTAGTTTTAGATTCCAGCTCAGACAGTTTGAGGAATCGAGTCGTGACTTTGCTTCGACAAGAGCCTGAAGACGTCGACCACGTCGGCTCGTTGGCAGAATCATTATCATCCTTCAAATGATTCTGTAACAGTGGCTTCAGTGTGAACTCACCCATATATTGTCCTCCTGCGATACTGTTCCAGTTGTGTCCCGTGTCGCTGAACATCAGCAGGTAGGCTGTCAGCCAATCGGAGCTTCCATAGCGACCTTGCGTGGCAACAGCGGTGATTTCTGTGCGTCCCCCGAGGTCGACCTCCAGCCACTGATACGGTCTGAACTCAGAGGAGACCAACCTCCAGCGCCTGGAAGAGAGAAACACACGTATGAACAATATGAAGAATTAATGGAATCTAAATTGCAGTTTGGTGCTTTGAAAAAACACAGGGGGACGAACATTGATATTAATTGTGTAACAGTTTTCTTAATAAAGGAACAAAAGAGCTCTCAGACAATTCCACACAGAGTTTTTCCATTTGTCTCTTACAAGAAGACAAATCTCAAACTATCTGACGTCTTCATCAGACACAGAACTTCTACACGGCTCCTCGGCCCCGAGCGAGGAGGCTTCATCGACGTCTTCCTCTGATGTTTAATTCGCAGCAGTCAAAAGGGTTTAATCCGTAGCTCAGGGACGGTTCTGCACATAATACCGAGCCGAGCCGAGCCGAGCCGAGCCGAGCTGCAGCTGCGGCTGAGGCGTTGCCGGTGGACACCGCCAGCCTTATACAATATTAAAAGTAGCCGGTTCATTGCAGACCTTCATATAATCTGAGTAGCAGGGCAGAGGACCATAAAATGAAAAACTCTTTAAATAATTAAAACACCACAAGGTGTGTTTATTTGTGTGCTCGTGAAAGTGCTGAGTCAGACCAAAGGGACGTTTCTCTGCCAGAACGCCGGCTGATACGCAGCGTGTGCACTTCTGTGCTTCAGTGTGCTTTCCCTGGACCCTGAGACCAGTGGTTCTTACTCTTATTTCACCTTCTCTTCCTGTAAAGAGGATTAACTCCTTTAAATCCTTTCATTTCCCACAACGTAGAGTAAAGGAAGAGTGTTGCACGATGGGGGATGTGCGCTTCATGACAACAGCACGAGCACGAGGGCAGCACGACTGGAGAAGAAGAAGAAGAAGAAGAAGAAGAAGAAGAAGAAGGAGAAGGGGAGATTCCAGTAACATGTCGTCCATCTTTATTTACAGTCTATGGTTTGAATGACGATCCCAAACCATTTCCCCCATGGTGCATTCTGCATTTTGATTTCCCTTCACCACCACCACCACCACCATCTCCTCCTGGAAGCTTATCGGTGCCGCTGTTATCTTGAGTCCTGGGCACTGGGAGAAACAAGCTGGGAACACGCCTGCTGCAGGAGGATGTAATTGGTCATCACGAAGATAGAAGTATCATTATGATAGCGATGAGTTATAACAGCCCCATAATTCACTCTGATAACACAGCAGCTGAGATGTGTGTTTAATTTGAGACGATTGCTCACTCCTGACTCCGAGGACATATCTAATTAATAAGTACAACCACAGACTGTAATCAGTGTCACCATTTTGTCGCAGCAATTTCCTTTTTTTGCTGACAACCAGAGATTAGAAATTCAAAATACACGTCTCCTTTTTTTAATATAAAAAACGAACTTTTAAATCTGGGCTCGCCGCCAGTTTGAGTCCCTCGGTATCAGCGGGGGGGCTGAGGAACGACCCTCGGGGGAAAAAGAAAAAAGTTATATGAAAATCACTTTGCTGTGGTTTCTTCTCAACAGGAGCGAGAAGTTTCAACGTTTCCACCGAGAAGAACAACGCAGGAAATCACACCTGTTACTACAGCACAGGTAGAGATGAGCTTTCTGAACCCAATCTGCCCCCCCGCAGGAAAACGTGATGCAACGTCCTCTGCACATTAGAAGTTAGACGCAGGTAAATCGAGAGAGAGATCTGATATCAACAGGAGACGCAGCTCTAAGCCTGTAAACACACGAGGTGGACCACAAGCAGCAGGCCACTAACAAGGTGTCCGTCAGGAACACGTCGCTACTCTGACAGGAAGGAAGATGAGACACGTTCTGTCAGCATCACAACGTTAAAATGGACATAATTGATATGAATATTCCCCCGAACGCTGCATTTAAAACTCCACTATAGAACAGAAACATGTTCATTAAGCACCAGGAGAATATGATTCCGTGTAGGGATATTTCATTCATCAGGGAGATTGCCAACAGGCGGGAGATGTGCACAAGAGTGAGTGCGACAGTATCTGCTCTTAATCACTTCTCGGGTTTTTGCGGTCGATGGTTTATTTCTGCTTGATAAGCGTTTATAGTGTGGAGCAGTTTTTTTATTTATTCAAGGCTCGACTTTCAGCGGCCTCCTCCGTTCAAATAATTACCAGCGTTTGTTTGTCAGTTTAATGAATGTATTGTAATATGATGATTAATGTAGAAACTACTGTACAGGTTAAAAAACGGTTGTGGTATGGGTCAGGGAGGGATCTATAAAGTTTTGGTGCCGATCTGGATCAGGGGGCGAAGCCAGGATATATTTTCTCACTTTCATTGATTTACCGGAGAATAATTAAAGGATCTTGATAAAACATATCTTTGAGTGGGTCCATCAAAACGCAGCTTTGACAGAGGAAGAGAAACATGCATCTTGTGTTTGATAAGTCTTAATGATGCATTTTTAATAGAGTACGTCCCCGACCTCCTCTTCATGAATTTGCATTCTTCACAAAGCTCCTGTACATTAACAACCAGGCTAATGGAGCCCGGGCTGAAGGCTTCACTGCGCGTGTGGAAGAAGAAATAACCTCTCGACGCGTCTCTCAGACGCAGCGGGAGTGTTGTCTCTGCTCATTTTGTTTGCAAATGAACTCTGAATGAAGAAGCTCCTCTGAGAACGAGCGCAGAGGATGAGGAGCATTAGCAGCAGCTGGAAGAGGCAGAGATGAGCGGGGGGGGTTTGATTTCTACAAAGAACAGCTGGGACTCGGTAATTAAAGCAGTTTCTTTCCATCAATGAAGCGTTTGGTTATGTTGTGGTTTCCTCCTGACGTGTGTGTGTGTGTGTGTGTGTGTGTGTGTGTGTGTGTGTGTGCGGTTGCTTTCAGATTGGATTTATTGAGCAGTCTACTTCAAATCTAATTCAGTTCCAATCTCAGGCAGAGGGATTAATAATTAACATGTGAGGGTTTTATTGCTAACAAGAAATTATTGACAAGGCTCCTGATGAGTTCGAGACCTGAAGCTTCACGGATACGAAGCAGAGGACAGTGTGTGTGTGTTTCAGGGAGGGGGGGGGTGCTCTGGACACTCTGCATGCAAATCAGCTGCATGTGTGTATACATATTAATAATAATGAACTTTATTTATACAGCACTTGATGCTGGCAGAGGAATAAACGTGTGTTTTAATTTACAATCCCCTCGTCTTTGTTCGTGAGCCAGAACAACATCAGAACCACATGTTCCTCGTCTCGTTTCATCTCTTTATCTTCATTTCTCTCTTTAGCCGTACAAGAGGAACTTTTTGCCGTCCACATGCATCTGATCTTTCCTCAGAAGCCTCTGATTCTTCTTTTTACGCCGATCACACTGCGATCGGTAAACACGCGGGGGGGGGGGAGCCGACTGAAGTGAGGGAGCACAGCGGGGAGCCTGCTCACAGCTTTCGCCATCAAACGCACACCGAGGAAACATGGACTTGTGGGCCGCGCTTCCCCGCCGCCTCCCCGGTGGAGAGAATCACTCACATCCTCAGTTCTGTCGCATCCCCTCAGGTGGAATGTCGTCTCTTCACACCACTACTCTTTCCTCACACCGTCACTGTAGCAGCACACAAGTTTCATACTTTTCCAAACTTACTTGTGACTTCATTTTGTGATTATTTAGCTAAATGGGTCTTTTGTTCCCAGCACATCAACCCCTTCATCAGTGCCAATCAGCAAAAGTTCTGGAATCTTGTTGTTTGTCCAAGTTGACGTCTTCTTTGGCGTCTTTGTGTCGTCGTTTTCATCCTGAGAGTTTTAGACATTCAGCCCTCCTGGTGACTAAAGGAGATTATCTGGAGTTCAGTGCATGTTTAAAAGCAGCTAACTCACTAAAACCCAAAGCAACAAGAAAACAAAAGGTTCTCTCCTCTTGCTTTGTTTGCTAATTTAATCATTTCCCCTGTGAGACGTGTGTCGAGTTGGTCTGAATCAAACCGCCAATTCGTGTTTGAGGTTGTGTGCCGTGTGTCCTGCACGGAAGCGAATCACGAGCCGAGTCCATCAGAACCAGAAGCAGCATCCTTTCTCTGCACAACCTTCTCAAACATCCGAGATATGAGAACAAAAAAAGCAGCCACAAGAAAAGAGGACATGAACGCTGCGATTATTTATTGATGTGAAGCTGCTAAATGTTGTATGTGGATACTGGGGAGCAGTGCTGAGGGAGACGGGGGGGGGGGGGGGGGGGGGGAGCTGAGAGATCCACCGAGGCCTCGCTGACACGTAACAGGCCGGAGGGATCAGAAACACCCAGCTGCTCGATGAGCCGTCAAACACTGTGATGCTAATCCTTTTGGTTTCCTTGCCTTTATCTGTTTTCTGACAGCGACAGGGGAAAGACACAGGGAGGGCCGGGGGGGGGGGGGGGGGGGAGATGACATGCAGCGACAGGCGCAGACCGGATTCAAACCTGCGCAGTTTTAGGAAAGAAGAATGGCAATAACACAAACCTCCAACAAGGCCAAACAGTCGCCTTAGTTGTAAACCACCTGCACACAGTCATAGATATCAGTTCCCTAATGTGCCAGATTCTTTTCGTTAAGATCCATGAATTATTACCTTAGAAATAGGTGAAAAATTAAACAAAAATCAATAAAACGCTCTTGCAATGATAAAGAAAGTCAACGAACATTCCTGGATCGAACCCAAGAGTTAATGGCTTCTTCCTTTGGCGTCCGTTGAGTAGTTTTAGCATAATCCTAACAACCAAACAAACAAACAAACCAATAAGCCAATAAGCCAATGGTCAGGGTTGAAAACATCCAGCTGAGCTACCGCTGCATCGCAACCTCATTTTTAATTTCCAATTTCCCAAAAACTGCCAAAACCTGACAGTCAGTATGAACTCTTGTTTTGTGAAGCACCAGCTTGTGTGAACATGTGCTTCCATATCTATAAATATGGAAGAGTACAGCTGGTAAAGGTCGTCTCCAAGTAAAGCAAAAGAATAATATCCACCTGATTTAAAAAAAAAAAGATTCCAAAAACAAACACACAGAAACTCATCCCTATAGCAACCTGTTGGCAAGTAGCCTCCTTATTTCTGTCAACACAAGTTCAACACTGTCCAGAGCTGTTTGCAATATATTCTACTCATACATTCATGAATTTAATGAGCAAAATGACGTCGTGTGCAATGTGTTGCTTTTATAACATCAACACAATTTGTTATTGTCAGCTGAAAAGCCGACTAATCACATGTCCTGGTAGAACAGTTGAGGCAGAGCCCCCCTGCTGTGATACACTGTATATGGTTTGTGTTCATCATGAATGACAGTGAGAGACGGCCGCTGACACTCACCCTCTCTCCGGTTCAGCTTGGCGAAGCCCGGTCCGTGGCTGGCCGTCAGAAGAGAGGAGCTCCTGAAGGACGATGGGAGGAGACTGGACACCAGCGAGCTGTGACACACATCTGTCAATGACAGACACACAGATGTTGTGAGTGTTGTTGTTCCTTGAAAATCAGTTCGATGTTAAATCATCAATATCTAACTACACATTTCCTTCGCTTTTGTAAATGTATTATGAATCATTTGAACTTTGCAGTGGTTTGTTGGAAAAGAGGAAGACGTGGTTTGGCTCGTGTTTCGCTCAGAGCCTCGTGTTCTCCAGAGATAAGAAACTCTTTGATATTGGATTTCTACACATTAAAGGAACTTACACTGAGAGATCTGACTGTTCATTATCGTCTCTGCAAAAATCTAAAATACTATCAATGTGTAAATAATCATAGATGATGGCCTCTTTTAACGTTTACATAGCAGGGTCGGCCTTAGATAATCAATTTCAGGCTATAAAAAGCAAAACATGAATTATTATTAAAGATTACGTAAAGAAGAAGTGAAGATTACGTTAAATATTAGTTTAAGTTAGTTTATTAATTTTCTAATAGGGTTTTAAATAAATTTAAAGCCTTTCAGAGACACATCCAGGACTCAGTGTTACGGCTGCTTATGGGATGTTAGCCCATTCGCCTTCGGCCCAAACAGAGATATTCTCTTCCCCACCTGGTCAGCTTCTCAGTGCACATCCATGGAACATCATCCATCCAGCACAAGCTTCTCTTGTACACTCTCGTTCATCTGTCACTCAATCAACAGGAGCCACTTGATTATGTCGCTGAAATTGTGGCGTCTCCGCTTCATTCAGGATTGAATGAAGCGGATGCCGAGCACGATGTGGACGCCGAGGTCTGTCTGTGCCCTCGAACATGAACCTTGTTGTATATTTGTTCTGCTAATGTGACGGGTGCGGTTTCATGTGTGTGTGTGTTATGAATTATTCCCTTTTCCCTGCTGGATTCAGCCATGAAAGTTTAAATATATATATATACGGATAAAAGAGAAGGAGAGCGAGGGAGCAGCATAAATAGTGCATGTGCTGGACATTTACATTTTTGGTCTTTGGACGACGTCCAGAGTCGCCTCAGAGGAAGAGACCAGAGCATTTCCAGGAACTGCATGAAGAAGTGAAAGCAAATAATAAAAAATAACAATACCACGATCTGTAATTAAGATCATAAGAGCAGTGGAAGCGCCGCCATGGGTGGAAAAACAATAATTAAGCCGTGAATGTTGCCTCCGCCCTCCTCAAGGTCTCTGTACTCTCAGGAGAATATGGGCAGCACGCATCTCGCACTGAATTTCACTTCCTCACATTGTTGTAAAGCACGTGGAGAAGGTAACTCGCTAATTACCAGCGCCAAGGAGATTCTGTTTTCATTACGGCCGGTCGGTCTCTCGGCACGATTACAAATACACCGATCTCTAGAGGTGGGGTATGACCCAAGGGATGGAATCCAGGATTTTTTGGTTTCCACTTTCGTTAACTTTCCAAATGCCCTTTGCGTAATTGATTCGGAGGAAAACAGAAAGACAGACAACTGATGCTTTGACTGATGGCTTTAGGAGACATCGGTCGTCTGACATTAACGTGTCGCTCATTTGACGTGGTGTCGTTTATTAAACCTCATGGCATCAGACCGGTCTGTGCTTTGTGCTGTGACCTGTCTTCCCTCCTCCCAGCGAGCCTCCCAGTCTGGAGGAAGAAGCCGTCGTCTGTCTCAGGTTCAGGAAATGGAAGCTGAAAAACAAGGTTTCCAACCCATCACCTGTCAGTCATCGACGTACCTGACATTTATGTTTTTTTAGAACTTCGGAAACTTGTCTAGTCAGAAATTGGCAGCCAGTAGCTCGATGTACAGTTTGTGCAAAATGTACTGGTATGTAAATGTTCAGAAGGGATTCAGTGTATATTTAGTTTTTGAGGTCGAGGGGGTGCAGTTCAAGTTAAATATGAATAAAACTTTGAGTTGTGTTTCAAGTAATTTGAAATGACAGTTGGAATATATATATATCACCTGAGTAAATCACCTGAAAATGTCAAAGAATGAGAAATATGAAGTATTTCATCCATCTAGAGATAAGTTATCCATTTTAAAATATCACGGATCAGGATTATCTCTAAATTAAAGCTTTAGGAATATTAATATACATATTGAAGTTCCAAATCTCACCAGATTCAACACTGCACTTCCTTGGGCCCTTCACTATACACATGCTAAGTGTGAAGCTGGTAACACGAATGGTTCTCCAGATAAACGAGCCACATACAGACTATAGACCTGAAGTTATGGCTGCTTGTGAAAGATGAACAGTGGGAATAAATGAATCCAAATGGATATAATCTGAAATGCTTATGGGAAGATCACAGCCTAAAGACAAAGAGACCAGCTCAAGGTCCGGATCACGTCCCTGTGAGGGGCACAGATTATAAATCCACGGAGCTCTGTCGTCTCCTCTCCTGGTGGGAGGCCCTGACCCGGTGGACCCTGGAGAATCTTAACTTCCCAAGTGTCCACGCACCAAGTAGGAAGTCCCCGGGGGAAGTGGAGACTCCACGGAGCTGAGTGTTCACTGATGCATGTCCCACTGAGAGCGAACTCTTCAGGACAAGGGCATTGAAACACTAGCAGCCCCTCGGAGAGCACGAGCAGTGAGAGGTTTCTGTTCCGACTCCTCCACTAGATTATGGATTCACGTTAAAGTATCGGGCAGGAAGTCAAGAGTGCTCCATTCCCCACAACTGTTTATTCGACACTTTAGAAACGCCTCGTCAAGCTGTTTACTGCCATCAGCACTGATCCCTTTGTTTTATTCACGTCGACAGGCTGATGTGAATTAGTTTTCTTTGTGTTTCTATGATTAGAGTAGTGGGGAAACTAAGCTAATTGACCCTTTTCACCGCAGCCATCTTCACCTGAAACCGGTAAACGCATCTCTGTCCTGTCTTGACCTGCGTACGCGCGCGAGCGCTGTGGAGGCTGTGGACGTCGTGGGAGGCTGGACGTCTGTGGGCGTGGACCGTCGTGGAGCTGTGGATCGACGGCGGAGCGAGAACCACAGACACAACATATCTGACACTCAAGCCCTGATGTAGGAGTGGAACAAGCTTCCAGGTCAGTTGACACGGCCGTGAACTTTGTGAGACTTCAGCTGCTTCACTTCAACTCTATACACAAACCACGTGTTTATCATCGTACAGAAACATAGGAATCATATGTCTAGTTATCAAACACTAAAATATGAAATGCTGCTTGTGTAGTTCTGCTCTGTCACAATGAGCCAGGTCCAACTTTCAAACGTGAAGCCCCCGTGGCTGCGGAGCTGGAAAGGTCAGAGGATCTTGCTCGTGAGGAGAGAGTCACAGACTTTAATCACCGACCTGGCAGGAAAAGCACAATTAGCACTGCGCCCTTGAATGTGACATTTCCATGTTGGAATAAACAGAACAAAATGAGTGAGAATGAGTTGGTGCTTTAGTGGAAGAACTTTCTGGACATTCATAAATATTCATCATCTGAAAGACATTTAAATCATTCAGACGTCGAGTCCGCTGTATTATTTGTTCTCTTCAAAACAGCTGGTTGCTGCTGGTTAATGAACAGACATGTGAGGATTCGTCGCAGCAGTGGACTCGAACAAAGACGTGGAAAAGGCTCCGGGCTCTTTCATTCACTCGAATCAAACAGTGTCCAGCTTCTCAGCAAGAAGAAGGAAAATCATATTTCAAAACTGAGTTTAACAACAGGTGGCAAATGATTTCATGCTCACACTGCAGAGCAGCGGCAGCAGCGGCAGCGGCAGCGGCAGGCAGCAACACGGGGACGACTGCACCTCTGTTCTCGTGCTGTTTCCATCTTGACGCCATCTGGTCTTTGTTCAATCCAGGTTTTTGTTCACTTATTTACCGTCGCTGTTACTACAGTGACTGAGTTATACATAAACATCAGTGTGTGTGTGTGTGTGTGTGTGTGTGTGTGTGTGTGTGTGTGTGTGTGTGTGTGTGTGTGTGTGTGTGTGTGTGTGTGTGTGTGTGTGTGTGTGTGTCTGTGTGTGTGTGTGTGCAGTCAGTGACATGTGAGGGTTTCAGCTGCAGTCACACTTCAGTATGACTGGAAACCTAACACACAATCACCTGTTGAGAAGTTCCTGCGCAGACGAGCAGCTTCTCCCTCTGCTTCCTTATTCTATTGATTTCCCAAACAGTTATTCTAATAGATCAGCGTGAAGCTACTGATCAGCACTTCCTGCGCTGGCAGACTTTCAGCATCCCACACAAACACATTTCAGAAGTGCCCTGCTGACAAAGAGCAAACTGAACCTGCGTCTTTCTTTTTCAAGGACAGACGATTAGAGCTTAACCTGCTGATTTTTAAAGTACAGGACTTTCTCAAAGTCCAGTGTCTCTGCAACAACCTGGGAACACGTTCCCAACTAGAATGGTTCCCAGTAGAGTGGATGCCTCTGGCTAACTTTTATTTGGATCTGCACCAAATGATTCACATTCAGAAATATCAGTCCCCTTAAAAGATGAATTATTCCCCGAGGAATCAACTAAAATGTGGAAATCTTGCAATCGTTAAAGACAGTGAAAGTAAATGGGTTTTCCTTCTGTCGTTCACCCCCCCCCCCCCCCCGCTTGCATGGAAACGTTAGTTTTGTTAATCTGCAACGAAACACAAACATTTAAATTTGCTTCCATGTTGTGAAACGAGAGCAACTCATGTGACGATGTGTCATTAGAAATCACGACACTGCTCCAACTGTTATCTTTACCACTGCGTCGGCTGTTTCATGCTCAGCTCAACACTTTGAGATATGATGATAAATATGCAAAGCTCTGCTGATGCATATTTCACAACATTAGCTTCTGTGGAGCAACAAGAAATTCACACAGACGTGACGACGATGTCGCGGACGTTTCGCTTCAAATAGTCATGAGGACGGTTCGGTCTGTGCGAGAGGTTTCATAACACAACTCAAAGTTTGATTCATATTTAACTTGAACTTCAACTGCACCCCCCTCGACCTCAAGATCTGTGTGTCATCACTGCTGTCATGGGATTTCTTACATTCATCATATGAAGAATTATTTAGTATTTTTTAGATTCAGGATTGCAAGGGGAATGGATTTATAGCTCTGACAGATTATTTAAATATTGTAATGTTTGCACTCTGTGAATGAGGGAAAAAATTAAGCCAAAATATCTTGGATACGGGGGCGGCCATCTTGTGCTGTGACGTCATTTGAAACCAGAGTCTGTTTTCCTCGAGTCCGTCTCCGCTGTCAATCACGAACTTATCACAAACATCAACACTTGAACAAACATCAGTGTGATAAGAACGACCCTATTAGCTAACATGGAGGAGGCGGGGTTTATTACCCATAATGCAGCCAGCCACCAGGGGGCGATCAGGATGATTTGGCTTCATGTCGCCCATTTTCTAGCTGTAAACCTTCCTCTGCAGTTTTTACACCAGTATTATAATTATATTCACGATGTGGGGCAACGTGAGGTTTCTCAGCTGTGACCCGTGGATTTGTCTGAATCCCCGACAGCTCCACGGCCGCTGGTCCATAACTGACCCGGATTTATGTTCCAGAAAACCCAGGTGAAGTGGGAGAAAGTTTGAGGAGCACGAGAGGAAATGCAGGTTTTCTGTTTCCAGCTCATTACCTGAGTCATTACGCCGCTCGTCAGACACCGTGTCTCTGTTGCGTCTTAAAGTTTTGCCATCGACTTTATCTCCCTCCTGCGTTGCTCGATGCCGGCTACGCTCTTTAATACCAATCACTCTTCTCACCGGTTGCATTTACCTACGAGACGTCGCATCGGATCTAATTATCCCTGGTGGCGGTTCGTGGTGAGAGAAGGAGCAGCTGGGGGTTTTACAGTTTTAAAGAAATGCAGAGACAGCTCCAGTTTGCAGAGGTCTTGTTGAATTATGCTCCTCCAGACGCCTCAGAAGTCCCACAACTGCAGAATATCATATAATATATATAATAGAGTCGGCCTGCTGGATTCTGGAAAGCACCATCCGGGCTCCTGTTCTTCTAAACGTGGAGATATATCGACTGCAGCTGCATTGAGTGAACGCGTTACACCCGAGACAGAGGCAATAAATAACATTTAAATGTGGTGTTGAAAAGAATAAAGAATAAACACTGAGCACAGAAGGAACATGTTCATTAATCAGAAGAAGTGAGCGGCTGATTTTAAAAAGGGGGTTTAGGAGAAAACACACAGATAGAAGTCAGTCAGGGATCGATCTTCATCTTCATCATCATCACCACGATCACGACCTTCTTTCTCTTCTTCATATCTTCATCACGTTTATCATTAACATCTTCATCTGAGACAGAACGTCTTTATCATCTCTTTTTCTTTATAATGTATTCATCCTGTTCCTCCTTCATCATCTCCTCAGTCTTCTTCATCATCATCATCATTCTCTCATCTTCTTTTCATTATCCCCTTCATAATCATAATCATTAACATCATCATATTCTTTTTCAATCTTCTCCCGCATCGTTATCGTAATCTTCTTCACCATTAACACCATTAACACCATTAACACCATCACCTCCTTCATCTGTCCTCTGGCTCGAATCCATTAGGAGGAGCATGAATTCAAAGTAATAACAAAGTCGTCCTTTCAGTCTCACTTGATGTGGTTTCTCTTCCCTCCTCCTTCGGGCAGTGGGACCTTCCTCAGGAACCAGTGTTTCATTCAGTCTCACGTTGATGTGGTTTCTCGTCCCTCCTCCTTCGGGCAGTGGGACCTTCCTCAGGAACCGGTGTTTCATTCAGTCTCAGTCTGATGTGGTTTCTCGTCCCTCCTCCTTCGGGCAGTGGGACCTTCCTCAGGAACCAGTGTTTCATTCAGTCCAGCGTAGGAACCTCCACGTGTGACGGAGCGCGCTGACCTCGGCAGAATCTGGACAGATTCCTGAACAAACCACAAGTCATCTAAGGTGATGACAGGTCCATGTGATGTATGAGTGTGTGTTTAGTGAGCCGGGGCTCCAGCGGGGGGGGGGGGGGGGGGGGGGGGCGCGGCCTTGAGCAAATATCAATGCGTCACAAACGCAGATGGATGGACTTCAGGCTTCTGTCAGTTTTATCACTTAACTACTTGTCCCAGGGTTAATAAATCTGGATTCCTGACTGACGGCTCCACGTTTCCCCCGGCGGCCGCCGCTGCCGCTGCCGCGACGCAGCCCTGACTTCATCAGGTCGCGTTCAGGGCTTCTTCTTCTTCTTCTTCTTCTTCTTCTTCTTCTCCTCCGTGAGCACACATTTTCATAAATGACACTAAAGAAGAAATATGAGAGGGGCTTTCCCCTCAGCCTCCTTTCACTTCTCTCATCTCCGCTGTCACAAACTCCAGTTCCTCATGAATCATACGCCACAGAGGAATTTTGCAGGGAAATGCATAATTCATCCAGACTAATCAGATTATTGGCATGTGTTTGTTTCTCTCTAAACATCCAGCTCGTTGGAAATGACCAAACTGATACTTGGGCTGAAATTGGCATCACAGACAAAACTGCAGCTCCGTTGCCAGAATTATTCATGTGTTTTCACCATTGATGGTTTTTGATTGTTGATGATTCTTCTCAGTGGAGAAGGTTGAGATTCAAACACAAGAGACCTAAGAATAACTTAAAGATCTAAAGAAGACAACAGACATAATAAAGTTTGCAAGAGTCCTGTGCAGGTTGATTGACAGGAAGCAGATCTAAACCAAACTATCTTAAAACCTTATGATGATGGAACCGATTCCTCCTTTGAGCACGAACGGCATCGAATATAATCTTCAGAAGGGAGAACAACAAGTGAAGCTTTGTGTGTGCGTGTGTGTGTGTGTGGTGTGTGGTGGTGTGTGTGTGTGTGTGTGTGGTGTGTGTGGCGTGTGTGTGTGGTGCGTGTGTGGTGTGTGTGTGTGTAGCACAAACTTCTGAGTTCTTTTATGACCCATTAATAATCCTGCCGCCAATATTTCATCATAGTCTCCTCCGTCTTCTTTCTGCAGGACTGCATGATCATGTTAGAAGTAATGGAACAATGATAATTCATTGATTCAGTCTTTCTCACGAGGAGCTGAGACCACACAGCGACCCAGAGGCAAGACACACACACAGACACACACACACACACACACACACACACACACACACACACACACACACACACACACACACACACACACACACCCACACACGTTTGGAGGGCAGTAGTGCTTTTTGACGTTAGGCTGCGATTAGAACAGACTCTCCACTGACTCCAAATCAGCTGAGAGAAGAGATAGCAATCCCATAGGGAACTTATGCAACTATACTGGAGGCACACGGAGAAAATTCACTGTAATCTAATGCATCCTCCACTGTGTGTGTGTGGTGTGTGTGGTGTGTGGTGTGTGTGTGTGTGTGTGTGTGGTGTGTGTGTGTGTGTGTGTGAGAGAACCTCACATTGAAAATTCCACAGAAGGAAACCACCACCACCAGGAACTAGAATCAGCAATGAGTGTGGCTGCGTTAACCTCAGCAGCCTAATGAGACGTGAACCATCTCCTCCCTGCACCTGCTCCACTCTCCCAGTAACGTAACGTCACCACACAACGTGTCTGCACTGGTTACGTTCACGCTCGCTGGGAGTTTGTCAGCTTCCTAACGAGCTCTCACAAGACCACGTTCTGACAGCGACAGCGTTGCAGAGGCCAAGCGGAGGCGGGTGAGCACTTTGCACCGGTGCCACGCGACCCGGCTTGTTGAATAATTCAGCCGTGGTGGTGCCACCGAAAGGTGAATGGATAAGATGCCAAGTCGTCGTTTTTTTGCTGTTTGTGCATTTAACACTAAACTCCGACCCCCTCCCCCAGTCCCCTGCACCCCCAACCACAGCTGCACAAAACAACACATGCAAAAAGCTTAAAATGCATTGACGTGGCGTCTAATCTATACACAATCAGATGATGTGTTTTGTATTTTTATACTTTCTCTGCAGAATCTAATTGCAGGAATAAGCATGTGTACACAAGTGCTCCTGAAATACTTCATACATTTCTCTGAGGATGAATATTTCCTGACAGGATTCCTGGATTCGCCCCAGAACTCGGTTGCCACCCACCGAGCAGCATTATTGTCTGTTCCCATATTTTTCCGATGCTTGTCCTGATCCAGCATTTTCTTTTATTAAATTGCCTGAGTGCTTCTATGCTCTCATCCGGCTCCACCTCCACATGATGTAATGTGCAACGACATCCCTTTCTCTTTCGTGAGGACAGAGACGACGGACCTGGCACAGAACCACAGAACCACCTCTCCACCCCCCACACAGCGCTGCTGCTGCTGCTGCTTCAGAGCTGAGCACGGACCCAGCTCCAGAAACATGTGCCCTCGCCCGACGTTTTTATGTCCTCTGCTTTTCATTTGACTAATAGCTGGTGAGAGCCCTTCTACCTGTGGCATCGGCACTAAAACAAAGTAAAATAACATGTGGAGAGAGGCCCGGGCATCTAAGTGGATGATGTACTGTGAGTTTGCTCTCAGAGGCACAGAAAAGGGTTTCAAACACCACTTATTGATTTGGCAGAGACAGCAGCATCCTCTTCTCTTTCTGTTTCGGTCTCTGGCTTTCTGCTGAGTCCAAAACCATTTCCTTCCTTCAGGCTCAACAAATCTTTATCTCTCTGATTCTACTCTTTCAGAGCCTGTAATGCTGCTGCGTGTCTCCAGCAGCTGTTGTCTGTGGAGGGAAATATAGACTCGCTGTGGTAATGTTTCATTTATCAGTTCCCTCTGTGCTCACACCGAATCCCTCCGTGGGGTTGGATTCTCTCAAATGGTAAATAAATTTGCCCACAGATGCTGATTCAATGGCTCCTGCAGCCCCGGAGGAAGAACCGTACAGATAATGGATGGACGCTGATCCAAAATACAATTCAATGCAGCATCAGTCTCATGCTGCATAAACATTTATCCTCAATCACCCACTTGATTGAGCCGTGTTAGCTGCGTTTCCACTGGCACGTGTGAACAGCTCCTACAGCACATCAGAGTCTGATCGACACGTTGTCGAGATGCTTGTAATGATGTGACCTGTGGTAATCGACTTCATTGACGAGTGCATCTCAATTTCAAGACACGTGACTCCTGAAATGAACCGCGATTCGCTGGAATATTTGCGGGAAAGGCAAACTGCATCATGGGAAAGGTTCGTTTTGTCAGCGCTCTTCGGCTGCAGAAAGTTTTGAAAGTAGCGTTTCAGACGACGGACGGGCGACGGAAGCAGGTTAGAGCGACGATGAGGAAGATTTAGACCCAGACAGGGTTCTGTTGGACCAAGACTCGTCGGTAAGAAGACATGTTTGAGGAGGAGGAAGAAGTGGCAATCTTGAGTTGGCAGGCTTTGTTGATTTTTAAAAAATACTACAACGTTTAGGGAAAAGCATAATATATAATGAAAGCCAAATGATTAAACTATCATTATTTGGCTGAGAAATTAATGTTTTTGTAAACGTTGGCAGGTCTGAGAGCTTTACAAACAATGCTTGGGTTTAATATGTTTTTAATCAAGCTCGGGATGACTGGGTGCACCTGAGAGGAGCTTATGGTGAAGCAGTATCGGACTCGTTCTGCAAAGTCCAACATGGACACATGTTATCACCGTCTGCACAGCCCTGCAATATGTGTAATATATACATTTGAAATCCAGACCACAGACTGAATCTCCTTTTGTGAGTCCTCCTCTGACCACGGCACCAGAAAAGAAGACAAAACAAGACGCAGCTCAACCCATTCCCCACCATAACTCAGAATTTACATATATAGTTAAACAAATGTTTAAAATCACATCAATCATCAGAGAAACTGAATTCAAACGGGAAAGATGAAGAAGTTAACATGAAACACAAAAGAATAAAGAAAACACCCGCTCTGTTATTTGACTGGAGTGTTGCCGTGCACAGTGTTTCTCCTCCTGTGAACTTTAATTTGCAACCTGACTTCTGCAGCTTGCTGAGCCTCCGAGTGCCTTGCTCAAAGGCAACTGCCTAATAAGCCTTTAATTCAGTTTCTCGACCCACATGCTTCCTACACTGGCTCCAACGGACTCATTGACGTGTGGCTTAAAGGAAATCTGTGCATATAAAGTACAGAGAAGAAATCCATAGAAATGTATTTCTGCATAAATCTTGCTTTTCAAACATGCTGCTCGTGAACTTCAGACTTGCACCTTGCAGAAGACAAGTGAGCCAGACTTTTCCAAAACATTTGACATGAATGGAACCTGAACAGCAGCAGTTCCACTCCTCAGCTCGCTGCCGCCTCCCAGCACTCACCTCCTCCTGCCGCCCGGCAGACGCAGAGCAGAATCAGGGCGAGCCGCGGGGTAATCCCTCGCACTTTGTTACTCCAGAGATCCATGATGAAGTTGAGAGGATGCTGCAGAAGAACCCGTCAAGTGATGGAGGGAGACCGGCTGCCTCTCCTCTCCTCGCTGCTCCCACTCCTCCTCCTCCTCTTCCTCCTCTTCCTCTTTCTCCTCCACACGCTCACACTTCCCAGGTTCCTGATGAATCTTTCACTTCAGGGTGCACAGCGCTCAGCGGCGTCCGCCTGGCTCCAGCGGCGATGACAGCAGAGGCACACGGCTGCTTTCAGTGTGGCTGCTCTCTGCAGAGTGGAGGGATGGAAGAGGGAGAGAGGGAGACAGAGAGAGAGAGAGAGAGGAGGGAGAGGGGAGAGAGAGGGAGAGAGGGAGAGGGAGGGGAGCTTTCACTACTGCCTCTGCTCCAGTGAAAGGTACTTTAGTCATTAAAAGCACTTGATCCTTCAGCTGAAAACCCACTGCAGGCGACACGGCTCTGTCCCGACTCCTCTCAGGTCCCATTAGGCTCCAGGCTCAGTGTCTTTGTCATCGTGAAACCCGGCGGTTCCGGTCCGCTGCTCACAGTCGTACAGCAAATCCATTGAACGCAGCCTCACTGAGAGAATACAGGAATTAAAGTGACTGTTCAAAATTTGATTATAGATTCTTTTACTCTGTTCTGTTGTCGGATTTCATTTTTTATAGATTATTTTACTGATTTAGAAACAGAAATAAAAGATTCCATCCATTCCTCGGGACGGAAATGTGGTGAAACTGTCAATGTTCAATAAGTGAAAATGAAATTAGAATCTATTATTCAAGACGTGAGCAGGAAGCGGAAATGAATTCTGAGCAGATACAGACAAACAAAAAAAGGCTCAACAAGAGGAACGTCACCTTTTTTAAATTCCTAAATAAACCTAGAAGGTGGTTAGGTTTGATCTGAACCAAGAAGCAAACCCAGGAGTTATTAATTATTAATCTTGATTTGAATTCACTGAGTAAAAAACCACTAACAATTTTAACTTCTTTATCCTGTTCCATCAATAAAGTGAAGTGCGTTTAATAGATTGTTAATTAACGTCATCCCACCTCAGGGAGCTGGAGTCTGAGTCATCACAGGGACACACACACGAGCTGTGGTTTGAAAACAAAACTGGAAAAAACACTTTCATGAAATATTAAAATATAACAATTATAAATAATGTGCGAGCTGTTTAATTTGTTCTGAAGCTGCATTTGAAATACATCTGTTCAACCGACCAGCCTCTGCAACAAAGTGGAGTGTTTCCTGGCTGTTGGATGGGATCGTCGTGAATGTCTTCAAATCATTTTATTTTAGGAGTTATTTTCTTTAGTTAGTTATTTAGTTTCTGTCTAGAATATCATAAATCCATCTATTCATTGTCTAATCTGAGTCCAACTCAGTAGCACAGGTATCCATGACGTCCCTTTAAGTCCAGCCCTTCCTGGGGGAAACCCAGCGTCCCAGATGAGATGTTCTCCCTCCTGGGAGTTTGGATTCTACCCTGGATTCTCCTCCCAGTTCAACTCCAAGCTCTCTGCAGACGTCTGAACTTCTCACCCCGTCTCTAAGGATGAGCCCGGCCGCCCGACGGAGACCTTGTTCTTTCAGACTCGCCCCAGAGCTCGAGGGTTGGAACGTAGATCCACTGGTCAATCTGACGCTGCACCGACCCACCGGACGTATCATGAAACTAAATGTTTGAAGGTCTCGGTCGGAGGTGACACTGTCAACTGGGTTTAATGTTTTTATCCAACTGTTTATTATCAGATTCCAGTCAGAAAATAAGCTCTAATTTCACTTCCAGTTGCTGCTTGAAGTCTTTCAGCTGAAACACGTCTGGAGATCTCGAGGCTTTTCTTTATACTTCAGACTCAGCGTGTGGATTCTTCTCTTTCTTGTCTGCTCTCGCTTTGGGCCTCGACTCCGAAAAAGCACTTTTGTTCAAAAACTTGTTTTCATTTGCTCGCAGACTTTTATGTTTCTTGGTTTAGCAAATGACCTTGTTTCTTTTTTCCATTAATATTGACAAACTTACAGCAAACACAGAAATCTGCTCCAACAATAAAAGATCACGTATTTGGTATCAAACTTCTGCTTTGGTTGAGCCTGTTTACTTATTTTTAACCCAAAGCCGATATAAAGAGATATAAAATGATTTGTTTGAATAATGTGTTGGATAAAAAAAAAAAATATTAAACTGCAGGCGAAAAATTGTGAAAATGTTTAAACTCAATATGTCTTTTTAAAGGAAAGAAACTTAAGGATAACAAATACACGTAACAACATGGAAACGACAGATATTCAGTTATATATTTGTGTGTGTGTGTGTGTGTGTGTGTGTGTGTGTGTGTGTGTGTGTGTGTTCTATATATAACTCATGTTGTGTTTGGGCCGACCTCTTGAGGGATTGTTACCGTTTCAAAAACTCTTCTCCTTCTGTCTCCGATGAGACGATCGTCAGCGCGGCTGCAGATTCAAACCGACGGTGGATATTTGCACGGACAACATTTACTCAGCGTTTGCAAACAAGTCCGTGTCGACTGATTCGCTTGCATTCCAGATTTAAATATCTCAACTACAACTGACTGGGATTGTCGGGGGAAGTTAGAACCAACATTCATTATCTCCGGATAATCCCTTGTGTCAACTGTGGGGATCTCCTGCTTTTCATCTAGCGCCACCTGAGGTCAAACTATCAAATCACCAAAAGTTCAGGGTTCTAACAGGTGATCACAGAGGCAGGAAGTAACCTGAGGCAGGAAGTGAAACTACTGACACCTGGGGGAAGTAGCTACACAATAAAACAGGAAGTAATGCAGGAAGTCCAGGAAGTGACACGGGGAACTGATCAGGACATGATTTGGAGAAAAGGCTGCAGGAAAATCTGCTGCTGTGTCGGTGGCTGCTGATCCTGAGTCTACTTTAAAGATGCATCAATAAACCTGGAGTTCTGAATTTTGCTATCAAACAATTATAACACACTCAACACCAGACATATTTCTGATATGTTGCAAGGTTCAAAAAAGTGTCAAAATATAAAAAACATATACAGAGGAACATCCATCTCTCGCTAAATCTTCCTGACGGCCAAAAGCTTTACTGAAGTCGTATTATTTATTGTTATAAATTTAAGTTCTTCAAAGAAAAGTCAAATTCAGTCGTGATGCTTGACAACGACAAGAAAGTCAAATCTGCAAAGTTGTGCAGAGTTTTACTTTGTTCAGTTTTACTTAATCGGTTGCTGATGAACTCATTTTCCTTGTTTTTAAATGAACACATGTTGTTGTTGTTTTGCTCTCTCACGTTGTGTGTTTATTCTAATTCGTCACTTTGCCGTGCAGCTGTACTCGAGTCCCTCTCCTGCCAGGCCTCGTTTTGTGTAACTCGTTTTGATTTTGCATACTGAACGAAGCAGCCAATGACTGATGCCCCCCCCCCCCCCCCCCCCCCCCCACTTTACATTCACAACACCTGCTGCCTGCCGGCTGTGTCGGGCTTCTGGCTCTAAGACCCCGAGTCTAACTACAAATAAATATGGAGAAACTGAATGTGTAAACAATTTGGCTTTAATACAAATCCTAAACGGGTTTTGGTCGAGAGAGACGTGCACAACGTGTCACTGTCTCTCTGTGAACATCAGATTTCATCTTTTAAACTTCTGCCTCATCCGACCTGAAGTCACAACCCTCTGAACGAGCTGACTGACATTGAGGAACATTTGTCTTGTCCTCGATCTATTCTTAACTAAATCATCAACAATTAGAAATACAGCTCTACTCTTTTCATCTTTATTTTTTAGAGGTGATACACACATTCCAACATTTCCATCTCCAGCCTCCTGGAGGAGAGTGAGATGCTCGGTGCTCGGTGCTCGGTGCTCGGTGCTCGGTGCTCGGTCCCCTTGAATACGAATGAACGATCCTGGTGCAACCTGCAGACGGACTTGTTTACCAGAGGTCTCTGCACAGCGCAGACATGCTTTGTTTACCCGGCCGCCCCCGAGGCGTTAACCTTCCACAGATCGACCTCCTCTTGCAGTTTAGAAGCTGGTCTGTGTGTTTTTTTAACCAGATGCACAACAACACGACAAACAGCAGAGCTCCTCTACGTAAAGACTTCCACTTCATGTGGTGGGTTCGGGTGAAGTTGATGAAAACTGTGTGAAACCACTGAAGCAGCGGACGGCAACATGAGCTCCCTGGAGATTTAAAACATTTTGAGCAGGCAAAAACACTTTGTAATGATTCAAATACTGTTAAAGATAAGTATTAAAACTGCTAAAGTGCATATGTATCTCAAACATCAGCTGCTCAGTGTACCACCTTCATAATCTACTGAAAAGTTTTCTTTCAATTAAGTTGCATTACTTTCTGTTCTGGCTTTTTGAAAGTAAGTAAATGAATGCAATGAAAATGTAAATTCAACGTGACTTTTATTCGAGTGTAGAACCAGAAGCAGCGAATCACAACTAACCAGAGATGCAAACAACATTTGTCTGTGACACGGATGTAAGAAAACACTTGATTCTCGCGGCTCTGACTCTTCGACTAACTCATTCCATGACTAACTAACCTCCTCTCATCGCTTTGCTCTGCTCTTACATTTCCCTCCAGACAGATGACAGCTGATTACTCCTCCGTGGTTCTGACCTGGGCGAGCTGCGGGGCGAGTGAGTGTTGTGTCCTCTTAGGCAGAGCTCGTCTTTTTGTTTTTCGGGCCCGGTGCTGTGGGGTATTGACGGGGTCGTGAAGCGTGATATTGGTTGCAGGTCTTCGCTCCAGGACGCCTCAGAGCCCTAACGATCTCGGAGCATCGCGGACCCGACTGCAGAGACTGACAGGAGCCGCTCAGCTGGAAGAAAAGGCCGCTGTGGGCTGTGACTCTCACCAGTTCGACACTGGGAGGAGAGTAAACATGCTGTCAGAACACAGATTAACACAAATGGGGCACAAGTACTTACCCAACCATACACACAGAACTCTAAATCATGAAATAAGTCAACTTGCCTAAAGAAGTTTTAGATTTAGTGTCAAATTATAATTAAAACACTTCATGTAAACCAATTCATAACTAGAACATTAGTTCAAAAGATGATTGAATTTACCTGTCAGGTCCCAACGGGCTTGGTTCGGGTCTTCAGTCGTCCAGGTATGAATTCATTATTCCTTTCTTATATGTCGAGTTGTATTTTACATTTAAATTTTGAATCTTTATAAACAACAGAATACATTTGTATGTAAACTGATAATATGCTGCACAGATACTCTACAGATAAGACTGTTTTGAACTTTTCAAATCTGGTTTCTCCTGATGTGTGTTCGCACAAAATCAAAACCTGGAGAAAAATGTGCAAACAAAAATATCGGAGAAAGTACTTTTGATAAACATGAGATCGATTTTTCCTGTTTTCTCGCCGCAGCGACCGACTCACTTTGCATCTTAAAGCCATTTTGAATCAGATTTTCAAAACAGTGAAACTTCAGTTTTCATGTGTTTATTCCAGCTGCGTCTCAAACACACTCTGCTGTGGAGTTTCAGTGCCGCAGGTCGGGTCCATATTCTGAATATGAATCAAACTCTGTTAACAACATTTCAGCCGTGACCTCTGACCTCTGCAGCCGCTTTGTGTAATCATTCTATAAATTTGACCCCTCACAGATTTCCCTCTTTCTTCCCTCGTCGTCAGGTGCAGCCGTCGCATAAACATCCCCCCCGTCTCTGACTGTGTTTCCATTTCTCGCTGCACTTTATTTATGAAGGCTGTAAAAATCCCTCCGTGCCGTCGCTCTGCAGATTTCTCCAAACATCGTGTTTCTCCGGACGCTGCGATCGGGAACCTCTCACCGTCCATATCCAGGCTAACGACCGTCTCCCTCTCCGACTGCCTCCATCCGTCCTCGTCACGTTCTCTGTCTCTTGGTTGTTTCCCCGTCGTCCTGCTTGTCTGTCGCTGCCAACTTCTGTTCCCCCCCCCCCCCCCCCCCCCCGTCTCCCGCTGACAAGAGAAGCGCTGACCTGAGCAAACGGATTTCCTTCTTTCCCGAGGTTTAAATTAGAGCTGAGCTTTTTTCTTAAAACCTCAAACCGAATAAATTGGGTTTTGTAGCAAACAAACATAATTCTCATTCAGTTTTATATTTAGTTATGTTGTAAAGGCAAATATGACTTAAATGAATGAAAATAAATGATCTAGTATTCATATTTTTGAAAGTAATCCATAAGGGGAAGCGGGGAATCGGGCCACTGATCCAATCAGAGCAGAGAGGTATCATTAGACCCCGCCTCCTGCAGCGGCTGCACCTGAAATGGATTCAGAACATGAGACACATGTTTTCACTGAATATGAATATCTACAAGGGATTCAGGAAGTGAAACTTGAAGAACACAAATCATTTCCAAATACAGAGTTTCAAAAATTGCCAGCTGCGGAAATTCAGACTTCTCTCGCAGAAAATCAGAGAAGAGATGAAAACTGAAAACAAGTCGACAAATATATATCATCATAATATGGTTTGTATTCAAATCCTCTGGCAGGAGGACGACATGTCTTTCCGTCTCTTTGTCTCATTTCCTAAAGAATCCATTTAAATCCCCTGTCAGACAGTTACACTGACGCTGAGCCGTCCTCCTCCAAACCTGAACCTGAACCGGCTCTGGATCCGTCCTCCTCCAAACCTGAACCGGCTCTGGATCCGTCCTCCTCCAAACCTGAACCTGAACAGGCTCTGGATCCGTCCTCCTCCAAACCTGAACCGGCTCTGGATCCGTCCTCCTCCAAACCTGAACCTGAACCGGCTCTGGATCCGTCCTCCTCCAAACCTGAACCTGAACCGGCTCTGGATCCGTCCTCCTCCAAACCTGAACCTGAACAGGCTCTGGATCCGTCCTCCTCCAAACCTGAACCTGAACAGGCTCTGGATCCGTCCTCCTCCAAACCTGAACCGGCTCTGGATCCGTCCTCCTCCAAACCTGAACAGGCTCTGGATCCGTCCTCCTCCAAACCTGAACCTGAACCGGCTCTGGATCCGTCCTCCTCCAAACCTGAACAGGCTCTGGATCCGTCCTCCTCCAAACCTGAACAGGCTCTGGATCCGTCCTCCTCCAAACCTGAACCTGAACAGGCTCTGGATCCGTCCTCCTCCAAACCTGAACCGGCTCTGGATCCGTCCTCCTCCAAACCTGAACCTGAACCGGCTCTGGATCCGTCCTCCTCCAAACCTGAACAGGCTCTGGATCCGTCCTCCTCCAAACCTGAACCTGAACCGGCTCTGGATCCGTCCTCCTCCAAACCTGAACAGGCTCTGGATCCGTCCTCCTCCAAACCTGAACAGGCTCTGGATCCGTCCTCCTCCAAACCTGAACCTGAACAGGCTCTGGATCCGTCCTCCTCCGAACCTGAACAGGCTCTGGATCCGTCCTCCTCCAAACCTGAACCTGAACAGGCTCTGGATCCGTCCTCCTCCAAACCTGAACAGGCTCTGGATCCGTCCTCCTCCAAACCTGAACCTGAACAGGCTCTGGATCCGTCCTCCTCCAAACCTGAACAGGCCCTGGATCCGTCCTCCTCCAAACCTGAACAGGCTCTGGATCCGTCCTCCTCCAAACCTGAACCTGAACAGGCTCTGGATCCGTCCTCCTCCAAACCTGAACCTGAACCGGCTCTGGATCCGTCCTCCTCCAAACCTGAACAGGCTCTGGATCCGTCCTCCTCCAAACCTGAACAGGCTCTGGATCCGTCCTCCTCCAAACCTGAACCTGAACTGGCTCTGGATCCGTCCTCCTCCAAACCTGAACAGGCTCTGGATCCGTCCTCCTCCAAACCTGAACCTGAACCGGCTCTGGATCCGTCCTCCTCCAAACCTGAACCTGAACAGGCTCTGGATCCGTCCTCCTCCAAACCTGAACCTGAACAGGCTCTGGATCCGTCCTCTGCAACGAGATCCATCTCAATCCCCGTGGATGCGCACGTTTAATCACCGGGCTGCTTCACAAACCTGCTGCTGGCAGTTTATTGTGGTAAACCAGCCGAGTATGGAGGTGACAAATTAATGCAGAGTCTAACAACTGCAGAGGACGGTAATGGAGCTCTTTGTGCATCGGCGGCTCCGGGTTCACGGGGTTAATGGCGTATTACTCGTACTGGCTGCGGAGGGCTGAGAGCAGCGCAGACAGGAGGGGAGGAATGAAGAGCTGGAGAGAGCGGGGGAGAAGCTTGAGAGCAGAAGAGAAGAAATTATTCAAATCTTTTTGTGCGGCTTATTTTAAACAGAGGCTTCAGAGGGAGTTTGATGGTTGTTGGTTGAAACGTCTGCTCCTGCTCAAAGTAGCGTTGGTGAGCGAGAACCATCTCCGACATGAGAAGTGTGGAACCGGCTGATTGACGCAGAACATGATTGAACAAGTTGAACTGTAGATCAGTTAAAACGACTTAGACGCCATTAAATAATCTGTGTTTCTCTCCAAATCTCAGCCTGGAAACTTTTAAATTAAGAAGAATTCAACAAAACACTCACTTGTCTCACGTGATGGATGTAAAGCGACAGATCGAACAAATCACTCACTTTGTTTTTTCCTCCCTCTGTGTTACTCAGACATTAACAGTCTATAAATGAGAAGTCCCTGCACGATGCAGCTAAGTGAACACATTAGTATTTGAATGACAATGACGTTAATTAGCTTTTCCAGTTTCTGAGGAACTTGGGAGAAGCAGCCCGCAGCCTCACGCTGCCGCGCGCCGACTCCTCGTTATTGACATTCATCATATTATCACTTAACCACATCGAGGGAAACAGTTTGTGTTTCGTCACAAGCAGCGAGAGTCGGCCGAGCTGTGAGCGGCCTGATCCTCCGCTGCTGCACCTGAAGGCCGGGACACGTCTTTGTGTTGGTCCGGTTAGGAAAACACTTAAATACAAGATACAGTTCACACACATGAACACTATCATATTCAGTATTACATGCTTTATATATGAAAGATGAGTGAGGGACACGTATTTCAGCAGCCGCCATAATAAGATTCTGTTTGGATTCTCTGAAGGATAAGGAAAGGAGCTTCGATGCTTCCTCGCTTATCTCCTTTAGCAAAGGAACCATCGGACCGTCCTTTATGAAAAGGAAAGGAGATGAAACATCCAAAGCGACGCAATCATAGTTTCACCTGTAAATATATCAAAAACAGAACAGCTGCTTTATTCTCCCGACACGATCCAGAACTGATGTGAATCAGCGATCGGCTGATTTCTCCTCTCTGTCACATCTGCTCACTTTAAAACAAGCTGATTGAATTTCTTCCTGTTTGATTTTATTCTCATTTCCAATTAAATCTGTTCCGTAACCGATTATAACGTTTTGCCTCCGTATGAAGTGAAAACACATTTCCCCTCAAGACGCGTCATTTTGTTTCAGACTGGAAAACCCAGAGTGTAATTGGAGTCAGATTTCCTCTGCTTCTCCTTTCCTAACTCCTTTCCTAACTCCTTTCCTAACTCCTTACGGCTTCTCCTTCACATCCTTCCTTGACCTCGCGATGTGTCGAGGAACTCTGGTTATAAAAGAAGACTATTTGGACTTTTGGAACGGACCCACTGTTTCCCTGTGTTTGCAAGATCGACTTTTTTGACTTTACAACATCTCATCATTCGTTCAGTTTGGGAACTAAGATTAGTTGGATTAAACTGTTAACGTCATCTGTGACGTTAACAGTTTAAAACTGATAATCCTGGATTAAAATGTAGCGGCAGATTAATACGTCTCACAGGGGCGACTGCACAAAGATTAATTTCACAGTTTCAGTTTGTTTCCTTTCTCCAGAAGAAGGAATAAAAATAGAAAACCCAGTAATCCAACAGGCAGAGAACCGATTTAAACACCACCGCACTCAATTAGTGTGCCTGTGTGCGACTGTGCGGCAGCGCTTCACTTGACCTTGTCTTTCTCACTGAAGGTCGTCGTGCACGCGGACAATTTCTTTCCTTCTCTGCTGAAATTCATTCCAGCCGCCCGACTCTATCTGTGTCCCCTGCGTCTGTTCGGAGGAAGAAGAGGATGAATCAGATAACTTCCCTCTTCCCTCTGTCTGCCGGGGCACAGAGGTCCGCACAAGACGGGTCGGAACTAAAAAACTGTCTTTTTGCTGAAGTGAGAAAACGACACGTTTTATTGCCGCGCCATTTTCTGTGACCTGTAAACTAAAGTGCCGTGCCTCAGTCTGAGTGGAGGGATTGTTTTGTTAATTAGTTTTCGGTGTTAGGATCCAGCTTGTGGTCCGGAAACTGAGACAGACTTAGACAGTACAGGCAAAGGACATTTTCTGTCCGTAAACTTAACGAATAATAATAATAATAATAGCTTGAATGTATATGGCGCCTTTCAATCAAGAGACCCAGGGACGCTTTACATACGTCTGTGGGGACAGAATAAGAAGTTTGAGGTTCAACTCTGGAAGACTCAGCTCTGTGGCGTCTGACCGAAGGCCCCGAGAGCGGTGGAGAGCGGTTCTGAAGCCGGAAACCGTGGGTTCGATCCTCGGTGAAAAGTCCAGTCGAGCGTCAACGTGTGTGTTCGCCACAGAAAGTTCCTCTAGGCTCCATCTTTAACTGAAAAGAGACCTTATGAAGAAACAACCCGTATTTCCTTCTATGTACTTGAAACGTTAAAGAAGAGGAAAACACAAACGGTGTCGACAACAAAGTGTTAAATCATCGACAGACTATAAATAGCTCCTTCTTGTCCAGTTGATGATGATGAAGACGTGCCGACCCGGTCTCAGGCCGGCAGCGAGCAGCCAGTCAGATGTCGTCCGGTCCCTTTGTCGATGTGTCACTCGTTGTATTTCAGTTTGACGCCTGTGAGCTCTGATAAGGGGAAATGGAAAAGGGACGGTTGGATCTGCTCCAGGCTTTTTAAAATGATTTCCCCCCCCCCCCCCTCGTCGTCCTTCACGTTGGAAGGTCTCACACACTCTCAGAACATTTGTGGCTCTTCAATACCTCACGCTGGTGTTTTGGATGTTTTACGTTGATTATCTACGAATCACGAATACTGTGCACAACTGATTTTTGTTGATATCATCCGTCCGTTATCGATACTGTAAAATACCTCTTTAACTGGACTGATCCTGACTTGTGCAGATCCAACGTACACTAAATAACTCAAATATTCTTTAATAACTCTTGTGATGGAGCAGCTTCACATTTAAAAATGATGGATGCTTGTAAATTAGGTTTCTTGGATTTCCTCTGACTTGTGATCAGAAAAATATACATTTTCCTACAAAGCCTTTTGTTGTTGTTGTTGCTTTTCGAAGTTGATCGGCACCTCGCCGCCACTTGGCTCCTGATGACTGACGGAACACAAACCGTGTCATTTTGGCTGCGCCGCACAATCACAGCCGATCCAGCAGCTTTGATTACATAAAAAAAACGAAAATTACAGTTTGTGTCAGACGGACCGAGGAGTTTGGCCTCGCGGTGAATCAGCTTCTTTTGTTTGCTCAGAGGAATCTGTGATTAAGTTTACCATCAGCTCACACACACACACACACACACACACACACACACACACACACACACCACACACACACACACACACACACACACACACACACACACACACACACACGGTTGACCAATCAGTAGTCGGAGCAGCGAGCTGTGCTGCTCCGTTAGTGGACGATGAAATGGAAGGTAACTGATTCATATCATGAAATATGGCAAAGCAAGAGAGAACTGCACTGTAAAAACTACAGATTTTATTTTTTTTGACATGAATAACAATTGCTTGGTCTCTGCAGAAGATCTGTTCTCGATGAGCGACTCGTGGTATCATCTGCATCTGTTTGAGGAAGTTCTGCTAACTTGTGTTTGTCAGATTCACGTTTCACGGGGAGTTGATTTAGAGCACAACAGTAAAAAGAGATCTCTAATAAAATGTGTTTTTATTCCTTCATTCAGACCAAAGAGCAGCAAATGTAATTACTAATCTTTAAACATTTATTAACTGAAAATTCCAACTGGACGCGGCTTCATATTTGCCTCAATTTAACTTTGAGAAACAAAGTAAAGAAGTTGGAATGATGGAAAACAACATTTTACTCAAACTCATAAAAAGTGAACCTCGGTAAAAGTTTGGTAAACCCGAAAACTTAAGAGATTTTAAGTTTATTACACTAATTCAAAAATCTTTACGCCTGTCAACCGTGTGTTGCTGAAAGGCACTTCAGCAGCGTGTGTGTTTCCCAATGAGGCTGGAGACAACCCCCCCCCAGTCCTCTGCAGGACTACAGCTGAATCTGCTCGACTTTCACGTTTGATTCTCTTGCTGCTGAATGAATCACCCGCTCTCCCCCTGTGCACGCGGCAGGACTTTCATCATCCTTCAGATCTGCCGTCGATTCAAAGCTCGTTCACGCAGATCAAGTAGAGAATAAAGATAAAAGGTGATAAAGTCATCTCAACAAAGATATAAAACATAAAACAATTCTTTATTTAAATCTCCCAAAACTTACATTAGCACCCAAACATTTCTCCAACCTCTATATTTTTCACAATTACAATTAGGACTGAATTTAACAAATGAAACCATGAGGACTGAGAAATTGACGTCTATGGAGCCACAGATTTTCCAGATATGACAGTCTATGGTTCAGCTGCATTAATAAGAAGTGGACAGACTCGGCTGGAAGTATATAATTAACACTTTTCTTTTTTAAAAAGGCATAAAACTGCAAAGAAACACAGTAATCTTATAAATAAGCCCAAAAGACTTTACTGTGGTACTGTGATAAATATCCATAATCAGCATTCTTTATGATAATATCAGCACGAGAGGAGCAGCCGGCTGCCTGCTCCTCTCCGACTCCGGCAGATCTCAGGCAGTTTAATTAATGACTTGATGATAAGTGCTGAGGTGTTTCAGGGGAGTGCAGGCGTGGAGCTCCACTGGCGGTGGAGGGGGAGCAGGACTTCTCTCCACCTGCTTCTCCATATGCTCTCATCTCGTTGTGTTATTTCCCGCTTTGTCTTTGTCCCGCTTTTCCATCTGGTTTACACACACACACACTCGCACACACACACACACACACCACACACACACACACACACACACACACCAGTAGCTTGGCAGACACTTGAACGTGGGAGCTTGTGGGTAGAGGAGTGAGTTAGTGTTGTTTCATCTCTTTGAGAAGCAGCAGCGGTTCCACTCGTATCGGGACGTTGTCAACCGGCGTCTCCGTGATACGATGTGTGAGTCGGCAGCTCGATGCCGTCAGAGCGACACACACGGTTGTGTTGCTCTGAATCTGTTGTATCGGATCTCGTCAGTGAGCAGGTGAAGAGCGATGAAGAGGAGGAGCGTTTGGCTTTTCACTGTTGGAATCATATCTCCTGCAGTTACTTTGAGCTCACTCTTTAAATCGTTTGTTTACAAGCACGATACCTGTATACACAGATCAGAGATTACATTCTCCATGTTAGTGGACGGGACATTGACCAAAGATAAGATAAGATACGATTTATTGATCTCACGTTTGGGAAATTCCCTTGTTACAGCAGCAGATAGTTAAAACGAGGGAGACAAGAGAACATGTGAAAGTAAAAATAGAATAAAATAATCAAATCTACACATCTAAAGCTCTCTGTGCAGGAGAAGGGAAACTGCAACTCTAACAGATGCAAAAATAAATACAAGAAGAAAAGATCATTCTTCAGGTCAGGTTCTTATAGTTCTTGGATTTGCATCTGCATCCTTGAATCAGCCGCCCACAGGGAGACGCTCTTTCTAGTTCTGCCTCCGTTTCCTCATTAAGTTCAATATGTCCTCTTCTTCATCACGTGCACACGGACACAGACTCACTCGGTGTTTTCAGTTTAGCAGGTGGAGGATTTGTGCGTTCTTCCACCGACACACATATGCAGCACGCACACAAACTTTAAAACCATGAATAGTGTCGGTCCGGCTGCTCGACACTTTGGCCTGGATGTCTCTCGGCTTTTCACTCGTCCTTTGGGAGGAGAACTTATCATTTTTAAACTTCAGGGTTCTGCACTAATAAATAAAACAAAACAATCAAAGATATGAGGCTCAAGGAAAGGATGCAGGCTACTACATTCATATTTTTTATTTGATTTGTTTTCCTATTTACATTTACAGCACTTTGTTATATTACAAATGATTGTTTTGGGCTAAAAAAATCTATAAATTCTCTCAGAATACAGAACTTAATTCAGTGAGCAGAATCAAAATCTAGGCCTGACTCTCGTCTTAAGACAAAATCAATATAATTTATTTCACGCTGCAGAAACATAACCTTCAAAACATTCACACCTACTTGAATTTCAGAGGCATTTCACTAAATCTTGGCTAAAAGGTTTGATATCAAGCTGCTGCCGACGGAGGTGCGAGGATGTTAATACTGAGAACTCCTGGTTACTGAACCTTAAAAAACACCGTGTGTATTATTCAGAATTTAAGCAGCACAGCGGCTTCATTAGTTGCAATTAATTTCCCTAATTACACTTTTTAACAGGCCCTCCATTATTGCACCATGTATTTTACAGCAGTGCCAGGTTTTATCTCGTTCTAATCATCTCGCCCTCAGCCTCAACACTTACTCTATAAAAGGTTATTGTGATTTGGGTCGTTGGAAATGTTCGGGGAGATGGGGGGGGGGGGGGGGGGGGCGTTAGTATGTAATTATGAATTCTTTATTCTTGAGCAGCTTAAAGTCACAAAGGCATGAAGCTGCTCTGTCCTCTGCACTGAGTCTGAACTGTCTGAATGGAAGCTGCTCAGCGCCGAGGACCTTTCTGTTTTAATCTAACCCTCGTGATGAAGGCGCAGTTTATTAAAAAGGATTTGAGGCTCAGAGGAGCAGGAGCCGAGACTCACTACAATGAGGTGTTCATCCTTTTATGTGACGAAGAACACTGTGCCCAGATACCATCTGGATGTGGGCCACTTCAGGCAATGATGGGGCACCTCTGGGCTTCTTATGGCCCGAGCCACCTGAAGCCTGAAGTAAGCCATAGTGACTCTGGCCCAAATAGGACAAAACTAATTCGGGCCACCTTTGGTTTACATGGGGCCCAGACCTGGCACATCTGGCTGTCCTGCCACGTCAACATTTAATTAATGAAACCTTGAGTGAAGGAAAAATTAGGAGAATCATACATATAGTGGATATATACACTAAAATCCAGCCATATTTCTGCATTACTAATCTTTCCAAATTAGAGAAATGAAATTACCGGAGATCTGCCTGTAATAAACACAGCATTGCCTCAGTCTGTGCGGCAGCAACATTTCCAAACTAATCCTGACACCGTGTCACTTCTCCCTGCAGCCCTGGAGCCGCTAACAAGCCGCACATGGCTCAGACAGATTTCCCCCGGCCTGATTAGGCAGCTCGCCGGTGATTGGTGCTGTTGATTGTGACTGATCCTGGTGGCTGGGATTGCCAGGACCGGTTGTGTTTGCAGAGATGTCGTTAAAAACACAGGTTTGCTAAGGCCAAGGATGGAGAACACACGTCCTTGTGCCCAAATGAACTCTGCACAAGCCTCAGAGCACGAGTGAGAGGACGTACGACTGAAACCTGCTGAATTAACAAGGGACCAGGACATGGAGGAGAGGAGTGGGCACGAGGAATGACATCCCCACTGAATAGGAAGCAGCTGGCAGCCGGGTGCTCCAACAGAGATTGAGCTGCTCTGACAAAATGGGAGCATCACTGAGCAGGATGGAGATACCGAGCTCATCCTGGTGGAGCGGAGCAGTGACGTCAGGAACATGTAGAGTCCAAGCCCGACCATGGCTGTGGAAACCAAGTCTATGGACCAAGTCTCCATCAAGTGTGACAATAAGGAGATTCACTGACCCCTGGAATCAGAAGTTGACCTCAGGAGGAGATGCAACAAGCAGCGGGTTCGACTCCAGGTCCTGAAACTGCACGAGCAACAGAAAGAGGCTGAGGGTCAATGAGAGTCGGAGCCACAACCCAGGATGAAACGAGGAGGAGCATCTCTCAGGAAGACGGTCCCAGGGGAGGAACCACAGCATGGGAGCGTGCCTCAGGCAGCAGAAGAGGAGATGATGAAGAGCATGGAGAAACAAGGTCCTCCATGGGTTGTATCATCAGCAGGGGCTGACCTATCAGAGGTCATGACCATGGCAGAACTAGAGCAGGCCCTGAACACCACATCATGGTCTACCTCGACAGACAGGACCCCAAGACGAAGGCTGTGCAAAGACGCCTCGGAGACAGTCCAGCACAGAGTTGCAGGGTGTGAGATGCATGCTGGGTAATACTTGACGTCTGTATGCTAATCTGCTCTAATATCTAATTAGCATTTGTCCTTGGCGGAGACCGGTGAACCCTCCGTAGAGTCGGTTGCTTACGGAGTGGGAGGATTAGTATCTGGCATCGGTGCTGTAACACACACACACACACACACACACACACACACACACACACACACACACACACACACACACACACACACACACACACACACATTAATAAATGCTCCCTGTTTTAAAATCAAGGAGATGTTTACCTCCAAACATCCTATTTGTGCCGTTTAATTGAAATATGAAAACCTCCTCCTGATGACGGAGAAGGAAAACGAGAACCTGGTGGATCGTTCCTTGTTTCTTCATCGTGCATCTGTCAGATCCTCCTCTTCTCTAATCAGTTATCCTGCTTTCATCAGTCGCTGCTCGTGTCACTGATGAGATGCTCGTGTACCTGTCGTGTCGTCCGTCCGCTCCCACGTCCGCAGCAGAGGAGTCTCTGATGTGGCCGTTAAACGAGTACCTGTCCCCGCTGAAGGCTTCCGGTGATGGATTTAATGGCGTGAAGCTGGAGACTCGTCCTCTTGTTTGGCCTGTAGGGGGAAAGTCTGCTGCTCTGGCCACTGAATGATCAATCTAATGTCCTTCGATCAGCGGATTGGCCTTTCTGGATAAATCCCATTAGCTCCGGAACAAAGCATTCCCCCATCACTCATCAAGACGAAATGCACGGTAAATTGGCCCCTTTGCTCCGTGTGCACTGAGAATTCATATGAGCCCGTGAAACCAGAGACTCGACTTCTGATCACCTGAACTTTACCTGCTGCGGCAAGATGTCGTCGTTAAAGGACAAGTGCCCGGTGACGTGTGACATCACGCATGCTGCCGAGGAACAACAGGAAGAGAGCAGCTGTCGATCGAAATGATATCGAGTCAAGGTCCGATTGAAGATTCACTTTATCGTCAATCGACACAGGACGAGTGCACAAAGACAGAAATGATGTCGCATCCAGGTCACACATGAAATGTAGAATTGATGGGTAAGAGAAAACATAATGGTTATTTGTGTATGTAATATACCAGACACAGAAAATGCACATGTTGAATAAATATATACATTAAGATATTGCACACAACTATATGGAATTACACACATTGAATAAATAAGCATATTGTATGAAACTGCACAAACTAATAATTAAATATTGATAAATATAACATATATACTGTAATGTAAAGTACTGAGTGTATTGAGAGTATGTGATGTACAATGAACATACATTATATATGAGAGTATATAGAGATTATGTAAGTACTCTAAACAGAGAGTATATAAGAGAATATACAGAGTAAGTAATGTACTTTCAACTTTTAGCAGTAATGCATACTGACAGGAATATTTTTTGTAATTTTTTTAAATGCATTATTCAGCATCCTGCAGAGAGTTATGTAAGATGTAATATTTTTAATTATTGTAATTATGTCAATAGAGCTTGAAACTACAGCAACAGAAGAGTATTTTAGATTTTCAAAGAGTAACAGCTGTTTCTGAACAAACAGTGTTGCTCTAAAATGGGTCATGTGTTGTAAATACATTATGTCGGATATGGATCAAGCTGCAGACACAGAAACACAGAACACAGAAACACAGAAACACAGAAACACAGAAACACAGAAAACAGCAGCAGCAGCAGATCTGTTTTCCTCTGGCAGGTGCTGCAGTAAGTCAGATATCTGACATCCTGTGAAACTCAAACACACCTCACACATGTTCTCACGGCGCCGAGTCGCGTCCTGATGGTCGGACTGATGCAGACAGGACGGAAAATCATCTGAGGATGTTTATCAGATGGGAAGGAGGAACACACAGGAAGTCGAGCATTTTGCAGGTTTGTTGTTTTCAATCTTTGGTGGAAAAAGAGTGTAACTTGGCTGATGTACTATCAGAGAGAAGTCTCTTTGTGTTCATCCTCCGTGTGTTTTCGCTTTTACGCTTGAAAACGAGTCTTCAGAGCCTTCAGCTTCAGGGAGGGAGGGAGGGAAAGCTTCAAAGATACAAACCATGCGGTAACTTCGAAGCATCTGGGACGGTGAGAGAAGAGTGAGGAGGAAAACTGCAAAAACCTACAAAACTGAGACTCGACATCAGAGAGTTCACTGGATGTTCTGTTGCGTTCGGTCCACGAGGCTTTTGTGTGCGTCCGCAGCCGAGTGTGTGCCAACAGGAACAACACAAACTGAACGGCTCCCTGCCTCCGCACAGGTGCTGCAGATGAAAGTGTTGACATGATGTTGCACGAAGCTCGTAAACAGAAGAAATGGGCCGTTTATTTCCCGGCGCGACCGCCGGTGACATTTCCAAGCAAATGTCATTTTAGCACTCAGAGGAGAGGGAGGTGAGGATTTAATTCATAAGTCGTTTATTGACCTGCGGCTCTCGAACAAAAGACAATAGCTGAGATGAGAGAAATAAGTTGATGGTCCAAAGG
Source organism: Reinhardtius hippoglossoides (assembly GCA_006182925.3). Taxonomy (NCBI): domain Eukaryota; kingdom Metazoa; phylum Chordata; class Actinopteri; order Pleuronectiformes; family Pleuronectidae; genus Reinhardtius; species Reinhardtius hippoglossoides. Next base: position 22,966,918 of record CM031681.1, on the reverse strand, counting down.
TCGGGGGTGTGACACTGGAGTGAAGGTGAATGAGGATGTGAAGAAACTGATTGTTCAGTAAAGGGTTCGTGAGGACGGGTCTGGAAAGTGAAGCTAATGCCGAACTGGCTGAAAACTAAATAATTTGTTCACCATTTGATTAATGCTGTGGCTCAAAAATCAGATCACGGAAAGTTCAATCCTTTTCTGCTTTCATGTTTCCTGGACTTTACTGAAATAAGTTGTTTCTGTCTGACTCCTCCAGCAGTCTGCTCTTCAAAGTGTCCGTCTGTGACAGAGTGGACTTTTGATACGTAAAATGAAAGTTCACACTAAGTACACAGGTCTTTGTGTGTTTATTCCAAACAGAAAACACTAGCATCTGCTGCCTGAGACATACGACACTTCACTCATTGTGTTCAAGTCATTTTCAGGTGAGCAAATACAGTGAGAAAGGAGATTATCAGTGGAACCTTCCCATTATCCTGTCTGTGCGGGGGGGGGAGTCCCCGCTGATGAACACCCTGGACGTTAATCGAAGCAGGAAGAGTCCGGTGCATTCAGAGCGAAGCTCCCCTGAACACAGGTGGAATAAATAACACCCAATGGCCGACCCTTTGTTCTGATGGCGTCCATAAATAGGACACAGGCGTCCATAAACACAGAGCAGGCTCGGCGGAGCAGAACAGCTTCCCGGGGGGGTTGATTCTGCTGCTGCCGTGCTCCTCTTCCTCCAGCTCCTGCTCCAGCCTGGGTTGAACTGCTTTCCCATTACCGGCTGCAGAGCGGCCGCTCAGCTGGCAGCACCTGCAGTCACTCAGACCAATCTGAATGGAGATCTCACTCCCCGACGGAGCGATCTCTCCAATCAGCACTCGGGCAGCGAACGCAGACTGGAACCAGGAGGTTGTCAGGAGTTAAAACCCAGTAACACACACTGATGCAGTGAAGCTCCATTGACTTCATGTTGCAGGGATTTCTTTAAATCGTCCGGTGATGTGGTGAAAGAGTTTCGATCGTTCGAATTCAAATGAAAAGTTTAAATTTGAAGTAT
>CM031681.1:22900885-22960885 GCA_006182925.3 Reinhardtius hippoglossoides | reverse complement strand
CTGAGAGGTCACTGCTCAAAGCTTCTGCAGTAACGGCTTTTAAAAGATCGTTCTTCAGAGCCAAGGCTGTTTTTGAGACTTATTCTTTAAAGGTTTCACGATATAAAGTAACTAATAGGCACAAGAGGAGGAATCACAGACCAGCCGAAGCAAAAGGCTCTGAAATGTTACTGCACAAAGAATACGAGACATCAAACAGCCTCGATTTTGCAATCTTCCAATCGCAGACCTTTTACTTTTGAGATGTTTAGTGGTGAAAAATATAAACACAAGGTAAAAGAGCAGCAGGAGGAAACCAAAGCTTCGATCTATCTTCCCAAACATCTCAAATATATCCGCAAAATAAATAAAACCGACTCCTCGGTTCTTGCCAGCATGCGTTTGGCCATTAGCTAAACACATGACCTCCAAGAGTTCGGCCCAAACCAAGATTCAAAACTGAGATCGATACCAGCTGCGCAGATCCTGCTGGGAATGTGATGAGCTACGACCAGAAAGTCATTAGCATTCAGATTAAAGGCGAATAATCAGAAACTCCTAAAGCCTGGATTGGACCTTTGTCAGGATAAGTACCACGATTTATTAAATTGTCAAATTGTCTCTGTGCTACTTCCACTACAGGGAAATGTTGCATTTCTTATTTATTAAATTCATCTGGCATCTATGAACATTTTGGGGATGTGTGTGTTTTTGTGTGTCTGTGTGTGTCTGTGTGTCTGTGTGTAGTCCAAGTGTACTCATGTTGTGGGGACTAAATCAGTGTGAACAGGGACAATGTAGGGACTTGTCTTCCTTATGGGGATGTTCCCATGACATACATCATTCAATTTTAAGGTGAAGAAAAGTCATGGAGACGTGCGAGTGTGTGTGTGTGTGTGTGTGTGTGTGTGTGTGTGTGTGTGTGTGTGTGTGTGTGTGTGTGTGTGTGTGTGTGTGTGTGTGTGTGTGAGTGTGTGTGTGTGTGTGTGTGTGTGTGTGTGTGTGTGTGTGTGTGTGTGTGTGTGTGTGTGTGTGAGTGTGGAGAGAGAGAGCGAGAGAAAGAGAGATTGATGGATTATGTTTCCAAACAGCAGAGATCTGTGGCAATGAATGATTACATGTTGCTCTCAGGGAGCTGTCGTGTAGCTCGGCCCCCGGTGAAGCCTCATTTCCCCTCAGCGTCAAAAACCAAAACCAACAAACACCCGCAGAACGCTGCTCCTCTCCAGATAGGAACCAGTACACGGAGCCCGAGGAGGGAGTCTGTGTTGCTGTCGTTACATAAACTGAGAGGGGGGGGGACCACCGAGCTGCCAGACCTGTGTTTAAACACCGTGCATTGGTCCCGTGTGAAGCTCAATAGCAGATAATCGATCCCCCCGGCAGCCTGATTCATTCCGTAACACTTCTGTAAACCTGCCTTTCATCTAGAGCCGGGAGGTGAAACAAAGGAGGATTTAAAATTCAAACGCTGATCTGACAGTTCAAGGTTTACACAGAAAACTGCTTCTTCTTTGTGTTTTACGGCTGAAAAATAAGGTTCAAAGTTTCCGAGATGAAGATGTTTGAGTTCTAAAGAGATGTGACGGAAAGAGATGCTCAGCAGCTCAGTGGCAGCGAGAGATAAGAAGAGAACACGGTTTACTGCAGAGAATGTGGGTTGTGTTGTTCTCTGCCTACATTTAGACAACGTTCACATGTTGGTTTGCGTAGATGCAGCAACACCGATGTCGATGCACATACGTGTGCAGAGAGCAGAGCACGTCATGTCAAGTTAGTGTTTTAATACTGTAAACATAGCGATTAATACTTACACGTACTGCATAATGATTTCGTTCTCGTTTGTATTTCTGTGCCGTCTGTTTTACCTTTAACCTCACGATTGTATATTTAATTCAGTAAATCCTAAACGAGCATCGTGTTCGTTCTGGATTCACGAAACCCTCGAAACAAAACTAATATATAATACATTTCATGGTCTTCTCCACTGGCCCGAAAGCTACTGTATATATTACAAAAGGTTATGGTCCCCGTGGGGTTAATTATGCAGTGGTAACAAATCTTTAACTATATCAACCTGTCAGATTGAAATATCAGACCTCATGAATAATTGGGCAGCTGTCAGTAAAGTAAACAGTGAAAGTTGTTCAAGTCGTTCATTTCCATAACGTGGCCTCAGAGCTGCGTCAGACAGTGTGTACACTTTTATTATCTTTCTCTTGAGTTTCTGTTCAAAATTACATAAACGCTTGAAAGCTTTTATGTAATTATGATCAACACGGATTGGAGAACGTCTCAGACACCGGTTGAAACACAACAAATCATCGCGTGTTGCACATCTGAGCCGATATTCGACACTATGCGAGACCGGGAAGGCAAATTTGCAAACCGCTCACACTTCTATATTTGTGGCAGATAATCGGGAACATTGGGGTCGATCCCTAAATGTGCACCAGCCCCGACACTGATTGACTCCACACACTAATCTACTCTTTCTGAATAAACCCCAGGAATATTAATTCTCCCAGTTCTGAAAGTACGTGCTTCCCTTTGCCTTCTCTTGATAGAACTGGTTGTTGAGTGTTTGTCACCGGCTCCTCATTATATGCACATCAGCTGTTGTGCTCTTGGCAGCGCCGGTTGAAGATTAAGACCTGTTTCTATATGAACACGGGACCCACCGCGTCCTGCGACACTCAGAACAAACCAGAATTAATCATCTAATACACACAGAGCATGACAGCCGCTGACACGTGTAGGCAGCCCCCACGGATTCGGCTGCTTCATTAGGAATTTTAAAGAGGCTGCTTTGAATGCAGAGGCTGGAGTTTCCACCGCTCTGAATGTAACCAGCCTCTTTTCATCTCACACTAATATTTTGACTTCAAGGTGAACGAGTTATTGTGTTTTTTTTTCTAGCCTCACAGGACGAAATCTCAAACGGAGAGAAGTTCAGCAGGGGTCTCGACCCTCTGCAGCCGGGGCTCATTCGTCATTCAGGCTGTGCGCAGCTTTAATCGGGGGTGTTTAACTCCTGAGGTCGTGTCTCATTTTGTGAGTTTATGCTCCAGCAACAGATGAGTTTGAAAATCAAGCAGAAATTTTGGTCTCACTGGAAAAAATGGTGGGTTCAAGAGCTTGTTGGGGGTTTTTCTGGGGTTATTTACCGGGAGTTGTGAAGTTTCTGTGTAAACCTGGTTTAACTGCTGGTTGAGCAGCTGGTTCAGTCCTAGTAACGCATAACTATACTCATAATAATTAATCATATCAAGTGCTGCATTCAAACCATAGACTGTCGGACTATGGACGACATGATGGTTCCTCAAAAGTGAAGCCATGGGTCTTGATCACCCCCTGGTGCTCGACTGCAGTATAGGTTATGAACTCCACCTCCTCCATGTTACTGGGTGGGACAATACATTTTTCTGCCATTGTATCACTGATGTATGTTCAAGTGTTAATTTTTCCAGTAAATTTGGTTTCAATCCGTGCTTCGGTAGTTACCCAGTCGGCTGTAGTTTTTATGATGTAGTACCACATTATGAGATTTATATATTTGTATGCTTCAGAAAAAGTGATCTCAAAGATACGTGTCATGAGGTTTTGATTTTCTATTCATCAGATTTCAGGTTTTCCTTCTATTGTCTATTGTCAGATTCTATGTAATCATGAGAATGTTACTAAATTATTATTTACTTATCATAAATGTCTGTGATCCTTCAAGTGACAACGAGAGAAGAGAACCATTCAAACTCAAATCGTTTTCACTATGGTAAGAAAAATACATTTCTTGTAAAAGAGAGAATAACCCTTGATCCCAAACGATTTTTAAAAATTGTTAATATTAATCTGAATTTTCATAATTGCTAAAAGTCGTTGGCCTTTCCCTCTGCCGCTGCCCTTCTGCGTGACATTTACATTCAGAGTCTCCAAACACGGCCTCATTAAATGCACATCCTATTTCAGAAGGTGAACACATCGTGTTGAACTGAAGCTCTCGTCTATCGACCGCTCTCCGGCTTCTTCCACTGACGCCAGCAGCTCATTGAGATTCTGCCCTGATGAAATCAGCATTTCAGATGTGGCCACAGGCGAAGCTGCTGATGATCTCGTCACTGCAGCAGTCAGGGTTTCTATTAATCAGTCTTTACTGAAAGCTGAAAGGTGGCACGTGGGGTTTCTGGCCTTGTTTCAGCTAAATCCTGATCCACTATGTTAGACGGTACAATATGAGATAATTATTACAAGAACTATGTGGGAGCCACACATGTTGAATGCCTTGACTTTTTGAATATGGCCTGAAAGTTCAAGTATCGTGATCAAGCCCCCTCCGCTTTCCATTTCACTGTCCACTCCGTATCCGAGCTCAGGCCACGTTTCCAGTGGATCCTAAGCCACACTTCCCAGTTCCTCCAGTGGGATCCTGAGGCCACACTTTCCAGTTCCTCCTGTGGGATCCTGAGGCCACACTTTCCAGTTCCTCCATTGGGATCCTGAGGCCACACTTTCCAGTTCCTCCTGTGGGATCCTGAGGCCACACTTTCCAGTTCCTCCTGTGGGATCCTGAGGCCACACTTTCCAGTTCCTCCAGTGGGATCCTGAGGCCACACTTCCCAGTTCCTCCTGTGGGATCCTGAGGCCACACTTCCAGTTCCTCCAGTGGGATCCTGAGGCCACACTTTCCAGTTCCTCCAGTGGGATCCTGAGGCCACACTTCCCAGTTCCTCCAGTGGGATCCTGAGGCCACACTTCCAGTTCCTCCAGTGGGATCCTGAGGCCACACTTTCCAGTTCCTCCAGTGGGATCCTGAGGCCACACTTCCCAGTTCCTCCAGTGGGATCCTGAGGCCACTCTTTCCAGTTCCTCCAGTGGGATCCTGAGGCCACACTTTCCAGTTCCTCCTGTGGGATCCTGAGGCCACTCTTTCCAGTTCCTCCAGTGGGATCCTGAGGCCACACTTTCCAGTTCCTCCAGTGGGATCCTGAGGCCACACTTTCCAGTTCCTCCAGTGGGATCCTGAGGCCACACTTCCCAGTTCCTCCAGTGGGATCCTGAGCCCCACTTTCCAGTTCCTCGGGACCGAGGCCACACTTTCCAGTTCCTCCAGTGGGATCCTAGCCACAGTTTCCAGGGTCCCTCCTTGTAGTTGGTCCTAGATCCACAAACTTTCCATTCTACAAAGTTGATCCTTGTAGGCCACAGTTAACCTGACAATGGTATCCTGAGGCAAATGGGCAGTTGTGCCTCCCAGTGGTCCTGAGGCCACACTTCCCAGTTCCTCCAGTGGGATCCTGAGGCCACACTTTCCAGTTCCTCCAGTGGATCCTGAGGCCACACTTTCCAGTTCCTCCAGTGGGATCCTGAGGCCACACTTTCCAGTTCCTCCAGTGGGATCCTGAGGCCACACTTTCCAGTTCCTCCAGTGGGATCCTGAGGCCACACTTTCCAGTTCCTCCTGTGGGATCCTGAGGCCACACTTTCCAGTTCCTCCAGTGGGATCCTGAGGCCACACTTCCCAGTTCCTCCAGTGGGATCCTGAGGCCACACTTTCCAGTTCCTCCAGTGGGATCCTGAGGCCACACTTTCCAGTTCCTCCTGTGGGATCCTGAGGCCACACTTTCCAGTTCCTCCAGTGGGATCCTGAGGCCACACTTCCCAGTTCCTCCAGTGGGATCCTGAGGCCACACTTTCCAGTTCCTCCTGTGGGATCCTGAGGCCACACTTTCCAGTTCCTCCAGTGGGATCCTGAGGCCACACTTCCCAGTTCCTCCAGTGGGATCCTGAGGCCACACTTTCCAGTTCCTCCAGTGGGATCCCGAGGCCACACTTTCCAGTTCCTCCAGTGGGATCCTGAGGCCACACTTTCCAGTTCCTCCAGTGGGATCCAGTTTGTTTAAATCACACAGAACAATTCCATCTTAACAAAAGTTATCCTTTGTTAGAGCATCAGATGTAAACTGGAACAAACTTGTACTGATGCTGTTCAGTGCTGAAATGGGCGGTTTGTGCCATCTGGTGGTCAAAGGGAGAATCACACGCAGCTGGCAAGGATCATCTCACCTTTTTACGTCTTTTAAATTTTAATCTACTGATTAATAATTAGCTGACTGCTGCCAAAAGGTCTTAAATGTAGTGGAGTAAAAAGTACAATATTCCCCACTAAGTGTATTGAGTACTATTGAAAGATAGTACTGTACTCATAATAATAATCATAATAATAATAACATACATTCATACAGCACCTTTCGTGGAACCCAAGGCTGCTTTAGAAAAATGTAATTATTATGCTAAAAAATAAGAAATGAAACAAACCAGAAACAGAAAATAATAGTGGCCTACAAATTAAAAATAAATGTAAGCTACTTTAAATGTGTAAATGTATCTCGAAGAAGTAAATGATGAATGAAACATAAATTTGAAATGTTCGTGTAATAATTTACTTTGATACAAGATTTATTATTATTTTATTTCTCCATCTACTTTACAAGTTTCTTAAAAGTTCCTGTAAACTTTGTTTTAGCTGCACTGGCCCTTTAAGAGTGTCTCTCTCCGCTTTTTGGACTCTGTGGCTTTCCGTCACACCCGGAAGTGTTTGTACAGGGTGCCTAGCGGAACCACGCTCGGCTCCACAGGTCCAAACCCGGACATCTTCCCCGTGTAACGTGCATTAACGTGTATTAAAAGGAGAGCAACATGTCTGCGGGCAGCCGCCTGGAGAACGCGAACCCGGTGATCTTCCAGCGGTCCGGAGAGAGGCTGCTGACGAAGACTGACGAAGATGAAGACGTCCACGACCCCATCGACGACAGAGAGATATTCGATATCCTGTTTATGAACTAAACAGCTGATTCACTTTTAATACCTGTTCAAATACATGTAAACTGATCCTCTGGACTCCAGCTGTGTTTATTCTGTCTTTAATAAGGCTAACAGCTAAGCTAACGTTAGCATTGGCACAAAGATAACGGTAGATTGAAGTAAACAGAAGCAGCCATCTTGTTTGTTTGATGTTATATCATCCGAGTCTCTTGTAAGAAACAATAACAACAATAACAATAAGACCGATGACCTCCATATTGTCTCGTGTATTGTGTTGAAGTCTTTAACGGAAGTTACATCTGATCAGATCCATCAACGACCCGGAGCATCCTCTGTCTCTGGAGGATCTCAACGTGGTGGAGCAGGTCCGAGTCAAGGTGAGGTCCTGTCACTGGGTATTGTTGTTGTTGTTGTTGTTTGTAGGTTTATTACAGCGTGAATGAGGGGGAGCATATATATATAGATCTATATTTATATTTATATATGGCCACAAATAGAAAACGTGAAATCTGCCTCAACCTTGCAGCCACAACATAAAACTGAGGTCGCCGACCGAGTACTGAGTTTAAACACGAGATAAAGTTTATTTACAAAGTGTTGAAAAAAATAAACCAACTGTCAAGATTAACCAAAAAAGATGGGAGTCTGCAGGTCTGGACAAAAAGATCCCACAACGATGAGGAAGTGTGGGGGGGGGGGGGGGGGAGCGTAGGACTCGGGTCTTCCTCCTCTAAACTGACAAACGTCAAAGTAGAACTTCACTAGAGAGGAAACTCCTTCATGTGGCTGATCAAACTAGAGCAGTGCTATATTACGCACGTCCTTATTAAGTTATTAATGTCCTTCTCTGTCCTGTTTTCACAGGTTGACGATGCAGAGAGCTCAGTAGCTGTCGAGTTCACGCCCACCATCCCTCACTGCAGCATGGCGACCCTCATCGGCCTGTCAATCAAAGTCAAGCTGCTGCGCTCGCTGCCCGACAGATTCAAAGTACGTCACGTTCAGAGATGCACATTTTAACATCACCCCCCCCCCCCCCCTGAACACAACCTGCATCTTGTGTGTGTGTGTTTTCAGATTCCTGTTTAAATGCATTTTTCTGCTTCCCCTCAGATTGATGTCCAGATCACTCCCGGGACTCACGCCTCAGAGGAAGCAGGTGAGAACAAGGATCAGAGAATATTCCCCATCCACTGTAACATCTCCCACAGATACATCCTGTTGAGTTTCCTGGTTTTATCCTGCTGTGTTGTATATTGTTTACTGGTCATTTTGAATGTGTTTCTGTGTTACGTGACTTGTGTTGTTGTTGTTTCATGTGCAGTGAACAAGCAGCTGGCCGACAAAGAGCGAGTGGCAGCAGCTCTGGAGAACTCCTCGCTGCTTGAGGTGGTGAACCAGTGTCTGACCAGCAGGAGCATCTGAGCAGCCCATCAGCTTGGTGTCTTCTTCTGTCAGCGTCTGATTCTGTTCTGCAGCAGAACTCTGAGCAGCCGGAGTAGTGAGAAGCATCTGTCTGTGCACAACTCACCAGACCTGCTGTTTAGATGCTGGATTCAAGAACAGGGAATAAAGTCTTTATTGTGTTAAAGAGATTAATAAACATGTTTATGCAGAGTGGTCTGAACGCAGCAGAGAGGATTTAATGGGAGAAAGTGAAGAATTTCTTCTGGTTATGTTTTATAAACAGGTTAATTCCTGTTTTATATAACGACATTTGAATTGTAACATTATCAAAGGAGGGAACTATTCTGACTCGTCATCTGCTCAGAGTCTGCGGAATCAATTGTCATATATTCATTATATTAATGCTTTTTGAAATTTATGAAAAGTCTGTAATTTAAATAAAGTTATGAAGATATTTGTGTGGTTTTTTTTCTCAAAGCTTTGTTTCATCCAAGAAACAGAAACAATTATCAGACACTAAAAGTTGGTTGTTTTGACTTTTATTATTTAAACAAAATATTTGATCTGCTAGAGACACACATGTAGTGGAAATGACTAAATCTACCCTTTGAAAACAAAATGCATTTTTTATCTTTGCACTAAGTCGCAGATCTCTGTACAAAGTTACTCATAAGAATCATAACATTATTTGAAATGTAAGTGAGTCGTTCTAGTCTCCGAATGTAAATATCACCACAATAAATCAGGACTGAAGTTTATGATTGGTTTATGACACTATGAGAGATAATTTGATTCATCTGCTTCTAATCAGGGATGAAAGTGTTGAAACTAGCAGATAAATAACGACCCAATGTCTCAAAAGGCAGATTTAACTGTCTTTTTATTTTTATTATAGTATTATATAATATTATATATTATTATAACTACAGACACTAAAACATGTGATGTCCCTACTAGTCCACCAGGAGGAGCCCTTGTCCTGCCTCTGATGATTCAGCTGTTTCCAGCTGTGGAGGCTGATGATGTGAAGTCTGTCTGTCCATCATCATTCTATTTTATTTGTATTACTTTCCTCCTTTCACTTATTCAATTTTTTGTATTCAGGTTTATCCTTTTTCTGTCTTTGATCTCTTTTAATATCAGAATCTCTTTTATTCTTTTGATTTCTTGTTTGTTTTAAACTCTGCTCTCTGGGTTTAAAGTGTTTTCTGGTCTCTGTGTTTAATTCCCCTGTAAATCACTTGAATCTGTATTATAAATATATTATATTATGAATCTGTTTAACTATATAAAACAGTAAACAAACACACACACACCACACACACAGCCCTGAGCCTCTACACGTATCACGGACGCACACATGTACTTGTTGTGGAGAGGTAACTGTTGATCCTCCGGCTCCATTAACACAGATGTTCTCTCCCTCATGTTCCACATCTGGAAACATTGCATCACTGCTAATACCCCGGATCAGAGACCCAGCCGGCACAGCTGCATCAGCAGCGGCCAGAGCCACGAAGAGCCGGGGTTCAGTCAACAGGAAGACGAGAGACTGCAAGTCAGTTCAGGACAGAGACAGGGGGGGGGGGCTCTTTTAGAAACGACACATAGTCAAATGATTATTTCCATTTTCACATCTCATTAATGGAAAATGTTTCAGAAAGTTGCTCTGCAGAAATTAGCCTGGTGAGCCCTGGATCTTCTGAACCAGGACAGTTCAAATTCTAAAAATATCAAAACATATGTTTCTCTGTCAAATATTGAATGCTTAATGCATATTTAATACTTGGTTGGATATCCCCACACCTCGTGGATTGATGGATCCTGTTGCCAGACCTGGGCCACAGGTAAACCACAGCAGTGCCGGGGGTCAGCCAGAGGTGGGCCAAGGTGGGCCAAGGTGGGCCAAGGTGGGCCGGGTCAGTTCGGTGCTGTTTGGGCCAAAGTCACCACACGAGGGTCCCTTCAGACCGCACTTTGCCTGGAGAACCAGATGTTTGCCAAACAGAGGCCCACGTTTAGTTGTGTGACATCTGGGCCACATGTGGCTCCTCTGGGCCTCACGTGCCCCCCCCCCCATCCGTCTGCTATCTGGGGATGTGGCTTATTTTAAAAACATATCTGAAGCACTCACTTCTTCATTCTTTACTATTTATGGTCTCGTTGAACAAACCCAGGATGAAACCTCCTCCTCCGCCATGATACCGTGCCTCACATGCTGTTTCCATTAGCGGAGCCTCGACCCAACCCGGCGGCTGCGTGGCTCTGGGTGCAGCTCAGCCTCGGTGCTCTGCAGACTTCTGGCTCCTCATTGGTCCGCGGCCTCGGTGTGAGAGACGGTCGATGGACGCGCGTTAACCGTGCACAGCGTTTCCTTCTGCCCCAGGTAGGTGAAGCCAGCGTGTGGCGTGAGGGTTGTGTGGTTGTGTGGTTGTGTGGCGTGTGTGCGAAGCAGGGGGGAACCGGGAAGAGAGTCGAGTTGTGTCACCGGCGGAGGAAGAGGAGTTGTCATCTTCTGGAAAGTCTCCGGAGCAGATTCCTGCAGCGAGGCTGGTTGTGTGTGTGTGTGTGTGTGTGTCTCTGGGTTGAGGCTGGTTGTGTGTGTGTGTGTGTGTGTCTGTGGGTCGAGGTCGGTTGTGTCTGTGGCTGCGGGCCGAGCTTTGTCCTGTTCTGTCTCCAACACACACTGTGTTTCCTCAGCGGTTCGTTGGATTCAGTGTGTGTGTGTGTGTAGTGTGTGTGTGGTGTGTGTTGTGAGTGTGTGTGTCTGCAGGGAGGATGCAGCTGGTCCCAGTCACACACAGCATCAGGCCTGTGGTCAGTGAGCAGAACTGCAGTGGTTTCACATGGCTGTTTATTCCTCAGAGAGTGGGACTCTCCGGGCTGTGCAGCTTTATGCCCGTTCAGGACTTTGCATTGATTTCCTATTCATTGTGGAAAACCTAATGAAAAGCTTCCCCCCCCCCACGACCAGGACCTCCGATGAGGCTGTACCTCGTTAGGACTGGGTTTGATGGTCCCCATGAGGACTGCTGGTCGCTCAAAGACAGTGTTGATACTGGGAAGGTCACAAAAACGAGTACACACACACACACACACACAGACAGACACACACACACAAATCGTCTCCGTGACTTCTTTAACTTGAAGTGTAATGTCTCTATTCCCTTAACGTCACTATTAATATATCTTTAGTCTTCACAACACGAGTAAAATGCATGACTTCTATGCCTTTTTAAAATCTACATGTACACTATGAGGATCCAGTTGTCTCCATAGGGAAGAGCAGTCTGTGTAATGCACAGTAAGCAGCCGATTGGGGGGTTCGGTGCCTTGTTCAAGGGCACATAGGCTGTGGAAGTGGAACCTTGTGGTCCAGAGCCTGCTTCTCTAACCTCGCAGCCACACACACACATGTGCACGTTACGAAAGCAGGAATGCGTTTGACTTGGCTGAAGACAGCATCCAAACGACTATCTGGCGTGAAGTCAGGGCGCTCAGGAAGAGGAATTTCTACGTGTGTGTACGTGTGTGTGCGTGTGTGTGTTTGTTCACAACCTGTTTGACAGAACGCCATTTGGCCGTAAGCACATAAACACACACACTAGCTCCGAGGCTGGACTCGCTTCTATAAACATTCAGTTTATAAAGGCCTGTTTGCTTTTGAATGGAGGAATTCAGAGTAAATGAACGTGTGTTATCTGATGGGCACCAGGCTGAACTCGCCCTCTTATCCTCCAACCTGCTTCCACTGTTATCTGGATTTCAAATGAATTGATTCACTTTATTTGAATTGAATGTCACAATCATGTAAATCACATGTCGTGGGCTCGACTACAGTAAACACAGGAATCACAATACGGCGAGAATAGAGCGCAACGCTCTGCCCCCTTACATTCATACACACCTATATAGATTTCTGTTCCCTGAACTGTCACTTCTGGTTTTTACTTGAAGATCCATGAATTCAGGGAAATTGCTGAACTCAAAATGTGACAGAAATTCTTAAAACAATGTCCAGGTCTGTGGTTTGGTCCTGATCCTGATCCGGGCTGAAAGGTAATGTTTTCTTTCTGGACCCGTGTCTCTAACTCCCGTCAAGTTTCTGTAGTTTTTTTAATCTTCCTCACAAACAAACAAACAAACAAACAAACAAAACAAAAATCGGACAGGAGCAAAACCACTGCTTCATTTTTATGTGATCATGTTCTCTTCAAATGATTCCACTGAAAACTGAGGTAAAAGGAAACGACGACCATTGATTGGGTCGCCAGCCTGAATGCAGATTTCCAAAAAGAATAATATTAATAATGCCTCCCCCTTCCTATTGCATGTAAGGTTAGATATGCCAGAGTTCGGATCTTCTTCTCCCTACGTGTGCACATGCATTCCAGAGGAAATACAGTAAATATCCTTTGTATCTCATGTTTGGTTTATTCTTCTACTAATTGCACATGATCCCAAATTGACGGAATCATTTATTTACGACGGTAGAAAACCGATTTTAAATCCTCTAGTTGTCTCCAGTGTCTCATGTGGGTCCTGAATGCAGCCGCGCTGCCGTTCGAACAGCGAACGCAGCCGAGATGTTGTCAAACCTGAACCAACCGTCATAAATCAACGCACAAAAAAAGCATCCACGACGAGATGCAGCTCGACAAACATCAAACTGTAACTGGAGGAATGTTTCTTCTGCAGCTGGGAGACGTTGCGCGGGGGCCTCCGCGCTGAGAGAGGTCGTGTAACGGTGGTTTTCACTTGTTCCTCCCACGCCAGTTTCCTAAATGTGTCCAATCTCACAGAGATAAGAGTTTGTCTCAGAGCACAGAAAAGTCCCCGAAGAAAAAGTATTTGTGACGACGGTGATGTCATGTTGCTGTTTCTCAGCAGTCTGAGGCTTTTTATGACAAATCCACGTGACCTGACCTCATCAGGCTATTTTTCTTTTTTTGCAGTTATAGGCAATCTATGTATAGACGTGTGCATGTGGTTCTTATTGGTTGGACTGAGCCAGTTCCTCTGCAGGACGTCAGCAGCCGAGCCCGTTGGAGGATTCTCCCCCGTCCCATCGGCTCTTCACGGTTAAACAACATGTGGAGGTATTTGGTCGCGGTGGCTTGTTTACGCCCCTCGTGTTGCCTCTGGTCTCGTTCACTACGCTTTGTGACAGAACTAGTTTTCAGCTCGTTGCAGCTCTGAGTTCTTGGCATTCCTCAGTGGGACGAGCTCCGGGTCGGCGGGGAAAGCGAGGGGCTGGGTGAAACTCCTCCACGGCCTCAAAATGAAGTCAGAAGCTCTTAAGGACGTCTCATCATTTCCTGCTGTGCACTCAGCGATGAGCCGTTTAAAGCGATCGCTGCATTGTTCCGTGTTGTAAAGCGTTTGCTGCGGTCGGGGGGTGGGGGGGGGGGGGAGCATGTGCATTTGTTTAGCGTGTGTGGGCAGTAGTAGAGACATAATGCAGCACTGTGCCGTCTGTGCTCGGCTCTGTTTCCTGTGTGAAACCACGTGATCCTGGCACCTCTCCGTCCATCCGGCTCTCGCCCTCATGACCGTGTGTTGATCATGCAACAGGTCAGAGTCACCAGCCGCCACAGTCACAGTTTAAAGTTATTTATAAGGACAGGGAATGCTACTGTGCGTTTCTAGTCCTGTCGACATTATGTATTTGTGTGTTGCTATGAAAACAAAAACAGCAAATTCTCCAGACTTGAATCTGAAGGCGGCTCGGAGGCTCAGCGTCTTCCTTCAGTCCAACTTGTCTCTGGACCGATTCTCCCGCTGAGATAAGACCTGCTGCATCTGTCACTGCTTTTTAATCCCTTCTTAAAACTTTCTTCTTTTTACATAAAGCTTTAATCTCTGTGTGTAAATTCAGGAGGTGATGTTTTCATCTGTGTTTGTTAGTAAGTCGGCAGGATTACGCAAAAACTACTCGTCTGATTTTCCCCGACGTCGTGTGGAGAGGTGGCACGAGAGCCAGGGAAGAACCGGTTCAGTTCTGGAGAAGATCCACGAGGATCTTCAACATTTTCCAGAGTATAATTCAAGGATCTTGATGAAAAAAAACAGGACTGATATTCATAAGTGTGTACAATTACTGCAGATTCAAATCTTGTAAAAGGACTGTTAGACTGTGGTGGAGGTAAAATACTAAGTTAATACTTATATATATATTTTGCTCTAGTTTCTAAACCACAAACCTGCACCAGACGGAAACAATCTTTTAATAAATAGAATGAAATGTTGTGTTAAAGAGTTGCACATGTACACATGAAGGTAAATGGCGTTGCTTGAGTCTCAGACCTGGATGACTGAGATGCTCAGTGAAACCCAGCGAGGAAACGTTTCTGCTGAAAAGAGAATTTAAAAAGCTCTAAAAGAAACTAGACGACATCCCACAGATGACGTAGAGGAAGTTTTTTGATAACAAGCCGGTTGTTTCTCGGTCTTTCTTTGCGTGTGAATGAACCTTTGTCTGTTTCATCTCTCACAATCAGTTTTCACATAGCTGAAGCGTTTGAATGGCATCCTGTGGCGTCTCCGCTCGGCCCAGAGTCTGTGAGTCACACGTGGTGAGAGTGATCACAAAGCATCTAAAGTGACCGAGGAGCCTGCAGGCGAGGCCGCTGACGTCATGTGACTGTGACATAGACGGGACGGATCCTCTGCTCCCTCTGTTGTTCAGGCCGATGGATTGACTGAGTGCGTTCGCCCTGCGGAGCTTCACGACCACGTGTGAGACGAGAAGCGCTTGAATCACTTCAGAAAGGGTGTGTTGAGGGTGACGGAGAGGACGAGCTGAAAACACTGAGACGAAGCTCAGGAGGAATTAGAGGCGCCTGAGATGCAGTGATAATAACAGGGTGCGTGTGACGCTGCAGACACACCACAACACCACAGGCTTTCTGCTGAAGCCCTTCCACCGAGCTGCCGGTGCATTATTTATTTATCCTCACACAACCCTCTGGACTCTCTGGACTCACGGAAGTTGTCTTCTGTTATTTGGGATTTCCAAATTACTGTGGAATTAGTTGGAAAACTGTGGGGCAGCGTAGGAAAGAGGAAAAGGTGACAATCGCCCACATCCGCCTCCTGATTGGCTCTTAGCAGTCAGTCAGTAGCTGTTGCACCTTGTATGAACTGAGGTGGTTTTAGTTTTGAAACACAGCTTCAAAAAGAAACTTGTGCGTGCAGCCTAAAATAAGAGCGTCTATCTTTTTCCTTCAGACAAAACGTACGACTGAAAAACACGGTGTGGACGCAGCCTTATATAGTTTTGTGTTATGTAATGTTTGTTTAAAAGTACAATTTGAATACTAAGACAGAGGTTTTGGATTCTACACCCAACTCTGCTCCCAAAAGAATCCCGAGAGTTACTTAAACTTGAACATTGAGTTTGTTCAAACAGCTTCTTTATGTATTTAGACGTTTAGTTTATTTAAAATGGCAGAAATCCCTTTCCAGATTTCCAAGGAAGATTTCTTTAACCTTTTACTTTGGAGGATGTGGAGGTTTATTTGGGTTTTAGCTGTTTCATTCTCAGTCACTTTATCAGTTCCAGAATCTGCAGTGAAGAAACGTGGGTCGCAGCGTCGCAGCGTTCCTCTAACGGGGAAACACTGGTCTTTTCTTTATTTTTCTACTGGTTCAGTAAAGTAACGGCTCGGACACGTTTCCCCCTCTCGACTGGATCCTAAAGAAAAGCAGCTGAGCTCAGGGAGGAAAGCCAAGGTGACTCCGAGATGCGGCTCTGCCTCTGCTGGAAAACGAGACGGAGGGGGGGAGGGTATTGAAGTGCAGCCGATGGAGGGCTGGCTCGCTGCCGCCGACTGTGTTGCGAGGCAGGAAGTGTGACACTGAGAGCACAGGAAGTGGCAGCTGTGGAACCCCTTTTCTGTCCAGAAGCACCGACGCCTGGGATCAATTCACTTTCAGTTAAAACAGCGGCGGAACTTTATTTTCTATGAATCAAACGGAGGAAAGTCTTTCGTTTAATGTTTGTTTTTCTTCGTGCGTCCGATGTGCGATGTATCTCTGATCTCTCGTACATCTCAGAGATGGAGTTGATCGATAGTCGAGTCCTCTGGCAGCTGCAGATCGAGGAAGAAAGATGTTATCGCTCAACTTCGTGAAGATTCAGTAACACACAATGAAAACAAACAAATCGAAATAGACAATGAGAATCATTTATAGTGAAACACACGACGCACAAATCTGGAACGGCGTCACACAGGCCTTTTACTTTCTGTGATTTTGTGCCATGACTTGTCCCGGACTCTCTTCCAGTGTTTGACTCTTCTTCTTCCTGGTCGTCTCTCACTTCTGCGTCTTGCTCATCGGGCTGCGCGGGATTCGTGCACGAAGTCCCGGCCGAACTTTGCGTGTCAACAATCCCTGTTCTGTGCTGATGTCTCATGCTTTTGACGTCATGAGCTTTTCTTTGTCTCCTTCTCAAAGAACAGCCTGGAATCAGACATCAGTTGAGAAGAGGATCCAATTTTTATATTTTTTACATCCAAATGCAGGAGATTTATTCATTAATCTCACAAATTTAACCCCCAAAAAATTGATTTAACTGTTTAGATTATGATGAAAATAAAACATAAGTCCAAACATGCGTTGGCTGCACAGTTTTGTGTTTAGGCTGCATGACCATAACGTTGCATTTGTCCGTTCTGAGTTTTAAAAATGCATCATAAATAGTGAGGATGCTGCTACTTACTTAAATAGTTATTTAATGCGTTTGTCAATATTAAGACTGATATAAATAATTTGTTATTTTACATTCGGAGGATTGTGGAGCCTCGCTGGTTCTCGCCAAATGTCTTGTATTCTTTTTTTTTTTTTTGTGAACTTCCACCAGGAAGGTTAAAATTATCTCATTAAATCATAAACATGGTTATTTTATTATGACACGTGATTACAGACTTCATTTGAATCCAGAGCCACACTGGGAATCCCTCCCCCAGTTGAGGAACTATATACAGTCTATGGGAGAACTGAGAAAGAGGAAGTGGTGTTTGCCATATATATAAGGCTTGTGTGTGTTGTGTGTTGTGTGTGTGTGTGTGGTGTGCGTGGTGCGTGACTTCTTCTCTTCTCTCAGTTTAGAGGAAGAGGAATCAAGAAGTTCAACTCGACTGAATGTTTTTCTAACACATTTTTAGATGCTGCTAATGTTCCTCTTTCTCTCTGCTCTCAGCTGTTTACGTGGCCGCTCTTCACTTTTAGTATTTTCCCGAGGAATGAACTAAGGAGCTTCTCCTGCTGTCTCCGGAACTCGCTGCTGATTCTTCTATGGACACAGACTGAGTGAGTAGAGACGCTGATGATGATGGTTTTTTTGTCCGATGTCACATTTTCAGCACGTTGCAAAAGTAAAGAAAAGAGCAGATTAGAGTAGATGTGCCTGAAGCGTGTGTCTCTTCTTCTCTGCAGTTGTTATTCTGCCTCTTGTGATGAAGTAAATAAACTAAATGAACTGCTCGTGTGTTAGTGTGTGTGTGTGTGTGTGTGTGTGTTAGTGTGTGTGTTATGTGTGTGTGTGTGTGTGTGTGTGTGTGTGTGTGCGTCTGCAGTTTAATGCAAGACGACCGCCCAGGCTTGTTAAAACTATCTCACCGTGTTTCCTGTTTGGACTGAAATGATCTGGCTCTCAATCTTAATTGATTTATCGTAAAAATCCAAAGTATTTAGATAATTGATTTATTGCTGATGTATTTTTAAACCAGCGACCCAGATGTCAGAGGTTGTTGAGCGTGGAGAGAGACGGAACACATTAGCTTTAGAGTTGGACTCTGCTAGTTGGTGACTAATGGGATTATTGATTTGCCTCCTCAAGCATTGTCTGGTTGTATTTGCTCCTGAGTGTCTTGTGAGTGAGTTTATAATGCTCAGCTCCACAGGGAGGTCAGAGGTCAAGGTCAGCTTGTCCAAGTTCAAGGTCACGTCTGCAGACGACTTGTTTTGTCTGTCACATCAAGATATTCAGTTTACGATAACAGAAAGCAGAAGAGCTGAACGAGAAAGACTCGTCGTTGCAGCTCCAGCAGAAATAACAGTTTCCTAAATGCCTCTTGAGAAGATCATTAAGGTTTTAATATCAGATTTATTTCAGCTGATTAATCTTTTGCATATTACGTGATTTACTTCCATGTTTGTCACACAGAAACACGGCTTCCTGCTGAGATAACATAAACTGCAGATCTAAATGACTTTATCATTATTGATTTAGTTTTCTATCGGCACCTGCAGATGGATATTAGGACCAAACAAAAACAAGCCACTGATGTTTAAATACAATAAACGTTGGAATCGAACCTGCCGAGCATAATTTCTTCAAATAAACCTTCAATTCTTAAAAGTCTAAATTAAGCACATGTGTTACAGCTGGTGTGTGTGTGTGTGTGTGTCTGTGTGTGTGTGTGTGTGCGCGCGTGTGTGTGTGTGCATGTGAACACACCACAGGATGTTAGCTCAGCCACTCAGCACTGTTCCTGCACAGCCGACACATTTATTTCTACCTCGGGCTGCGTTTCGAAATGTCTGAAATTACCTTTTCACCGAGGTCGTGTTGAAAATACACTCAGGGCTTGATCTTTTTATTTTCATGAGCAGCAGCACAATATGTTTTACACGTTCATCACCAGTGGAGACATGTTTATATATATATATATTATGTTTGAATGTTTTACATGAAGTGTGTTTGATTGTCTTATTGTTTTTGGGAACATTTCCAGTTGAGTGAAAAGTGTTGGGAGGTGATAACACGATGATACACACACACACACGTCCACGCTCTGATAACACAATGCCTGAAAAAACACAACGCACACAAACACAACTGGTGCAGTGTCCGTTCTGAACCTGCCTGTACTGGGCTGTGCGTTTGGCCTGTGGTGATGCTGGTTGCAGCTTTTCTTTCTCAAACTGTAAAAGTGACCTTCAGCCAATTCTGTCTGTGCCTTCTGTCTGTGCCTTCTGTCTGTGCCTTCTGTCTGTGCTTCTCTCCTCAAACAGATACTGTGAGTTTGTCCTTTTAAACACAGTGTGTGAGATAAATCAGACGCGTAGAAGCACTAGATATGGATAATCAGAAGATATGGAGTTTCGGAATTTATTCATGTTCCATATTGTAGAAAGAGAAGGTTTAACACGGGTTAAACATTCATGCTGTGTGTGTGTCTGTGTGTAGATACTCTAATGAGGCTGTGGGGGGGGGTTCAGTGGCAGGATGGAGAACCCTTTTTATGGCCAGTTTTAAACTGAAACATATGTAAGCCATAGTGTGTGTCTGTGTTGTGTGCGTGTTGTGTGTGTGTGTGTGTCCTGACGGTGACTCTTCAAAGGCTCCACACGCTGGAATCCCTCATTTCTCTCTCTCTCTTCAAGGCAGCCATTGTGAATGCTTAGCTAATATTAGGCTGTGTGTGTGTGTGTGTGCGTGTGTGTGTACGCGTGTGTGTGTGTGTGTGTGTACGCGTGTGTGCTATCCAGAAAAGAAAGAAGTTGTGCATGTTTCGACACAGGCCTGTTTCCTCTGACGGAAGTAGATGTCGCTCTGTGTCAGTCTCATCTTGCACAAACTGACAGTCACTTTACATCTGGACTCAGTTCACGTGTTTCTTTACATTTTGAACGCATCTTAAAGACGTCGTGCAAATTACATTTTCCAACTTTCCCGTCGGAGAGTTTTCACCTTGCATGTGTTTTATCTGCAGCTTTCACCTCGGTGTCGTCGCTGCTGCAGGAAACGAGTCGATGTGGTAACTCTCTACATCCTGATTCAACTGACCTCCTCAGTTGTATTCATAAGACTGGGCAGTGTTCGCTCTCCTTTCTTTCTTGTTGACCTTCCTTCCCTTTTAAAGTTCTGTGTGGTGAGCTGAAATTTCCTAAATCCAGCACAATTTCAAAAAATCTCGTTGTGCAGCCCCAGTGGAAACATCTGTAGTATTTAGACCAGTGGGAACACGCACATGTGCATTTGGCTTTGAATCTGTGAAACCTGCCGGCGAGGCTCCGGCTGCCAGTTCTGATCTGTGAGTGACGTTTTCCTGTTCAGCTCAAGTTTGTGCAAACCAGAACGGTTCCCCTGCCAGGACTGGTCTCACTGGTCTCACTGGAGAACTGACTCATAGCTGGCTTTAGTTCATTATTTGATTAAACGGACGGTTAACATCTAACATTTAAGATTGTTTTGTGGTCCCTGATTTATAACTTATTACTCACTCACATCTGCAATGAAAGGTTAGCTCTCGTCGCAATGAAGATAATAAGAACTGTCTTTTAAAAATACATCAACTGGCCCCACGAAATATCAGGTTGAAGATTGAATGATCATTTCAATAAACATGTCATATTTAGTCTGTGCTGATATAACAGTGGTGAGGTTGTGACACCTCATGTGACCTCAGTCTGTCATGGAAGGTTTACTCAAATATGGGAATATTTCTATAGAAGAGATCAAGAAACACTAATTATTGTTTTTATCAGTACTATATGAAGACTTTAAGCCTAAGTTTCTGCAGCGAGTGAACAAGGTTCAATATGTCTTAGTCTTCCAGATGTATGAGCAGAATAGAATCTTTTTAAACTTATGATTGTGCTGCATGAAAAGTGAGGAATCACCAAAGTTATAACATTTCATCCTGAGGGAAATCCAGATATCAACCTCACGGCTCTGGAAGTCAAAACCACAAAGTCATTAGGATTCATCCTCTGGGGACCATGCATGTCTGGTAGATGGACAACCACCTGGGTCGCCCCCTGGTGGCTGACTGCAGTGTAGGCCATAAACAACCTCCTCCATGTTGGAAGACGGGACATGGACCCTTTTCTAAGATAGTTTTTGTCATTTTATGTTTTTTCTTATCACACTGATGTTTGTTCAAGGCTGAGCCTGATTGGTCGAGCGTCTGTAATAATAATTCATATCAGAGGTCGCTGCAAAAAGGTGAATGCAGCAAGCCGTGAGCATAACTGTCCTCCGTCCTCTCGTCTCTGTCTTCTAACACCAATGGAGACAAAGTCAGTTAGATTAGATGAAGCAGAAAGACGAGTTCACCTCATGTGCTGGCAGGGCCGGCGAGCATGAACGTCAGGACGCTGCAGAACGGGAGAGAAGGAGGAAACACAAAGGTGATGTGCACGTCGGAGGTGGTGATGCACGGCTGAGAGGAAGCGGGGAGGAGAATTTATAGGAAGCTGAGATGCAGAGGTATCATCATCCTCGTCCTGGTAACCGGATACCTGCGGTGCCGGAGCCTTGTGGTGACTTCCTGTTTGTCAGCAGCACACAGGAAGTAAGAGGTGTGACATGTGTGTGATTTTAAAAATGAAGCGAGAGGCGGAGCTGTGTGAGAAGTGATGTGACGGGAAACAGGAGGATTTAGGTGTGAATGTGAAAGAATGCACGGAGGGAGCAGGTTGTACATCGTTCCTCTTCTTGTTTGACTGGCTCTAGAACTCGTTAGGTCTTTATCTGCAGAATGCATCGTTGATGTATGTGCGTGGTTTCCAGTCCCACCGGTCACGATGCCGCGGCACTGTGAGACGAGAAGGTCACACGAGAGTCAGCCATGTGTCCGCAGCTGTTTTCAAATCAGTCAGAAACGTGTTTGTGGTTGTTTGCGTGATAAAATGTTGCGCTGAGGATGTGCTTTATTTTGAAAGTGGCTTTTGAGGTACAGCGTGAACAGAAACGCTCACATCGGGTGTCTGACCTTTTTAAAATCAAGCTATAGATATAGTGCATGTTTTAAAGTTGTATTTTAGGGAACTTAACACTCAAGTTCCTGACATATTAAACATTACTAATGAGTCGGTCAGTGCTCTTATCACCTGATCACTGATGAAACCTGTTTTTCTTGACCTATTTCAAGCAGTCAAATCTTTTCCCCTCGGGCCGTTTGTACTGTCTGAACTTTCAGTCCCTCCAAGAATTCATGTTATTATCAACACTCCCTTAAAATTGTTTCCCTTTTCGAAAGAAATATCTACAAAATCATGATCACAGTTGAAACAACCACTGCTTTTCTGCATGAACGTAATTTGTCCAGAAGCTTAAAATAAAGCCACAGTCTCAGTGGATGGTAAGATACAGACTTCCCCTGGAATCTGTCTTTTCAGGTTGATCACTGGCTTCAATCTTCAGGGTTTAACTTGTAAAGCAGCTTGTAACTGTGTTTTGAAAGGTGCTATATGAATAAACTTGATTATCTATTATATCGTTATCAGTGATATTAATAATTGTGAGTCATTTCCTGGCGCCTTGTGACGCTTTCGTCCCTGAAGGGCGAAGGTTTCACTCCAAAGTCCACGTCCGTTTGTTGTGTGTCCGGACTGCAGGTGGAAAACAGCAGTGAAAAATCAATGCGCTCCCGTTGCACATTCAGAATGAAGTGATGCTGAGGCTGCATTCTTAATTAGTTTGCAGGGACCTATTTGTTTTTCCCCCTCTGCGGTTCCAGGAAGCGGTGCGGCTGCCGAAGTCCCTGCAGAACCCGTGAGTTCGATTCCTGCGCCGCTCTGTTTGATGAAGTGTTTGTGTGGTCCGTCCTCCAGGGTGCAGCGTCCAGTGCAGATAGAGTGAACTGGAGAGAGGAAGATGCCAGCCCCGCCTCCCCCACCACCCCCTGGGCCCCCCCCTCCTCCCACCTTCTCTGCTGTAAGTCATAGACATGTTTGCTCCTGTTCAGTCCACTCACTGTCTTTTAAATCTACATAAGCAGTATTTGTTTCTGCAGCTTGACTCTGACTCAGCGATTATATAACCCTGTGTGTGTGTGTTTGTGTCTGTATTTGTGTGTGTGTGTTTGTGTTTCAGGCCAACACAGAGAAACCGAATCTGAAGCGAACGGAGCAGCACGGACGGAACGCTCTGTTGACCGACATCTCTAAAGGAGCCAGATTAAAGAAAACTGTCACCAATGACCGCAGTGGACCGCTCGTGGACCGTAAGTTAACAAGAACCCTAGTTAGCAGTTAGTTATCCAGGTTACTCACACTAAAGCGAGTGAGTTTAACCGTCCGGTTACCGGGACGACGATGATGATGAGACCTGGCTTCAAATGTGCAAGATGGCGGCGTTCGTATATCTGGGATATTTTTGGCTTCATTTCTGGATAGTGGCAGGAAGTGGAGACATGTCCACCATCTTTATATACGGTCCTAAAACTCGTAGTTTACAATAAATAATAATAATGGTGAGATTTCGAAAGAACTGGAGGGACTAAATAATGAAGACCCACATGCTTATACAAGTGTGAAGCAAACCAGATTGTGTGCAGAGCAGATATCCTGCAATTCAAAATGATTAATTCTTTGTTTATCCTCTCAGAACCCAAAGGAGGAGGCGGAGGCGGTGGAGGCGGAGGAGGCGGTGGAGGCGGAGGAGGCGGTGGAGGCGGAGGCGGAGGAGGCGGAGGAGGCGGAGGAGGTGGTGGAGGTGGCGGAGGAGGCGGAGGAGGAGGAGGAGGAGGAGGAGGTTTAGGAGGTCTGTTTGCAGGAGGGATGCCAAAACTGAGGTCTGCAGGAAACAGAGACACCACTGGTAAAATAAATATATATAATTCTAATACTGATGAAGATGAACAACACAAATAAATACTGCATCTGGTAACATGATAAATGTAACCTGTTCATCCCTCCAGACTCTGCACCCAGCCGAGGACCTGTGCTCCCCCCAGGAGGCCGCTCCTGTGGCCCCAGCCCCTTCGCTGGACCACCTAAACTCCCAGGAGCCCCTGGCGGCGGCCGGAGCAGCGCCCCGGACCTTCCCAGGGGGCGCCCCAACTTCTCATCCAGACAAGACACTCCAGGAGGCCCCCCTCCCCCTGTACCCAACACACCTCGACCAACCCAGGCCTTCCAGTCTCGCGGGGGCCCGTCTCCACCATCGCTCCCCGGAGGACCCAGACCCAGCCCGGCCTCGGTACCTCCACCATCGCTCCCCGGAGCGCCCAGACCCAGCCCGGCCTCGATGCCTCCACCATCGCTCCCCGGAGCGCCCAGACCCAGCCCGGCCTCGATGCCTCTACCATCGCTCCCCGGAGCGCCCAGACCCAGCCCGGCCTCGATGCCTCTACCATCGCTCCCCGGAGGACCCAGACCCAGCCCGGCCTCGATGCTAACTCCCAGTGTTCCCCCAGGGAGACACGGACCTCTCCCTCCCCCACCGGGAGGCTCCTCACCTGGGTCAAGACCGGGCTTCTCTGCACCTCCTCCACCCCCAAACAGCAGCCGACCACCCATGACCACGGCTCCTGGAGGGAGACCCCCGCTTCCCGACGACCGGCCACCGCCGCCACCAGCTCCCGTGGGAGGTCATCGGCCCTCCATGCCCCGCGACATGCCCCCTCCTCCCCCCTCTGTCAACTCCAAACCTCCCACCTCTGTCTCCAGCTCCTTATCTCCTCGCTCCACACCCGGTGGGGGTGTGCCTCCTCTCCCACCGGGGCGACCGGGCCCCCCGCCTCTCCCACCCTCCCCAGCTGGAGGGGACGACCACAGCACGCCTCGTCTGCCCCAGAGGAACAGCTCGCTCAACAGGTACCGGGAACGTTTGACTTGTTACAGCTTGAAATCCACATGGTTAGTTGTGTTGGCTGAGTCGCAGTGAAGTGTTTGTGTTTCTGTGTTTCAGACGATGATAGTTGAACCTGTGGTCGCATAGATTCAAATCTAATATTCTAAGAACCATGCTTCTATTAGGTACAGCATATAAATACATATAAATACTTCCCTCTCTCCGGCAGAAACAGGAACTTTCGTAATTTTTCGTAACCATGGTTACTCCTAAATAAAACTTGCACCCAAACCTCTTCGGTGGCATCTTGTTTTTAACTATGATGTTTATGAGATGTTTATTTTTTGCAGTTCTACAACACTACGATCAAATACATGTTCTTATGGAGAGGATATTTACATCCAGTTTTACAGGTTAAATCCGCCTCCTGTGATTTGGTAACAGGAAGTTAGCTGCTGGATGTCTGACCATCACGTGCCACGTTCTCTTTTCAAGATTCAGAGTAATTTTTCTGGAGATATTGTGAAACTGATAATCAGATTTCTGCCTCTCCTCCTCAGCCACGGTCCAGCGCCCCCTCATAGCCGGTCAGGGCCTCTCCCTCCCCCGCCCAACGAGAGGCCGCCCTCTCTCGGGAGGAACACATCAGTACGCACAGGTGAACAACCTTCATCTATCGGCCTCGCATTCAAAAGATAAATATCTACCACCTATTTGTCAATAACTTCAGGAGCCATTATTCACCGGCTATCGTTTTCCTCCAAAGGGCCTCTTCCTCCCCCTCCTCCC
Organism: Reinhardtius hippoglossoides; assembly: GCA_006182925.3. Lineage (NCBI taxonomy): Eukaryota > Metazoa > Chordata > Actinopteri > Pleuronectiformes > Pleuronectidae > Reinhardtius > Reinhardtius hippoglossoides. Next base: position 22,935,360 of record CM031681.1, on the reverse strand, counting down.
TCAGGTCGTAGCGTGGGTGGGGGCAGTGTGAGGTCATCGCCTGCTCCCTCTCCGATTGGTCGGCCAGGCCCGGATCCCCGTGGCGGTAGACCCCCCCTCCCACCAGACAGGCCCGGGACGGGAGGAGCCCCTCCCCCTCCTCCGCCACCCATGGGTAACGGCTTCCAGAACTCTCACCACAACCAGATACAGGGTGAGTCGGGCTCCTCGCTGGTGCCGGTTGAATATTGATTATTGAATTTGTGGAGAAAAACGCAGAGCAGATATGAAACACAAACACAAACGAAAACCCAGAAATACTGAACTTCATCCGCAGGGGAAGCAGCTGAACGGATTTAATTACAATAAAAATCATGTAATCAAGCAAAGCAGGAATTTAATGTACAATAAATAAAGTCATGTGCACCAATGATAACGTTGCAGGCAGATTTCAGTGACTTGCCTTGTTGAGGCTCCTGCACTCGCATAGTTGGAACAAGAGAAACCCCCCCCCCCCCCCCCCAGTGTTGTTTTTGCCACAAGTTCCACTGTGTTCAGCGATGGCAGAGAAACTCACTGACCTCCCAGTGTGTTGTTTTTGTCCCATTGAACCAAGACAGTAAGTTTGAATGGTGCAGACAGGTAGTGAGAGCGGGGGGGGGGAGGTCCTCTGCACTCCCACACAGATCCGTGTCACTTCATTCATTCCACCTCTCTGGAGCGCTGAGTGCTGCCGATGTACACGACGACCACTGATCTATCATTTCTCTCCTTTTCACAGACGAGTGGGAGTGTCGCTTCACTTTCCATCCGGTGTCGGACCTTCCTCCCCCGGAGCCCTACGTGCCCTTCCAGAAGACCTACCCCAGCCAGATCGGCAAGACTGACGGCAGAGGTCAGACACAGACATGCACACGTGTCTTTATACGATTAAAACATGCTCATGTCACCGTTGGGTTAGTGTAGTGTATCTCCAAAATGTTGTTTTTTCAGGATCTAAGAGAATCATCAGATGCCTGAATGCTGCGGTGTTCAGTGGTTGAGGGGTCTTTTCATAAGTTTTCATAAAAACCTACAGTTTCTCATGATACCACACGAAGAAATTGTCTTCTAAATATTATGTTAGACTGCAGCGACAAGTGAAAGAAAACTCAATAACAAGACGGTTCACTTTAAAGATTTAAATAATAAATGATCTATCTTCATCCTATAGGATTCCTCTGAAATCACAGTGCCACCTGGTGGAAGAAAGTTTGTTTGACCACGAATACAAAACCCTGACTCCTCTCTTTTTATTTCTTCTCTCCAGGTTCTGGTAAAAAGGAGAGAGGAGCTCCTCCTCTTCCTCCGATGCCCAGGTGAAGAGGAGGCAGCAGCCGCGACAACACCCGGAACTATCCTCCCTCTGTTTCCCTCCTCGTCTCTGTCGCTCTCATTTTGCTTTAAACGACAGCGTTTGTTATTTGTGGTGACCTCAACGTGTGAAACACAGTCGACCAAGTAAAAGGACAGACTCACCGAACAACAACCATGGAGTTTGCATCACGTGCCTCTGAAAGACCAAAGCCTGTTTCTCCCGCGGTACACTGTGTTCAGATCAAATGTAAAATAGACTCGTACCTCTTTGGGTACTAGAAGTGAAATATGTTTTTTTATGGTTCACCACCATGTGAGTGGAAGATGCTTTGTCGATGTGGCTGCTGTGAAACGTAAAGAATCTAGAACTATAGTGTTTTTCATTTCTTTTCTTTCCTCTACGGTCCATACATTGCCTGCTTATTATATTTTATCAACAAGCTGCACTTTCAGAAAACCAACTCGACAGACAGAGCAGCATGTGACAGGTTGTACTTGTGACTTCCCCCAAACCGTTTACAAAACCCCGACAGCATTCTGTGAAATGTAATTCAACATGTAAGGGCGCCACGGCGTCGCAGGGGTGAGCTCCGTCACCTCACACGTCTTTCTGTGGCCAGTTTGCATCTTCTCCCCGATAAATCATAAATATATAAATAAATCCTTCTTTAATGGTAATGTTATTGCAACCAGTTGCTTTCCTAAAGTGTTTCAATACGCTGTTTCTCTCATTGCTTTTCTCGTTGTGCCTTTTTCTGTTCAGGATTCTACTTTGAGGCTGTTCAAACAGTTAAGGGAAATAGCCTTTTGTGCCTTAAATAATGTAAATAAAAGTTTGCTCTCCAGGGTTTGATCACCTCTGTTGATGTAAAACAATAAAGCAATACAGCAGCTCGAAGGCCACGTCATTCAGAGTGGGGGCTCAGTGACGAGGATATAAGGCCTTTGTTAGTTATTACATTAATCATCAGAAGGAGATCAGGTAGAATAAACTCAATGTGTGTTCTTTAGTGAAAGAGATTCAGTAATTTGGGGGAATTTTCCTGCGTTTCCCACTTTCTCAGTCAGAAACCAGTAAATGCCTTAAGGTGCACCGTTCTCATGTGATTGATTTAATCTGAAGTTACAGCAGTGTTCAACTGAGTGTCTATAGGATTAAATAACACGATCATAATCGCACCGGCGTCAGGAAAGTTCGCAAAAACCAAGCAAGTAAAGTGAGTTTGTGCTTTTTGTGGAGCGGCGGGGACGTCCATGGTCTCAGACCTTGAAATCCCCTGATCTACAATATTAAGCAAAGTGTCTTGATTACAGCATCAATACTTAAACATGAAACCAAACTAGAAATGGCTACAGCTTCCTGCCAGCGCTGCATAACACGATCGGGGGTTGGGGGGGGGGGTGAAATGTGCACGTTTGATTTGCCAAAGCCACGTGTGCCTTCACATTGTGTATTCCCATGTTTGGTTTCTGTTGGAACCACTGAACGGTACTTTTCATTTTGTCACGTGTGATATGAGCATGATGCGTGTGATGTGTATGACTGAGATGTTTTAAAGGACAGGGTGTGGGTTTATGGCAGCATTGGTTTACAGTTGATCTGATTTATTATTTTTGCTGTTTTTTGTTAAACGCTGCAGTGAAGGAGCCGTGTTTGTGCCTGTGAGATTTAATCCAGTGCTATTGAAGGACTGTATTATTTTTAAGTTATGTCTAAGAACTGTGCAGTATTAAGATGTTTTTGCTTCACCCAGCACTGCTTTGAATGGTCTTTTGTATACGTGATGTATTATTATCATGTGCTGGACAAAGAAACTTCTACTTTAAGACAATCACACACGAATAAAGTCTATTTACATAAATAAATAAAATGCTTTAAGCTGCTCTCTGTGCTTTACTTGAGCTGAAATGTGCTTTTATTGGACTATAGGTTGTAAATCATTAGTGTATAAACAAGGATGGTGAGTTGCAGCGTCAGCATCCAGACCTAGTGACTGGTTTTGTATGATCAGATACGTGATATGCATCATTTATATACGTTTGTGCAATAAAATTGGGTTATAATTTGATACAAAAAAATGTGTCATGATATTTAAGACGTCTGGAAATTTGTCTATAATGTATTTTTTTTTAAATATTATTAGCATAATTTGTAACAGTCAAAAATCTAAAATAAATATCTGCAAGCATCGGTCATTCTCACTTTGAGATTTATCATTTTAAGATGTTAACGTAGACATATTGTAATATTTGTTATCATTGTTGTCACTAGGATTTTCAGCATAATTTAGTCTTTAATAATTCACAAATTAAAGGAATTACAACTACCTGACTTCTCCGAGTATAAAACAAATAAATGCATACCTGTAAACAAATTAAATCAGGGACATGGTGCCTAAAGGTGTCGCTTTTAATTCATATTTCAATATTCATTCATTAAAATGGTAATACATTTTGATATTATTGCATCTTGACACTAAAGGAGAATTTCAAATAGCAGGGACATATTCTATTTAACCCAAAACCCATAAAACCCCATGATGCATTTCTTCATTCATCCACTTGTGCTGTAAAAACAATAAAGAGATTTAACAGATTCATATCAGACTTCTCATCACATGGACGCAGCGTCGCCCCTTTTTTTACCCAATCATCGTCCGCTTCAGACGGGTACCCTGCTTCTGATTGGCTGAACGGCCCGTCAGTCGCGGGCTCGGGGCGTGGCCTCTACTGGCAGCTGTCAGAGCTCGAAACGGTGAAAACACGGAGCAGCGCGAGCGGGTCATGTGTGTGTGAAGAAGAGGAGGAGGAGGAAGAAGAGGAAGAGGAAGGAAAACAGAGGTGAGTCGCCAGCTTCACATCCAGCTGCTCTGGGATCAGCTGCTCCATCCAGATGTGGCGGGTCCCCCTGGTGTTTTTAGCATGTAGCTAGCCGAAGCTAACGGCTGCGCGGAGCCGCTCTTCCTCTGAGGCTGTGTCACGTGATCAGTGCGACTGGCGTTGAACCGCGTGCATCAGTGGTCATCGAGTGGAGCGGGTTCGATTCCCCAGCGGTAACTCAACTGACTTGTTTGTTCACGCACAGAGGCGTAACCAGGGATTCTGGGCACCCACACGAGAAATCCAACTGGAACGCCCCCCCCCCCCCCCCCCCTCAAATTGGAGGAACCTCACAACCCCCCCCCCCCCCCCCCTGACTTCGAGATCCAAGATGGCCCCTACTTTACTGTTTATTAACATTACTGTCATTAAACGTGTCGCACACATAGAACCATCCTATTACTGTCTGTGGACGTGTTACTGCGGTTTGCGTGAAATGCTGCGTAATGCGTTATTATGAACCGTTTTAGCTAACGATGGCTAGCTGGCTAACGTAAACATGGTTCCTGTGCAACTGGAATGCCATCAACTAATGTGTGATGTCATTCCGAGCTCCGAGGTGAAATGGAACGCGGCGGGAAATCGGACGTGAACGGGGAACTCGTGAGTTAGAGCTCAATGAATTAAAGCAAAATTAAATTTCGGTGTGGACCTGGATAAGGGGGCGGATCCAGGAAATTATCTTTACAATCCCGAGATGTTTTTGGGACGTTTTCATCAATTTTACAGGGAATAATTCAACGATCAGGCTTCCGATGATAAAGTAGCTAGTCGACAGTTTCACGTACACAAACCAACGTCAAGCAGCAGAAACGCACAAGACAAAGCAAACAGGAAAAGGTTTTTGCCACTAATTATATGATTTCTTTCTTCTCTTGTCTTCCTCCATAGTGCTGATATTGTCCAGCCCATCATCACCATGGAGACCACCAACAGCTATGTGTTGATTCACGGGAAGAACATATCCCATAATACCCTTGCGGGCACTGCCGGTGTGCCCCACATGTCCATCGACAAACTGTTCCCAGCTCTCCTCGAGTGCTTCGGTATCATATTGTGTGGCTACATTGCCGGCAGGTACGTGTGTATGTGTGTGTGTGTGTATATGTGTGTGTCAACCTTGGCCTAGTGTGATCTTTGGTGAAGGTTTATTTTATGGTTGCAAATACTGCAGAGAGCACAAACGAATATTTTGCAACTGTTGATATCTGTGCATTGAACTATTTCTTCCATTACCGCGTACAGGGCCGATGTCATCACGGAGAACCAGTCGAAGGGTTTGGGGAACTTTGTGTCGAAGTTTGCTCTTCCAGCTCTGCTCTTCAAAAACATGGTGCTGTTGGACTTCGGAGACGTCATCTGGGCGTTTCTCTGGAGCGTCCTGGTCGCGAAGGTGGGCTTCTTTTTGTGCTTCTCTGCTTTTGTTCACATTTTAAAAAAGTTTGTGTGTATTTACTTGAGATTAAACACGTCCTCGACCTCCTGGCTCTCATCCTGTGTGCAGGTGACAGTGTTTGTGCTGGTGTGTGTGCTGACACTGATTGTGGCCGGTCCAGAAAACAGGTACAGCAAAGCCGGTCTTTATGCCATCTTTGCTACACAGAGCAATGACTTTGCCTTGGGGTACCCTATAGGTGAGGCAGGCAACACACACATCGCACTCACACAAATCCTCAGTGAGGAAAAATACTGTTTGAGACTCAAAGTGTTCGTATCTCTTCCTCTCTCTGTCGCTGTTGTTTCTAGTTGATGCGTTGTATCGTAGCACATATCCAGAATACCTCCAGTACATCTACTTGGTCGCCCCGGTCTCCCTCATGCTCCTCAACCCCATCGGCTTCGCTCTTTGTGAGGTGCAGAAATGGAGACAGGCCAGTCATCCGCAGCACAGCACCCTAGCCATCCTGGGAGTTGTGGTCTTACAGGTATACTGTAGTCCTATATGTGCTTATTAACTTTCTATGACTTGTTAGAAACCTTATCACTGAGGCTGTCTCTCCCTCCAGGTGTTGAAGAACCCAATAGTGTTCATGGTGATGGTGGGAATCATCTCTCACTTTGCTCTGGGCCAACGTATCCCTGCTGTGCTGTCGCAGTTCATAGACGGCCTGGCCAACTCTTTTGGAGGTGCAGCCTTATTTTACCTCGGCCTCACGATGGTGAGTTTCATTTAATTCAGTCTTTGAGTTAAATTATTCCACTTAGTTTAGTTTATAACAGTATTAAAACGTATGGAATCATGAAAGATAATCCCTCTGTTCCTGTGGCAGGTTGGTCAGTTAAGGAAACTCACCAGAGACACTGGAGTTGCCTTGATTCTCCTCATCACAGCCAAACTGTAAGTGGGACTGGGATGGTGTGTTTCTTATATTTTATTTAGGGTAGCCTTATTGATATCTATGTGTTTTGAGTATTTTCTAGAAGAAAGTACGTATATAAAGTTGTATATCATCTTTAATAACGTGGTATTTCAGTGTCCACTAGCTGAAATGGCTCCTGCATCCAAAACATGTGAGAAAATGTAATAAACATAGAAGTTATCTGGGTTTTTTAGTGTTTAGTATATGGAAAGTGTTTCCCAGCTTCATCTTCATCTTTAACCAGTTCACCCACTGGTCAGTATTGATGTCTCTATGGTTTTCTCTTCTCTTCTCCAGCCTGGTGATGCCGCTGGTCTGTAAAGACATGGTTAATATTCTGGACGTGGGAGTGAACAGTACGAATGCCAACCACACCAGTTTGTCCAACTTTGCTTTCTTATATGGAGTCTTCCCCACGGCGCCCAGTGTCGCCATTTACGCTGCACACTACAATATGGAGTTAGAGGTGGTACGTACCATTGATGATGTAATCCTACTTTTAACAGAAATTTATAAGAACTTGTTTTATACAATAAAACAAGTTCTTATACTGACTGAGCGAGCTGACTTTAAAAAAGAGACACTGTCATGATATGTAGAAATTGCAAGACCAATATCGAAGCCCATAAACTGTAAAGCTCTCTCCGTCCTCCTCTCAAGGTTACGTCAGGGATGGTCATCAGCACGTTTCTGTCGGCGCCGATCATCTACGTGTCGGCCTGGTTATTGACGATCCCTCTAATGGACCCGACCCCCCTGGTGACGGAGCTGGAGAACGTTAGCTTCAACATTAGCATCGTCAGCCTTGTAGCACTGGTAAGCGTGTTGGCAGATGTGTCTTGAAGTAACACAGACGTTTTAATGTCCTCCGGTGAATACTGAAATATTCGTCTGTATTTACTCGAGTCTTTGTGGTGATGGAAGAATTTGTCTGTCTGTGTCTCCTCTCAGGTGTGGACCATAGCCGTGATGTTGCTCAGCAGGAAATTTAACAGACTTCCTCACCTCTTTGCCTTAAATCTGTTCCTGGCTCAGGTCAGTGCGAAACTTTGTTATATGATATGTTCAGGTCATGTTTCTCCATCTCGCTGTATTTCAGGAGAAAAAGCTGAGCACACGATACTCACGTTCACTTTCCGATTCTATCCTGACCGACTGTACCGTCCTCTGCTTCAGTTTCTGGTGTGTGTCAGCATGATCCTGTGGAACTTCCTGGTGAAACAAGACGACAACCTGGTCGGCAAAGTTCTCACCTTCACTCTGCTGTACGGCTCTTTGTACAGCACCTACGTTTGGACAGGTGAGGGTCACAGTCAACACATCAACTCTCATCCATTAGACTGCGTTTGGCTTAGGACTGAAACAACTGGTGCTTCTGTGTTTCAGGCCTAATCCCTCTGTGTCTGGCCCTGACTAACAGAGATGATCTGCTGAGACTCCGACCAGGAGTGTTCATGATCTTGGGTTGGGGGTAAGTCAGCACGAAGATGAGGACATTAATCACGCTCGACTCACACGTTTAGTTTGAGGCGTCAACTGAAACTCTGCTCATTCACTTTGAATGGGGCGACGTCATGCGTTGCCGAATTAGTGGTTCTGCATACGGCAGAAAGGACAAAGGTCACAATGGAATCATGTTGAAACAGGAACTAATCAATCAAATCACGTTATTGTAAAGAAGGACACAGAGGAAGCAGGTGAACCTGGTGCGTGTTCATCTGGTTGTGGATTTTTATCCCCCGTGAACTTCTCCTAAGGATTGTCCTGATAGCTAGCATTGCACATTAGCATGAAACCCGGTTATGTTGTGTCCCAAGTATAAAAGTGGGATTATTGTTGTTATGAGGAACTCGCCAGCACCGAGCGGCGGGCACGCCCATCGCCAAGAGTTAATGCATCGCATGCGTGTGAGTCCAGCGTTACTGAGAACACTGTCAATCAAATGAAATGAGCTTGTTTTGAATTCTGTGTGTGTGTGTGTGTGTGTGTGTGTGTGTGTGTGTGTGTGTGTGTGTGTGTGTGTGTGTGTGTGTGTGTGTGTGTGTGTGTGTGTGTGTGTGTGTGTGTGTGTGTGTGTGTGTGTGTGTGTGTGTGTGTGTGTGTGTGTGTGTGTGTGTGCAGGGTCCCCTTCCTCGTGGTCGGAGGTCTTCTGATAGCAGGAGAACGGACTGATACCATGGACTCTGCTTTCTTTTATGGCAGAGCTCAGGTTAGACTTGCACCCTGTTCAGTGTGTGTTGACTCCTCCTCCTGTGTTCACTCTTACCTCTGCTGTGCACAACTCTATTTATTTCCTATTCAAAAACCTTCAATAAAGAATTCCTTATGAATCCCAGGAACATAAATAATATATGTGAGACGCTCTCTGCTCCAGATAATCAGCACAGCGGTGGTGCTCGCTGTCAGCCTGGTGCTTGGTGCAGTATCTCTGATGGGGCTCAGCCAGGGAGACCGGGAGCAGGGAGGTTACGAGGCCCTGAGCAGAGCTGCTGGAACTGGACCTATTGAGGAGCTGAGGACCCCTGGTGGCTTGGAGGATCCACAACAACAGACACAGTTGCCGAATTCCCCCGTCGGCAGCATCAACTCAGGTTACAGTGTTCTGTCTGTCAGTTAACATTTAACGCAATAACAGAGCTTTATAATCAAGGTGAAATGAGGACCATAACTTTATGCTTTCAATTCTCGACAGATGAGCTGCAGTTAATATTTGTACGGTGTCTGTTGTGTTGTCAGACCTCCACAGCTTCTCTCCTGTTCAGACGCTGCCTGACATGATCGCCAGCACGCAAAGGGAGCTCACAAACAGCACAGGTAACAAACACACACTTTATTACTTTATCTACATTTAACAGATTCCAAAAACCAGATTGAGTAGAATAACCTTCAATGCTTTCTTTCATATTAATGCTCTTAATTAATTAATATAGGAAATAAAACAGAGGGAGGTTCACGTGTTTTCTTCTAACACGTAAACAAGATTACAGCTATAATCTCAAACTCATAATCTCATAATTTGCTTTTGCTAATGACATTTGTTTGTTGTAAAAATAGGATAAATTAATCAGAAGAACATATCTAGAAGTGAACAGTTACTCCGGTCACTCTGTGGAGTGGTAATGTTACTTCCCTCTCCAGACCACAGTGGGGCGCCGTGTGACCGGCTGCAGCCTTCCTCCTCAGAGCAGCCGCTGAACCTGCCGCCACCCGGGCTTCAACCCACCGATGATAAACAGACAGTCAGACACGTTCTGCTCTGCCTGCTGCTCATCGTCAGCCTGCTAGCGGTGAGGAGTGTGTGTGTGTTTGTGTTTGTGTTCGATTGAAACCTTCAGATACAGAGGAATGGACATTACAACACAGATGAATGTTCTCTGTCTCTGTGCAGAACCTGTCCAGCTGTCTGTGGTGGCTGTTCAACAAAGATCCAGGAAGACTTTACCTCGAGCTACAGTTCTTCTGTGCTGTGGCTAACTATGGACAGGTACCAGTGTGCGTGCACATGCGTGTTGTGTGTGTGTACATTAAATGAGCTGCTGTGAATGTTCTCTCTCTCTCTGTGTCTCAGGGTTTCCTGTCCTTCGGGATCTTTGGTCTGGACAGACACCTCATCATCCTGCCCTTCAAGAAGAGGTGAGTCTTCAACGACTCCTTCATCGGGTTTTCCTAGATTCCTCTGAAATAATGTTCAAATGGGATTCACAGGAGTAATGGTTGTGTTGGGGTGTGTGTGTGTGTCAGGTTGCGTAACCTGTGGCAGGGCAGAGACAGCGATGATTTGAGTCCCTCGGCTGTTCCAGAGGAAGTCAGACTCACCTGCACCCAGTTCGTCCGCTACCACAAAGACCAGTGTGTCCAGGACGTACTACACACTGGCAGGTATGAGCACTACTTTGTGTTTGTGTGTCATACAGTACATCGTGTCCCCCTTTTTTTGAAAGCACGTGTAAATATGATTTCAGATTAATTCCTGTTCCTGTGTTTGTTAAATTCAGTTGAAAGTAAACTGCAGCTTTATTTCTGATCCCTGATCTGAACTGTTGAGCAGTTTCTCAGTGGGATTAATTCTGATCCTGTTCATTGCCACAGTAGTTTCATTATTCTCTGCATCCTCTCTGCATGTTATCTACTGTAACTGTGGATAGTTATTTTCTTTTCTATCCATCAAACAGCTGTTTTTCTTCGACACAGATTTACTCATTAGACATTTACACTGTACGTTTCCACCCGTTTGCAGTGTGTGTTTAACGGAGCAACATCTGTGCCTCCAGCTGTTGCTGCTCAGATACTGGACTCATGTTGGCGGGTCTCCTCTCAGCTTGGCCGGTTCTTTCTGTGCAGAGTTTGCATGAACCTGGAAACCTTAGTATGGCCACTTGATGTTTTAACCTTTTCACAAGTTGTTTAATACTAAGTGGTTACCAGTGTGAACGTTCTCAGACAACTGGGTTACTGACTAAAATACTTGCCGCTGGATTTTTTTGGGGTTCTTTTCTTTTGTTTTTCTTCTAACACATGAAATTCTCTCCACTATTCTTTTTCCTCTTTATTTCCTTCCCTTCATATTTCCTTTATTTCCTCCCTGCTTCCCTTTGCCTGCCCCATTCCTCTCCTCTTCACCGCCCCCTAGTGGCTCAGGGGACAGTGTGAGTGCTTCGACAGGTGAATCCTTCCTCTGATAATGACAGGTTTGGTGGAGGAAGAGGGCTGGAAAGGAGGAGGAGGAAGAGGAGGATGGGCTTCCGAGACCTCCCCCCTCCCATCCGCCCCTGCACACACATCAGGATCTTCACCAGATTCACCAAAATCACGATCCAGCTGAATCCTGCGGCCAATATTCACTCCCATCCCGACCCGGGCTTGAGCTGGAGACCGAACACCAAACTAATATCCCTGACCCCGATATCCCAGAGGAGCAGATTCCCCAGCTCCCCTCGAACGAAGCTCGCGACCCAGCGACTCCTCAGCACCAGCAGGTTCCTGCTTCGTGCCCGTCCCGTCCACAGCCCGGTCCACAGCCCGGTCCACAGCCCGGTCCACAGCCCGGTCCACAGCCCGGTCCACAGCCCCGTCCACAGCCCCGTCCTGAAGGTGTGTTTCGGGGCAGCGACCTGGTGGACTGGCTGATGGAGAGGGGCCTGTGTGCCGGGCGAGCCGAGGCCCAACTGTACGGCGACCGGCTTCAGCGGGGAGGAGTGTTAGATCCCCTGACGGGTCGCCACGGCTTCAGGGACGAGGTTACACTGTTGTACCACTTCACACAGGGGGGAGGGGAGGGGGGTCGCAGGACATGTGAGAGGAAGACAGTGGCGAGGGGGAAGAGGCCGAGAAGAATGGGCCTGGTGGCGGCGGCGAGCAGCAACCAGCTCCGTACCATGTGGTTTCTCCTACAATCACCAAATGCTGGAAACGCAACAATCTCTAATATGTGATTGTGTCAATCTGATAAATACAAAGATATCAAATGGTTCATTTCATTGCATGTTTCCCTGGATTACCTGTTTTTCCGAGGCCTTTCCTTGTGGTTGCTGTTTGCTCGTCTCCTCCGGCTTCAATGGGAAAATCTCAACCTCTGACAACTCAGAGACATTTACATTTTTGTTTCAGAGTTTTGTTTTCTTCTGCTCTCGCCTGGATCTGATTACAGCTTTTGATTTTAGCTGCCCTGATATCTAATCATTCATCTTGTCTGGATTTCTAAAAGCCAGTGAAGGTTTTCAGTTCGTACGAATAAGCTCTTTTTATTTCTGAAGGGACAAGTTGCCATTCATCAGCCTCCCGTCCTGATCTGTTGTGTTATTTGTGATTTGTGTGGTTGCCAGTTGTGAGATGACGATGAGACCAGTAAACTGTCTGTTAGTTCTTTGCCAATGAGCAGCCGGGCTGCGCTCTGACAACCAGAGGTCTCCTCACCTGCTCGTTCTACGTTGTCGTCATCGCCATGTTTTCTTTTTCCTCTCGATCTGCCTGTTATTTCAGTATTTGATATTTTGCACGTTGTGTCTTCTGAGACTCGGGTCTGTGTCGACTACTTGCATGACTGAGAGCAGGCGTCTGCTCAGCACTGACACATTTGCACTGACTGAATAATATCATCTCGATAAATCATCCTGGTTTTTAAAATTATGCAAACTCCTCGGATATTAACCTTGTGATGATGCTGCACATTTTTTCTGTTATCTTTGCGTCATGTTACTGTCACACCAGAAGAATCTGGGCCCAGTTATGACCATGTTCATAAATGTGTTCAATCAGCCAAAAGCCTTTTTGAGCCAAATGTGTCACCATAGCTTGATTTAATAATTCCGACCTGAACTCAACTTTGTCCCTCAGTTGAATCTAGATGATAAAAACCTTGAGAAGACTTAAACTAAAATATCTTTATGAATCTGAACTTCTTACTCGTCCTGCCATAATTATGCTCCTCATTTGTATGTGTAACAATCTGCCCCATTGTACATTGAACACATAACCACTACAGACTTTTATATAATTTGTGTATCTTCTACTGATCGACCGGCAGCATTAACGACACCACGGCCTTTATCCGCCTGTTCAGTTGCTGTTGATTTGTGTTTTACTCTGAAGTTGACTTTGAATGTTTGGTAAATGGATAAATGGATAATAAATGTGCCCGTGAGCAGAAACTCCACATCTTTGTTTCTGCCCATGAGATCAGAACCGGAGACGAGCCCGACCGATCGATTACATGCGCAGAATAAACCATGTGGAGAGTCGTGCATTTATATTTACGTTATACAGATTTTGTTTTATTTTCCTAACACTCAAATTCTATTTATTTGGTTGTATTTGTGTTTTATTTTGAGTTATTTATGATAAAATTCATGATTAAAGTCTAAAATATTCAGACTCAATTTCATTTCTCCCTTTTTGTGTTACTCCCTAATCTTGGAATCGGTTTCATATCGGTTTGGCTCTAATCCAGAGCAACGTGTCTACAGGCCAGACCTCCATGACACTACACGTACATATTCATCTTCATGTAAGCAAAGTGCACAATGATTTAATGACCCCTCGTCCGACTCACTGGATATGAGAGTACATTTAACATTCAATATCTCCTTTCCTCCGGGAATGAGATCAAACTCCAGGCGAGCTCACTGCAAACTAACAGAGGCAGGTTTTCACTTGGATTCTGCATCATTCATGTTTGTCTTTGTGAGGAAGTAACCATTTGAATGACAGTGATTAAAACCGCCTTTCCAGCATGATCACAAGGTGCAGGCCGAGGATTCTCCAGCGCTGACGCAGCCCAGTGAAGACCAGGTGACCTCTGACCTTTTCACCAAGGGCAGAACGTCCAAAGACAGGATGTTGAAAGCTTCAACTCCAAAGTGTGTCCGTGTCCGTTTGCTTCCATCTTTGTGTCTTCTGCCAACCGACTCATGGAATTCACATCAGGTCCTTGTGTTCGCTGAGTTGTTACAAATGAGATTTCACGACGGAGTGCCTGCCTCGGCCGGCGTGAAGGTGTGTGTCTGTGTGCACGGACAACAATGGGAGAGGTAAGGACGTGGTGAGAGGGAACAGGAGAGACGTTAATGAGGTGTGACCGTGTGTTGTAACCTGTCAGTGACTGTGTGACCTGAACAAACGGCACAAATAAAAAACCTTTGCATCCAAAATCCTGCCTTGTTTCTTTTGTCATTTCCGAGCAGCTGCCAGTTTGGATTATTTATTCAAAACTGAACGATAGTTGTAGAAGCAAATGCAAACAGAAGATTTTATATTTTTTCCATGTAGTCCATAAAACAGCCTGATAAACAGTGTGTTGGATTAGACCCACACAAAGCACACTGTGCATGACAAACAGAAGAATCCTCCCATCGGAGCTTCTCTGGAATAGAAAGACACGTTTGTCGGATGCGTTTGAAGCGAGACGTTCTGGTTGAGACGCAGTGAGTCTCCAGACACGTCCTCTGAAGGACACGTCCCCTGAAGGACGCGGCCCCTGAACGAGACACAGCTGTTGGTCATGTGTGATCACATGGGGAACCGACCATCTGTTTTTGAGATCTGTGCGGCAACGTGGTCAAAAAACTTAAGGTGTTGAATCCACAGCATCTGCCTGAGTTGAGCCTTGGAGACGCTTTGTTGGTAAGTTTGTTTTTGCATGTTCATCTTGTGGATGAGTTTTTATTTTCTTTATTATTCTTATTCTGAAGGTCTTTCTGTGGTTGCTTGGTGTCGACTGAGCCATGTACGCAGGAGAGGTCACAGAGATGCATGTATGATGAAGTGATGTAGAAAACCATGATCACACTTTGATATTCACACACCTGCTACATGCACCTTGATACTGCGGCTTAACCACCAGATGGCAGCACCTGTATTCCAAAACCCAAACCTTCAGGCCATAGAGACGATCACGAGAAGATCACAACTGTACGAAGTCATCTGCAGTCACAGCGACATTAAGACACAACAGTGAGTGCTTTGAGAAAAACAGACGCTCAGAGTCTGTTACATTTACAAAATCTAATTACCAAAACAACAGGCTTCCAGTGGAGTTCAACAAACTGAGTGAACACGTGTGAAGAGAAGAAACTAGTCTAATGAGATTTCTCGTTTTAAAGCTGCACATTTCGCCCACGATACAAACTACCGAGTCGTCTCCGAGGCAACCGCAGTACATTTTAAGACTTTTTGTTTTTGTAAATCAAAGGATCCTCAGTGCACGTGAAACACGCAAAACAGAAATAAACCAAAAGACAAAAGAGAGGAGCCATGCACGTAGAAGCAAGGAAGACGAGATTCCAAGATGGACACGTACGACCCGGACAAGCTCCCGCTGCGTCCTTCATGTGAAAGGAGACAAGTGGACATTCTCCGAAGTTCACGGCTGAAAACGTCTGCTGTAACTTGACCTGAGGATATTTCTTACGATGAATGACGAGCCTCTCGTGTGGTGACCTTGAAAACATCAAGTTTCTGGAGTGAACAAAATGTCACGTGCCCACCAGCAGAGAGCTTCTTCCCCACCGAGGTTCTCCGTCATCGCCTCTTCCGCTCCTTCTTGACTTCCTCCCGACTGCTTCCGCTGCCGTCCATGCCGTCCACCTTGAGGTGACCTTCGCTGTAGCGTTTGATCAGCGCTCCGGGGACGAGAGCCACGAGGGCGATGGCGAGGAGCTGGGCCAGCGTGCTCCAGGAGAAGATGTCGTCCAGGGAGGAGATCTCCGACAGCATGGAGCCCGTACGGACGCAGATGAAGTTGTAGGGAATCAAACCTGGAAGGCGAGAGCAGCAGCAGAGTCATCGACACGTTGGGATCTTTGAGCTGTGTTTATATTAAATGAGTGTGTAGCCTCACCTATGAGCACAGAGAAGAAGAAAATGGGCATTGGGATGTTGAGGACAGGACAGGTGATGTTAAGGAACCAGTTGGGAGTCATGGGGAAGAAACGGAGGAAAAGTAGGAAGAAGAATAGACTGCTACGATTCTCCTCCACCTGACGGAGCGAGGACAGAGAGGTGAGAAGAAGACAAGGTGATGGAGAGAGAAATATTGAAAAACAAGAAAGCAGAAAGCTGGAGAGAAAGGAGGTGACAGAGGAAGGTTTTGTTTTTAATATCATGTACTCGACAGTCGTACCTTCCTGTGCAGCAGCGCCACCTTGTCGGGGAAGAGGCGAAGCACGTGCTGCTTCCCAAACGCAGCGGAGAGCAGGAAGCAGCACGTGGAGCCTAAAGTGGTGAGGAGGCAGGCGAGCACCAGACCCTCCCACGGCCCGAAGATCGCACCGGCCAACACGTTCTGCAGGAGGAGAGGGGGGAGCAGTTAGAAAGTCCTTAGTGGAAACCAGATGTGCCACAGAGCAATAATTAAATGATTTAAAACTAAATGGCACTGGTAGAGTTTTTACCTCTAACACAACCCTACGTTCCCCTAATGAGACTAGATCAGAATTAAAAGGTTCTTCCCTGATCCAAACCAGCTCCTTTCACCAAGTTAAGTCGTAATCTGTCCAATAGTTTTCAAACGGACCAAAGAGGCTGCTGCACACTTCGAGATTCTTCGAGATCAGGGAGCCCCCGACTCAATCGGTAGCATCGAGATTATTGTGTAATTCCCTCACACTTCAGGATTATCTGGGCGATAACTGGCCCCGTGTGTGTCAGACGGAGGCGAATCGGGTCTCAAGTGTGCAGCAGCCTTGGTCGTTTTAAGGTCTCACCAGAAGGGACGAGCCGGGGATGGCGAAGGACTGTTTGTACAGGTAGGCGCTGCAGAACAGCAGCAGGACGTAGCCGTGATGTTCTCTCTTGTAGAACTTCAGCATGTCAGCGAGCTCCCGCAGCTCGTCCAGGTCCGACGGGAACTTCAGCCTGGACGGAAACACAAAACACACCAATGGGTTTTTTAAGCTATTTCTGAAATGACAACAATTCTTCCCGGGAAATTCTGCTCCTCTTCAGTTCCTGGTTTCCTACATTTCCCAGAATGCCGTACATCCTGCCCTTCCCAAACCTCTTTTATTTGAGACTCTTTCTTAGTGGAACGAAAACAAGGAGGTCTGTAGTTTATCCAGAAATGCAAAGTTGCCCAAAACGACCTTCACTTCCACTCTAATGATTAAACAGCTGAAAGGTCAGAGGTCAACGTCTCAGACCTCAGCACTTAGAACCAGTGTGTGTGTGTGTGTGTGTGTGCGTGTGCGTGTGTGTAACAGGATACATTTGATTCAGGGACGGAAATAGAAATGGCGTTGTTGCCTGTGGACTCAGGGTCCGAAGACACTTCTGACACACACACACACACCTAAAAAAAACCTTCTTGAAACTCAAGATGCCCCCCCCCCCCCCCCCCCCCCCCCCCCACCTGCTGCGACCCTCAGCATTCCTCCTTCCTACTGGTCACCTGACAAACCCTTCTGTTCCGTCACTGGTCAGCACGTTGATGATGCGTCAGCTTGGATGCGTCAAACTGCTCGAATGCATGTGCAGCATTTAATGAAACAGGTGATGATGGAAGATTACAGATATAAAACTGAGTGAGTTCGGTCGAGACAGCAGAAAACATGTTGTCATTGATTTACCTGGTGATTGTTTTTCTTTATTTGTTATTAATGTTGGAAAAAAGCTGTGAATGAGAAGTTCAGGGTCAAATTCAGACGACCGGGTCGAGACCGGCACTGTGGTTTTCCTGCAGGAATTCTATAGCTGTAATATATATATGTGGTAAATATGTTTATTATTATTCATTAATTAATTGGATCTACTTCAGTTTAATTTGAATTTACTCAGTGCAAAATGGTAAAATATAATTTTTCCATTGAAGCAAACTGCAGCATTTCTGATTCATGTCTGTATGAAGAAATAAAATAAACCTATAAACATGTTTATTTAGCAACGCGCGCACACACACACACACACACACGCACGCGCGCACGCACACACACACACACACACACACACACACACACACACACACACACAACTCGATGCTGATACATGTCATTTCATTAGGCTCGGTCAAACTGTGGATGAATGACTTGATATGATAATATGTGCACTGGCCGGCGTTATTCTATCGTCCCTGGACAACCTCACACTCGAATGTCGGGCACATTGCTTAATACACACAATCTCACACGCACACACACACACACACACACACACTCACACACACACACACACACACACACACACACACACACACACACACGCTGTAATGTGATCAGTCCAACGTGTACTGATCCGATGTACTCTACCTGGAGGTAGAGACATAAACAAGAGAACTATTATTATTTTAATAACCACTATGAGTAAAAATGCACTCGTAGAAAAGTTTCTTGATCCTTGATTCTTTACCTTTATTTCTATTCAGCCTCAAAGGGCGCCTGTCCCAGAATGCACAGGGGGGGGGGGGGGAGGTAAACAGTGATGGAGTGTCACTCGTCTAATTGTTTCCCGTCTGGATGTTGGGGGGGGGGGGGATGTTTTAAAATAGACACGAGGGGTCACCACAGAATGATTCAAAGTCTGTGTTTTAAAATCAGCTTTGACCATTTTGGGACTTTTCTATTGTTTGTATTTCTGAGCCCTGTGACGACAGAAATTGATTAATAACAGGAAGTCAGAGGAACATCTGTAACAGCTGGGGGAGGAACTGAAAGAAAATGTATCATCATCTATTTTAAATTATTATCACTTGATGATTTGCGGTTTGTCGTTTATGATTTGTCATTGAAATCTATTTCAGTTATGCACAGACGGGCTCTAGAAGTTGTGATGAACATTATTATTTCATATCATGTTAAAGGCCAAACTATTAACTGAGGCATAATAAGTAATAACGAATATAATCATTCTTCTTCATTATAATAAGTTCACTTCATGGTTTGGCTACACGCTCACTGAAGGTGAAACTCTGGAGATAATCAGTCTAATATCATGTTTGACCAAGAAAAACATTAAATATTCACATTTTTAGAAACTTAAACCATAAGTTAGTTGGCAATTAAATGTCTGTGAATCAACTAATTGATTAATCGACTCACTGTGTTACTCAAAAATATCTATAAATGAACGAATGACTGACATGTGATTGTTAATATAGAGATATAACTTAATTACAACCTAATTAACTTAATGCCTCTTTGTGTAAAAGCAACATTAAAGAGCACTTTACATTTAATTATATTATGATATATCTTTTTATTCATATTTTATTGTCTAATAATTGAAAATGTCACAGTATCTTTTTATTTTTTTATTTTATTGTATATATATTTTACATGTTATCTTAAATCTTAAATACTTCACATTTCAGAATAAACTTGATAAACTTGATGAACTAATAAACTAATAAACTAATAAACTAAATGTCAGTGAGGTTTCTAAGTGTCGAGCTCCTCCTCACCTGTTCTCCCGGACTCCCTGCTCCTCTCCCCGGTCCTCTCCCCGGTCCTCTCCCCGGTCCTCTCCCCGGTCCTCTCCCCGGTCCTCTCCCCGGTCCTCTCCCCGGTTCTCTCCCCGGTCTTCTCCCCAGTCCTGTCCCCGGTCCTGTCCCCGGTCCTCTCCCTGGTCCAGTCCCTGCTCCTCTCCCCGGTCCAGTCCATGCTCCTCTCCCCGGTCCAGTCCCTGCTCCTCTCCCCGGTCCAGTCCCCGGTCCTGTCCCCGGGCCCGGAGCTGCTCGGGTCCCGGGGGAAGATGAGTCGACAGCAGGTAGAGGAAGACGCTCGCCGCCACCACGATGGCAGCGAGTCCCGCTAAGGAGCGCATGGTTCCCCGGGCTGTGGCTGCCTGTTCCCCGGGTCAACACTTCAGAACAGGACCCCCGGGTGATTAGCGGAAGGAGGAGGGGAGGGAGTCCGGGGGTTTACGCGGAAACAGGCCTCGGACGTCGGGGAGCAGTCTGAGCTGGACCCGCTGACATTTGAGCGTCTGGGTCACATGTCCCACCTGACACGTGAGTGACCTCTCCCCCCCCCCCCCCCCTCCATCAGAATCCGCTCAGCTGAAATATTATCTGAACTTTATCTCGCGGACATTTATCAAACCTGCAGATTTTAAACTTTCTCCGGAGTTTCTACTTAGTGCAACTTTATTATGTACTTACAACAACCGGCCAGCAGATGGCGCTGCAGTCAAAGCCACGTGGATTTCAGCGGGAATATGAAATAAACACAAACTGTAAATATATAATAAATAAAGGAGCAGGTTTATTTAAAGCTCGGGATCATTCTCAGTCACTTACTGGTAAATGTGAGGATATAACATGAGAGACATGAGATTCATATTCATATATAATGTGAGGTAAAAGTTAGTAAAAGTTATATTTGCTTAAACGTGTAATATTTGTTAAATTGAAGAAATAAAGGGCAACACAGGGACATGGATTTATTCATTATCTTTATTCATTTAAGTTATTTTCAAATTGGCAGAAAGTTTTCAAAAAGTTTCTTTCTCCTGTCAGTGCTCGTCTGAGTCCGGGGAACGGTTTCCTCCTGCAAAAGAAACGTCAACATTTAGTCAATAAATAATATTAAGAGATTAAAGTACAGGTTTATTGATTCAGACTAAACTCTGGAACAGATGTTTGGTGCCACACTGAGAACATAACACTGTGGTTTCATAACTGTTTCATATCTGAATGGATCAGACATAAACTGATGAGGTTTGAGTTTAGTCAAATAAAATAACACATTTCAAAAGTCAGGATTGATCAACAGAGTTTGTAGTAACTCATTATCACACCGAACTTGGAGGAAAGATGAGGGAAGAACCGGTTCCAGAAATGTGTGAACGTGATTTTAATCACAAGTGAATCACATGTGTGACTGAGTCTGACCCGCAAGGCCGGCAGCTGCTTTAGGCTCCTCCTCCTCGCCGTCACTGGAATGTTCAGTAAACTCTTTTTCGAAACTGTCGTTTGGAATGACTGTAGAGAGGAACGACACAGGTCAGTGAGTGTGTAAGGGGTTCACACACACACACACACACACACACACACACACACACACACACACACACACACACACACACACACACACACACACACACACACACACACACACACACACACACACACACACACACACACACACACACAATGTACCCTGATCGTCTTCCGCAGCATCATTGGAAACCACTTTGAGTAGGACCACAAGGGCAATGAGCAGGATCACGGTCTTAGTTCTCATTTTCTGCAGGAGAAAACTCAGGCTTCAGTAAATGCAATCCCCCCCCCGTCTGTCAATTGATTATTGTTATGTAAAAATGAAAGTTCCTTGTTAATTACCAGAGCAAGAGATCTTAAATGACAGCTCACCTCGGTTGTTCAACGCAGCAGCGGTTTGTCTGCACCTGGGTCTGTAGCACTGAGGCTACTGCTTATGTAGCGAGGAGGCGGAGTCAGGGTGCGTGTGTGTGTGTCTGAATCATATCTATAATCCACAGGTTCACTTTCAGATTTCCAAAGACACTCACTGCAGGTATGTGGATGAACTGGATTCATGACACATGCGGAACACACAGAAAACATCAGGGAGTCTGTTTCCATTGGCTGCAGATTGAGGTTTAACTTTGAGGTTTGAGCTTTGATTTAATCTCTGAATTTATAGCATTTGAATTACGTATGAGGATTGAGAATGAAGGGAAATAAAGATGTATTAATATGTCGTTTTTTTTACATTCAATCATCACCTGTGCTGAGAGAAAATGGCTATTTTAAAATATTTTGGTTTTATCTTCCGTGTGTCTCCAGAAAACACTTTACCATTATAATGTATAGAATCGTGTACAGTATGCAGTACTTTAAGGTACTTCTAAGAGTGCCTTCAAAAGTTTTTACCTAATAAATTCATACAAAGTGCAGTAAACAGAAATATTACTTCATTAAACTGTTTTTCAGTAAAATTTTCCTTTTTCTGATTTCTTCAGTGTTTGATGAACTAACGGCAGAATCATTGCGTACAGGATATGTAATGTAATATTTATATTGATATAAGTAACCACAGAAATGGTATTTTGAAGAATAAAACCACATCAACACAGGGACATGGACTTATTTATTGTCTTTATTCATTTAAGTTCTTTTCAAACTGGCAGAAAGTTTTCAAAAAGTTTCTTTCTCCTGTCATTTCTCGTCTAAGTCGTGGGAACTGTCATCTCCTGCAAAAGAAACGTCAAGCATTTAGTCAATAAATAATATTAAGAGAAAAGTACAGGTTTATTGATTCAGACTAAACTCTGGAACAGATGTTTGGTGCCACACTGAGAATATAACACTGTGGTTTCATAACTGTTTCATATCTCAAACTGATGAGGTTTGAGTTTAGTCAAATAAAATAACACATTTCAAAATCAGGATTGATCAACAGTTTATTCTGCAGTAAAACGTTGAACTTGATTTGTTCGCTCTATTTTTTATCAAAGTTTTTTGTAGTAACTCATTACTTTTCCCTCAAACTAATTAATATTTTAAATGCACTTGTTTAGTATGAAATTATGCAAAAACTACAACAACATATTTTTCCTCTGATGCATGAAAAACCTGCATCAAGAAATATTTGATTAATGTTTGATTAACTCTTCCAAGGAGGTTATGTTTTCACCTGTGTCCGTTTCAGTGTATTTGTTCGCAGGATTACCTAAAAATACAAAACCGATATTAGCCTTACACCAAACTTGGAGGAAAGATGAGGTTCCAGAAATGTGTGAACTTGATTTGAATCACAATTGAAGACATGTGTGACTAAGTCTGACCTGCAAGGCCGGCAGCTGCTGTGGCCTCATCGTCAGGATCCCTGAAAAGTTCACTAAACTCTCTTTTGAATTCTGGAATACCTGTAAAGAAGGAACAACACAGGTAAATGGTTTTGTATTTATCAAGTGCTTTTCTAGTCTTGATGACCACTCAAAGCTCTTCACAGTACAGTTTTACATTCACCCATTCACACACACATTCATACAGTGCATCTATGAGCAGTTGTTCTATGAGGGGCAATTCGGGGTTCAGCATCTTGCCCAAGGACACTTCGGCATGCAGATGGGGAAGACTGGGGATCGAACTGACGACCTTCAGGTTGGAGGACGACCACTCTACCCCTCAGCCACAGCCAGGTCAGTGACACATCCAGAGATCTTGGTTGATAAGGCAGGCTTAAGTGTGTGTAAGGGGTTCACACACACACACGCACACGCACACGCACACGCACACGCACACGCACACGCACACGCACACGCACACACCTTCTTCTGCAGCATCATTGGAAACCACTTTGAGCAGGACCACGGTCTTAGTTCTAATTTTCTGCAGGAGAAAACTCAGGCTTCAGTAAATGCAACCCCCCCGTCTGTCAATTTATTATTAATATGTAAAAATGAAAGGGTTAAATGACAGCTCACCTCGGTTGTTCAACGCAGCAGCGGTTGTCTGCACCTGGGTCTGTAGCACTGAGGCTACTGCTTATGTAGCGAGGAGGCGGAGTCAGGGTGCGTGGGTGTGTCTGGATCAACAATCCACGGGTAAAGTGCAGGTTGTAAGGGATAACTGTCATACCTGCAGCTATGACAGGTAACTGTCATGCCTGGGGCCTGTCATACAATCCACTAGGGGGCAGGTGTGTTCTCCCTTACATACCTATGTACCTATGTAACTGCAGCTATGACAGGTAACTGTCATGCCTGGGGCCTGTCATACAATCCACTAGGGGGCAGGTGTGTTATCCCTTACATACCTATGTACCTATGTAACTGCAGCTATGACAGGTAACTGTCATGCCTGGGGCCTGTCATACAATCCACTAGGGGGCAGGTGTGTTATCCCTTACATACCTATGTACCTATGTAACTGCAGCTATGACAGGTAACTGTCATACCTGCAGCTATGACAGTTACCTGTCATAGCTGCAGTTACATAGGTGCATAGGTATGTAAGGGATAACACACCTGCCCTCTAGTGGATTGTAAAACAAACAAACAGAGGGGGTGCGTTTATTGTCTAAAACTAAACGGATATGTAATGTAATATTTATATTGATATAAGTAAGGGATAACATACCTGCCCCTGCTCTGCAGGTATGTAAGGGATAACTGTCATACCTGCAGCTATGACAGTTATCCCTTACATACCTGCCAACCTGCACTTTACCCGTGGATTGTTGATGTTTGCAGTGTGTGTGTGTGTGTGTGTGTGTGTGTGTGTGTGCGTGTGTGTGTGTGTGCGTGCGTGTGCATGTGTCAAAATCATCCATTGAGATATTCGAGCTCAGGTTTATTCACTCTTCTCTACAGAAGAAAAATATTTAATAATACAGAACATAAAAAAAAAACACATCAGTAACCACGGTTCCTAATATATATACATGAAGGTTGATGTTGAGTGTTTTCATGTCAGACAATTACAAACTATTCACGTAGAGAGAATACAGAACAGTGCTAATCCGGCTGAAAACAGATGTGGGGACAGATGTGCTGGAAAACACAGAGAAAAGGAATCAGGCTCGTTCTCAAATACCATAATATCCATATTAATACTGACGACTCGGATGATCTTTACATTCTACTGTTCCTCTACTCTAAGAAAACCTTAACGCACTGTGCACCTCATACAGACAAAGTTCATCGTGTCCAGGATCGCACTTCTACATTTCTCGCGTGTAATAAAGAAGTGCGCAAAGAAGATGAAGGTCATCTGCAGCGCCCTCTAGTGGATTGTAAAACAAACAAACAGAGGGGGTGCGTTTATTGTCTAAAACTAAACGGATATGTAATGTAATATTTATATTGATATAAGTAACCACAGAAATGGTATTCAGAAGAATAAAACCACATCAACACAGGGACATGGATTTATTCATTATCTTTATTCATTTAAGTTCTTTTCAAACTGGCAGAAAGTTTTCAAAAAGTTTCTTTCTCCTGTCTTTTCTCGTCTGAGTCCTGGGAACTGTCATGTCCTGCAAAAGAAACGTCAAACATTTTGTCAATAAATAATATTAACAGAAAAATACAGGTTTATTGATTCAGACTAAACTCTGGAGCAGATGTTTGGTGCCACACTGAGAATATAACACTGTGGTTTCATAACTGTTTCATATCTGAATGGATCAGACACAAACTGATGAGGTTTGAGTTTAGTCAAATAAAATAACACATTTCAAAATCAGGATTGATCAACAGTTTATTCTGCAGTAAAACGTTGAACTTGATTTGTTCGCTCTATTTTTTATCAAAGTTTTTTGGAGTAACTCATTATTTTTCCCTCGAACAAATTCATATTTTAAATGCACTTGTTTAGTATGAAATTATGCAAAAACTACAACAACATATTTTTCCTCTGATGCATGAAAAACCTGCATCAAGAAATATTTGATTAATGTTTGATTAACTCTGCCAAGGAGGTTATGTTTTCACCTGTGTCCGTTTCAGTGTATTTGTTCGCAGGATTACCTAAAAATACAAAACCGATATTAGCCTTACACCAAACTTGGAGGAAAGATGAGGTTCCAGAAATGTGTGAACTTGATTTGAATCACAATTGAAGACATGTGTGACTGAGTCTGACCTGCAAGGCCGGCAGCCTCATCGTCAGGATCACTGAAAAGTTCTCTAAACTCTCTTTTGAATTCTGGAATACCTGTAAAGAAGGAACAACACAGGTAAATGGTTTTGTATTTATCAAGTGCTTTTCTAGTCTTGATGACCACTCAAAGCTCTTCACAGTACAGTTTTACATTCACCCATTCACACACACATTCATACAGTGCATCTATGAGCAGTTGTTCTATGAGGGGCAATTCGGGGTTCAGCATCTTGCCCAAGGACACTTCGGCATGCAGATGGGGAAGACTGGGGATCGAACTGACGACCTTCAGGTTGGAGGACGACCACTCTACCCCTCAGCCACAGCCAGGTCAGTGACACATCCAGAGATCTTGGTTGATAAGGCAGGCTTAAGTGTGTGTAAGGGGTTCACACACACACACACACACACACACACACACACACACACACACGCGCACACACACACACACACACACACACACACACACACACACACACACACACGCACACGCACACACCTTCTTCTGCAGCATCATTGGAAACCACTTTGAGCAGGACCACGGTCTTAGTTCTAATTTTCTGCAGGAGAAAACTCAGGCTTCAGTAAATGCAACCCCCCCGTCTGTCAATTTATTATTAATATGTAAAAATGAAAGGGTTAAATGACAGCTCACCTCGGTTGTTCAACGCAGCAGCGGTTGTCTGCACCTGGGTCTGTAGCACTGAGGCTACTGCTTATGTAGCGAGGAGGCGGAGTCAGGGTGCGTGGGTGTGTCTGGATCAACAATCCACGGGTAAAGTGAGAACCCGAGAAACCTGAGAACCTGCTCTGCAGGTTCTCAGGTTTGTCAGGGATAACTGTCATAGCTGCAGGTATGACAGTTATCCCTTACATACCTGCCAACCTGCACTTTACCCGTGGACTGCGGTGTGCGTGCGTGCGTGCGCGCGTGCGTGGGTGTGCATGTGTCAAAATCATCCATTGAGATATTCGAGCTCAGGTTTATTCACTCTTCTCTACAGAAGAAAAATATTTAATAATACAGAACATAAAAAAAAAACACATCAGTAACCACGGTTCCTAATATATATACATGAAGGTTGATGTTGAGTGTTTTCATGTCAGACAATTACAAACTATTCACGTAGAGAGAATACAGAACAGTGCTAATCCGGCTGAAAACAGATGTGGGGACAGATGTGCTGGAAAACACAGAGAAAAGGAATCAGGCTCGTTCTCAAATACCATAATATTCATATTAATACTGACGACTCGGATGATCTTTACATTCTACTGTTCCTCTACTCTAAGAAAACCTTAACGCACTGTGCACCTCGTACAGACAAAGTTCATCGTGTCCAGGATCGCACTTCTACATTTCTCACGTGTGGTAAAGAAGTGTGCGAAGAAGATGAAGGTCATCTGCAGCGCCCTCTAGTGGATAGTAAAACAAACAAACAGAGGGGGTGCGTTTATTGTCTAAAACTAAACGGATATGTAATGTAATATTTATATTGATATAAGTAACCACAGAAATGGTATTCAGAAGAATAAAACCACATCAACACAGGGACATGGATTTATTCATTATCTTTATTCATTTAAGTTCTTTTCAAACTGGCAGAAAGTTTTCGAACCCAGTTTCTTTCTCCTGTCTTTTCTCGTCTGAGTCCTGGGAACTGTCATCTCCTGCAAAAGAAACGACAACATTTAATCAATGTCTGGATCAACAATCCACCGGGTTCACTTCAGGACAAGGTGCGTTTTTGCAACTCCGTTAGACAACTCACGTTTTGAATGTTTATTCAACAGTATAACAGGTTTAGTGTTTGGCGTCTAGGCTCCGACTAAATCACTCCCCCATATGATACACAGGAATGATGGGAGTGATGAGCAAATACTTGTAACCCCCCCGTCGGAGCCTACAGGTGGATGCTGGGGTGGTGGAGGGGCTGAGACAATTGTCCGTGATACTGCGAGCAGTTAGGAAGCGGAGAGAGGGATGGGAATTCCCTCTGCTTAAATAGACCGCCTAATGAAGTGGATGAGTATTGTAGATGGTAATGGCGCGTGAAGTATGTCACATGATGTGTGTCACATGATGTGTCATATGATTGAAACAGCGCAGCTCGAGTTACCTGCCAGAACTAGCTTCGCAGGCGTCGCTCCATATGTGGACAAACTGGATTTAATGTATTATTATGTCATCGTTTTTCATTCCTGTGCTGAGACACAACTGCTCCTCACCTGCTTCTCTGACAGGGTGACGCCTCCTGTTGTGGTGTCAGAAAAACAACACAATAACTAAATGAGTTTAGTGTGATGTTACAAATACAACTACGTATTTGTTTTGAGCTATTTGTCCCATAGTCACCATTTACCACATGGGCCACGTTAGGTTCACATCCAGATTAAACCTTAGGCCTGAATCCTGTGTGTGTGTGTGTGTGTGTGTGTGTGTGTGTGTGTGTGTGTGTGTGTGTGTGTGTGTGTGTGTGTGTGTGTGTGTGTGTGTGTGTGTGTGTGTGTGTGTGTGCGTGTGTGTGTGTGCGTGTGTCAAAATCATCCATTGAGATATTCGAGCTCAGGTTTATTCACTCTTCTCTACAGAAGAAAAATATTTAATAATACAGAACATAAAAAAAAAACACATCAGTAACCACGGTTCCTAATATATATACATGAAGGTTGATGTTGAGTGTTTTCATGTCAGACAATTACAAACTATTCACGTAGAGAGAATACAGAACAGTGCTAATCCGGCTGAAAACAGATGTGGGGACAGATGTGCTGGAAAACACAGAGAAAAGGAATCAGGCTCGTTCTCAAATACCATAATATCCATATTAATACTGACGACTCGGATGATCTTTACATTCTACTGTTCCTCTACTCTAAGAAAACCTTAACGCACTGTGCACCTCGTACAAACAAAGTTCATCATAATCCAGGATCGCACTTCTAAATTTCTCGTGTGTGGTAAAGAAGTGCGCGAAGAAGATGAAGGTCATCTGCAGCGCCCTCTAGTGGATTGTAAAACAAACAACAGAGGGGGTGCGTTTATTGTCTAAAACTAAACGCTATAGATTATGATATATACAAAGAAATGTAGTAGATAAATAAAACACATCACAAACAGAAGGGGACATTGGAATTTTATTCATTAATCAGTGTTGAATTGCATTGTGAAATTCTTTTCACAAAATGGCAGAAAGTTTTCGAAACCAGTTTTTTTCATCTGGTCTTTTTGTACATGGGCCTGGAGAACGTCTCCCGTGTCAAATAAAAGAATTTAAATAAAAGTTTTGGATCAACAAAGGGTTCACTTCTAGGGCAATGAACCTCCATATTGGACAATTCTGATTGAAACATGATTATATGTATCGTTTCATTTCCATGTCTTGCCAAATCTTACTCACTGCCTTTACTGAATGGTACGCTCCTGTTCTGGTCGCAAAAAAACAAAACCTAAAAACTTTTACTGTGCATGGTTTTATCAACAATAGCCAACAAACTGACGTATTGTTGTTGATCATATTGTCCAATACCTTGACCACATGGCCACGTTAGGTTTAATAGTAAAACCTTGAGTCCTGAAATGTCCTGTTTATGTGTTGTTGTAGTGTGTGTGTGTGTGTGTGTGTGTGTGTGTGTGTGTGTGTGTGCGTGTGTGTGTGCGTGTGTGCGTGTGTGTGTGTGTGTGTGTGTGTGTGTGTGCGCGTGTGTGTGTTTGTGCATGTGTCAAAATCATCCATTGAGATATTCGAGCTCAGGTTTATTCACTCTTCTCTACAGAAGAAAAATATTTAATAATACAGAACATTAAAAAAAAAACACATCAGTAACCACGGTTCCTAATATATATACATGAAGGTTGATGTTGAGTGTTTTCATGTCAGACAATTACAAACTATTCACGTAGAGAGAATACAGAACAGTGCTAATCCGGCTGAAAACAGATGTGGGGACAGATGTGCTGGAAAACACAGAGAAAAGGAATCAGGCTCGTTCTCAAATACCATAATATCCATATTAATACTGACGACTCGGATGATCTTTACATTCTACTGTTCCTCTACTCTAAGAAAACCTTAACGCACTGTGCACCTCGTACAAACAAAGTTCATCGTGTCCAGGATCGCACTTCTACATTTCTCGTGTGTAATAAAGAAGTGCGCGAAGAAGATGAAGGTCATCTGCAGCGCCCTCTAGTGGATTGTAAAACAAACAAGAGGGGGTGCGTTTATTGTCTAAAACTAAACGTCTATAGATGTAGATGTTTCAAAATGAAATCTGTGTAGATAGATATAAATAACATACACATTAATGACACTTAATGATGTTATTGGAAGTTGGTGTGGAAGAGTGTGGTAGTTTTGGAAATCGTGTGTATTCATGATATCATTTAAAGATTCAGTGTGTAGAATGTAGTGACATCTAGTGGTGGAGTTGCATGTTGCAGCCTCCTCTTCCCAACATGAGAGAGAACCTATGGTGGCTTCAGGTGTCAGAAAAACTCAAAAGGTTTAGTTTGTCCAATCTGGGCTTCTGTAAAAAAAACATGGCTGCCTCCGTAGAGAGGAGCCGCTCCTGATGTAAATATAAAGTATTTAAATATAAAGTATTTTAAACATAAAGGGTCATTCTAGGGTCAAGAAAACAACAATTTGTACAATTCTGATGAAACACGAGTGATTATTGTATATTCAATATCTGCCAATAGATCAATTTGCCCTAAATCTTACACACTGGACCTTTAAATAAAATGTTCATATAACTGCTCTGTGTCTCTGCGTCCTAAAAAAACAAAACCTTTTAAAAACACTTTTTACTCTTGTGCAAATTGTACTTGTACTTCTAAACCAAGTAGCCAACCTAAAAACTGAATCTTAATAAATAGTTTAGTTATCATATAATTAAATACGCTGACGCATCGACGCAGTTTTAAGGTTTTAAAGTAAAATCCAAGCTTGATCCTTCAACAATGGCTCCTTGTTTAATGTTTTTTATATATATATATGTTTTAGAAAGGACTTTATCACCTGTTTAGTTTGAATCGACTATAATCATCACTTTCCAAAAGGAGGAAATAAAAGAAAGAGATAAAGAATTGATGACATGGTTTAAAAAAGTAAAACCAGAGCAAGAGTGATTCTAAGATCTTCGATGCATCACAATACAAACAAATCAATTATTGACATTTACGCTAGAACCGACGACATCGTGACTCGGGACAGTTAAACAAACGAGACGATAAACCGACGGGTGTGAATCGTGCAGGGGACTCGACCACAGACGACAGGAGGAAGCTGACGGTCGATCGACAGCTGGAAACAGTCGGGATGCGATCAAATCAATATCATCAAATCTGTCATCGAACGTCATTCAACAGGGGTTCGAAGGTTAAAGGTGAGAGAACCAACACGTACGACCGCGCAGAGCACTGCTTTCATTGCATTGAGATTATTATAGTTATGGCTACAAGGTCCAAGCTAACAGTCTGAGGCTAATAGGCACATCTTTAAACACGGAAACAGAATCACACGAGGAATATTACTCAAATCAAACGACAAAAAAAACCCACGTGGACAAACCAACCTGGACGAGTTCTTCTAAAATGACATTTGCATCGTTGTTGAAGCTGAGCGTCAAAGTGACTTCCTGCTTCAATAACTGGTGATGATTAGTGATGTTGTCTACAGGTCTTAGTGTCTCCAGGGTCACGCAGCCGCGGGGGGGGGTTTCAGCGTCTGAACTGGTGGTTCACGTTCGATTCTGCCCTGATTACGTCTTTCTCCAGTGTGTCCGACAAAACATTAATTTATACAAAGTCATGCTGGATCGTTAACGTAAACAGTTCATTAAAAGAAGAGTGTGAGGTCGAAACGTAGACGAGACGAGAAGCTGTGATTCGTCGAACACGTCACTGAAACTGAAAGTTCCTCTTCACTGTTTCGGAATTTTGCTCAATTTGAATGTTTTTTTTTCGACAGGCAAGAATTTGTACGTTGAAATGAAACTGACAAAACAGAATTGTTGCTTTTGAACGAAGACTGGACGACATCACAGCTCAATCGCCCCCTGGTGGCTGCCTGTAGAATAGGTCGTAAACGCCACCTCCCCCATGCTAGCATTTTTTTACATCAAATTAATGTTTCTCCTACAAATGTACGTTTCCACAAAGTTTGGTTTTAATTCGTCATTTTAATATGAAAACGTGGTGAATTAAACTATTTGCTTTGTTCTTGATTTTGGAAATTAGACATTTACACCACAGATTTAATTATTTGTCAATTGATGATTTAGAGAGATTGACAAAAATAAATCAATATTGATTGTGAACGAGATGATATAGCACAATGAGCCAAACAGTCTCCTCCCCCTTGACTGCCTTTAAATAGATCAAACTCCATCCCATAGCATTTTATCACAAAAAATGTTCTCTACTTAGTTTCCACATTGATAATTTCATTTAGCCGACATGCGCTAACTTTTAGCTTTTGCGGCTGCGAAAGCTAAAGTTAGCAAAGCTGCTTCTTCGTCCAATCAACTTCCACTTCTCCAGTGACCAGTGCGTTGAGTTTCATGTGCTGCCTCGTCAGGGAGGAGGGTCCGAGCTACATTATGCTGCTGGGGGGGGGTCCAGTTACAGCACTGATATTAAAACCAGAGCCGTCGACTGGGGAGATAGTTTGGATTATTTCTCGTCTCCTAAAGATGCGACCGACTCTAAACACGACACGGACGAGGAATCAGTGACGGTGTAAAGAGGCTTTTCTCCAAACGACACCACAGTTCAATTATCATACGGATACGTGAGGATCATACCATAATTCACAGGACGGGGGGGGGGGGACTCTGTGTGCTTATGTACACCTTACGCTACGCTAACCACACTGACACTGTTCACACTCGTTCTCCTACGATCGCTCTACGAAGTCAGCTTCACTTTCATCGACACAGAACGATGATTCAAATGTTTCGTAGAAGGAATTCAGCCTAAAATCCAAACGTGACACGTGACTGTTCTAATAATCATAACAATAAAAACCTTTAACAGTCCAAAAATTTAGAAAAATCGGACCATGTTGAAAAAAAACGTGAGATTTGGAGAATAAAGTCGTAATTTAAGAAAACTCGTAATATTGCAAGAATGAAGTCGTATCTGATAAGAAATATTAGGAAGAAATATATATCATTATATTAGGAAAATAAGGTTGTAATTTATAAGAATAATTAGCATTGTTACGAGGAAAAAGTTTGAGTTTTATCAGAACCAAGTTTTATTTTAGGAGATAAGTAACAAGGAATTTTTCTCATAATACTACGACTTTATTCTCCAGTTCTCTTTTCTTCACGTGGCCCTTATATACTCTATCTTAAAAACAAACGCACTAGGAACTACACAACAGTGACACAACCAGATGGAGTAATTGTCCAAAACAGCGTCACAGGGATGAAGTTTGAGTCGTTTCAGAAAGTTTAACACAATAAGATGTGAGTCCAGAAACAAGCCGCAGGTTGAAGACTGGCGTCCCGGCTGAGTGTCCGTCCACCGAGACGCCGGCGCTCATCAGGTGTTAGCAGCTGTGTGGCAGATGTGTGCATCTCATTAGTTGTCACAGCTGCTCCTGCAACCGCCATTTTGTGCCTCACACCACAAGTGTTGTTTTCTTCAACCGGGGGATAAGCACCGGCGCAGGTGAAAGAAACAAATCAAGCGTCCTACAAGATGTGGCTCGCCTCCGGTTGCTGGGAGCCGCCATCGTCCCCCCCGTGTGACGGGTGTTTATAAAGGTCACATGGCATGAGAGGGAGGGGGCGTCCCTGCTCGGCCAGCACGGCCTCATAAGGCGGCGCCGCCTCCAGGGGGAAGGAGATGGATGCGATGTGTTGATGCTCCTGCAGGCCCAGCGGGTAGTGGGAGGGGGAGAACCAGCCGGCGCTGGCTGAGGTCTCTCCCCAGTGCGGAGAAGGATCCGGGCTGGTGCGGCCGGGCTGCTCCTCCTGCTCCGGCCCTCGCTGGCAGGGGTCGAACAGGGAGTAAGGAGGAGGGTCATCTGTGGGGATGTAGATGTGAGTCAGACCAGGGCCGACGCACTCGTCGTAACTGGAGAAACGAAAACAAAAATGAAAGCGTTAGTGCTATGAATTCAATATGAATTCAACATGAATTCAATATGAATTCAATATGAATTCACTTTGAGTTCCCGCCCTTGTGATTGCCTGTTGTCCATGAACCTTCCTCCTCATAAAGTCTCTGTGTTTCTCTTCGTCTTCGTCAGTTTGTCTCGTTGTCTCTGTTCAGGTTTTAGTTGATTTACTGCTTTAAGTCGTATTTAAGACTTTGGTTGATCTTATAATATGACACACTTCACTTGCATGGATCAATTTGAAGGCAGCATTTAACAATCTAGCCACATCTGCTGCATCTGCATATATTTAAAACATTACTACAGGAATATGTGCTGTCTGTTTTAAATATAATACATGCATCGCCATCAACACTGATTCTAACCTACAGGAACCACACACACACACACACACACACACACACACAACACACACACACACACAGACACACACAGCCTTCGTCCTCCTTCCTGCTGTTTTGGCAGAGTCCCAACACGCTTCCCTGATGAACTCCTCCAGCAGAGAGGAGCGAGAGAATATATATAGAGAACATGAAATCAAATAAAAAACTGAATTATGAAGTCACAGTGTGTGTGTCCGTGTGTGTGTGTGTGTGTGTGTGTGTGTGTGTGTGTGTGTGTGTGTGTGTGTGTGTGTGTGTGTGTGTGTGTGTGTGTGTGTGTGTGTTGGTGTGTGTGTGGAGCTAATGGTGGATGATGATAGCAGCACAG